>CM065595.1:150624959-150894959 GCA_033119425.1 Bufotes viridis | reverse complement strand
ACAACTTCTAGTAGAAATAATAAATGAACGGCACCTCATACAGACATAGGAACAGATGCTCCAGAATTGTTATTACGTGGGGAACGCATGAAGCTATTAAAGCAGGCACGTCAGGAGCGGTGACAGGTCCTCTTTAAGGTTTGGCGTACTTGATGGGCGGAGGGAGGGTAAGGAGCGAGACAAATCTGTGTCTATGGGCTCCTCCGGTATAAGGCCTTATTCACATTTACATGTCCATTTCACATCCGTGTTTCATCCGTGAAGATGTCCGTGAAGGATCCGTTTATGGTCCGTGTGTTTGTTTTACACTGATGTTTCTCAGCAGAAAATTAATTTCAAAAACATCACCTATCAGCGGTCAGTCAAAAACAGACACAACACAGATGCCTTCCGTGTTGTGTCCATGGTTTTCACAGACCCATAGACTTCAATGGGGGCGCTTTGCCTGCCTCACGGGCCAAAGTGGTGCATGTCTATGTTATTCATTTACTGACCCACGGTCACTAAAAAAATCCTGATATGTGAACAGACACGCATGTGAAAAACAGAACGTAAACGTGGACGAGGCCATAATCTGATACTGGGTGTCGGTGCACGCTTACGGTAACATACGGGGATTTCTGAAAATGTTTTTTCCTCCTATTTTGTAGAATATAAATAAAAGTAAAGAAAAGGAAACATTTTAAATACAAAAGTAACGGAAAAGTCTATGTCTCCTACCTGATTCATTGCGTATGTACTGCCTTCCTATTATGTTTCCGTCTTCACTTGTCAAGCTGGCTGGAATACTTGGCTGGGAAGCCATCTTGTCCTTCTTGCTGCGTGACAGCCCCCAGCGGTCCCAACGGGATCTCCTTTCATCTGTAAAAAGAATAGAATATATGAAGGTTTTGGTGTAAACTGAGCCAAAAAAAGTCACCGAAGTGAAGCGTCATATTTGTCAAATTTGAAAAGTGGCATGAAAGTGGGCATTTAAGGTCAGTTTTACGACCTTATCTCCATATTTCATCTCAATCGCAGGTCTCTGAGGCCGTCAGTTCAGGTCAGTGGACACATAATTATGATGCCTTTATTTCAAAATATTAAGGCCTCTTTCACACGAGCGTGACGGATTAGGTCCGGATCAGTTAGTTTTGTCTGTGATTGCGTTCAGTTGTTCAGTTTTTTCCGCGCGGGTGCAATGCGTTTTGAAGCGTTTTTCACGCACGTGATAAAAAACTGAAGGTTTACAAACAACATCTCTTAGCAACCATCAGTGAAGAACGCAACGCACCCGTACTTGCTTGCGGATGCAATTTGTTTTTCACTGAAGACCCATTCACTTCTATGGGGCCAGGGCTACGTGAAAAACGCAAAATATAGAACATGCTGCGATTTTTACGCAACGCAGAACTGATGCGTGAAAAACAACGCTCATGCACACAGACCCATTGAAATGAATGCGGCAGGATTCAGTGCGGGTGCTATGCGCTCACGTCACGCATTGCACCCGCGCGGAAAACTCGCTTGTGTGAAAGGGGCCTAAGGGAATTATGTTAGAAATGTGGAAAGTGCACAGATTAGATTTTCTGCTTGGTTGGTTAACATATACCAAATTTGTAAAGAGTCATGTGATGTGCCTTCTCCTAAACTGGGCCCAATCACTCCAGCCCCCTCCAGTACTTAAAAAAAAAATATAAAAAATATATGAAAATTAGGTCACAATAACAAACTCAGCACTGCTGTATGGTGTTTTACAAAAAACAAAAAAAACAAACCCCACCCGATAAGCTAATGGCCTGTATCTATCAATGTCTGTGCACCAATTTTTGGCACAATTTTAGTGGAATTAAGGTACTTTCACACTGGCGGTTTTCTTTTACGGCATAGAGTTCCGTCGTCGGGGCTCTATACCGGAAAGAAACGCTTCAGTTACAGATAATACAACCGCATGCATCCATTTGAACGGATCCGCTTATATTAACTTTAACTATTTTTTAACATTGTCAAAACGGATGCGTTTTGAACTCCATTGAAAGTAAATGGGGGACGGATCAGTTTTCTATTGTGGCAGAGAAAATGGATTCATCCCCATTGACTTACATTGGGGGTCATGACGGATCCGTTTTGCTCCGCATCCCAGGACGGAAAGAAAACCGCAGCATGCTGCGGTATTTTCTCCGTCCAAAAAACTTTCACATACTGAACTGAAGACATCCTGATGCATCCTGAACGGATTTCTCTCCATTCAGAATGCATTAGGATAATCCTGATCAGTTTCTTTCCGACGACGGATCTCTACTCCGGAAAAAAAAAAACGCTAGTGTGAAAGCACTCTTAGGGTGCCTGCACACAGTGCGGATTACGTTTTTTCATTGAAATGAATGGGCAGCTGTTTTAAAGCGGTTTTTGGAGCTGATTTTGAGACTGAAACGTTTCTGCAACAAAGCTGCCTTAAAAACTTGCAGATTTGATGTGATTTTGCTCCAGATCTTAGCCTTTCATTGAAAAGGGTGAAATATCGTACAAAGAATTGACATGCTGAGGATTTCAAAATCTGCACAGCAGGTTAATTTCTTCATGGAAGATAAAAAGCAAAGTGCACATAGGATTTGTCTTATCTCATACATTTTGTTGGTACTGTATTACACTGCACTTTTTCCGCAAGAGAATCTGCACTGAAAAAAAAATGTAATGCCTCATGCACACGACCGCAAACTGCGGATACACAAAACACTGAAGCTGTTCCGCGTTCCGGAACCCGGCCCATTGTAGAAATGCCTATTTTTGTCCGCAAAACGGACAAGAATAGGACATGCTCTATTTTTTTTGCGGGGCTACAGAACAGAGCGGCGGATGCGGATAGCACACGGAGTGCTGTCAGCATCTTTTGCGGCACCATTGAAGTGAACGTGGACCAAAACAACGGCCGTGTGCATGAGGCCTAAAGCCAAGAAAAACAAATGAGTAACATTATATCCCTTTAAAAATACCTCTTTATTTAAATAGACAAAAAATAATCAAAAACATATAGTAGGGAGACAATGATAAGGTGCCACCAAATTTCTACAAAAATACATCAAATGGCAGTATACTAAATACTTAATGTCCTGCAATATCTATATGGTTCATAAACATATGACCACTATATTATTAATGATGGCAACAACATACTTAAGCCCCTTGCACACGACCTTATGCCCTCCGAGACATACGGTCTGTGAGCGGGCCATATGCCCCGAAGCAGCATACATCGTGCGCGCGTGAGCGCACAGCATCATAGGTTACTATGATGCTGTGGTCATCGGGCCGCCTGCGTGACTATTGTCCCGCACTCATAAGATCATATGAGTGCAGGAGGGCATACGGTCGTGTGCAAGGGGACTTACTCTAAGTGGCACCTAATCATTGTCTCCCTACTATATGTTTTTGATGAATTTTATGACTATTTAAATAAAGAGGTATTTTTAAAGGGATATAATGTTACTCATTTGTTTTTCTTGGCATTAAATTAGTATTCTGAGTACTCCCATTGTGCACAGGTAGTATTAAGGCTACATGCACACGACCGTTGCCTGCCTCCGCGTCTGTTCCTCCTTGAAATTTTGCGTCCGTCAAAAAAAACGGATGGCGGACCGTTTTTTTTGACGGATCTGATTTTTATGGCAGATCCATTGTAAAAATGCCTATCCTTGTCCGCAAATGTGAAAAAAATAGGACATGCACTATTTTTTTGACGGAATGAAAACACGGATCACGGATGCGGAACAAAAACGGTTGACCATCCGCATTTTTTGACGGACCCATTGAAATGAATGGGGAAGCATCCTATCCGTGAAAAAAAACGGAACGGACACGGAAACAAACAACGGTCGTGTGCATGGGGCCTAAGGCAGTGTACTACGTGCACTATTTACTAAATCTTTGCTACATGTACATGTACTGTATACAGCCTGTGCACCACGTCATTATTGTATAAGCCAAGGAGGTGTGATTGGGCAGAGTTACTTTTTAGCGGAAAAGAGCAGAATGTAGTTCACAAAACTGAACTACAAGCACAGCAAGTTCTCCAATATAAAATGTAACAAATAAAAAAAAAATATATAAAACTGCAAAAAATCGGCCAACATATCTAATCTTATAGGAGTTGTCCAGGATTAGAAAGACAAGGATGCGTTCTTCCACAAACATCCCCACACCGGTCTATGGGTTATGTGCGGTATTGCAGAGCAGCAGAATTGATGTGAAAGAGCCTGAGCTGCAATACCACACACAACCTGTGGACAGGTGTGTCGCTGTTTTTTTGGAAGGAAACAGTCAAGTTTTTCTAATCCTGGACCATCGAGAACTCAAATATTCCTGGGCAATGGAGGTAGCCAGCACATTTTTTGTTGGGCCTTTATACTGATACGGTCACCACCAACATCCTGCGAGAACTCACCTCTCTCTACCATTTCTGATTTGATGCTAAGTCCCGAGTTGACAGACTCTTTAGAACGAGATGAAGCAGACTGAGAGGCAAGTTGGTTCTGGGGTATTTCTAACTTTCGTAAGTTCTCCCCTTCTGAGTTGGATCTCCTCAGCAGTGACAGTAGGGGGGTTCTTCGCTCCGGTCTGTCCTCATTTCTGTCAGCAGACTTGTTTTCTGTCCTTTCCTCTGACTGACTTCTCAACTTTGAGGACAAACGGTCCATGGTGCTTCCAATCTTCTTCCTCATTGCTAACACTGGAGATTCGCTGGACTTCTTCTGCTCTTTGGCGACACTTTCTGAGATTGTTTCAATGGATCCCTTCTCGGATTTCATGCTTTCATTGTCTTTTCTTTCTTTGGAACTCCCCCTACCTAGAGTCCAAGAAAGACGTCCTCCCAGTGAACTCGACCCTTCAATATCTTCTGATGGCTTTTGCGAACGCTCAGTTGGTGGTGTTTTCTTGAAGCGTTGGGACAGTCTTCTCATGAAGCTTGGATCTCTTTCTGAATTTGACAAGTCCTGCATAGATCTCGACCTATCATCCAGTCCTAGAGCCGCTGGAACTAGGAACTCGAGTGGGACACCGACAGGACTAGGCCTGTACATTTCCTCCTCTTGAGATACATGAGTGGCTGATAAATTCTTCTCATCTGACCAAGACCTGGTTAACATCTTCAGACCTCGTGTCAAAGAAGAACCACGGTTTCTCTTAAACTTAGCTTCAAACACTTCTTCAGAATCTATGTTGCTGATATAATGGACGTTCTCTGTGCTTTCAGCTCTGGTTGTTTCTTTAACCTTTGCAAATGCTGGGGGTTGTGCTCCTTCAACTTCTTTAGTTACTTTTGGATCCACATTGGTGACTTTAGACAGGCTAGATTTTATTTCTGAAGGTCTGTCCGGCTGGCTGGGTGTGAGAGGTGAGACATCTGGTGACCTTTCAGCCTGTGTGTTCTGTACTTGAGGCCCTTCCGGTACAGTGCCCACTTGGAGAGTTTGCAGCATTTCTGCATAAGGTGACAGTTTAGAGGTCACTGTATTTGCAGTCTGGGGTATGGGAGCAGGTTCACTAGCTGCTGGAGGTGGAGGGTCTTGTGTCTTTATTGCCATTTGTGAAGGCTCTTTCATTTGCATAGACAAAGATGAAGGCACAGAGACTGATTTTTTCATATAGTTTGGCAAAGGAGAAGGGACACCTGAAGAAGACCTTGGTAAAGTAGATGTAGATACTGCTGGGTCTGGTGAAGAAGACTGGGTGACATCTGAACTTGGCAAGAGGGTTGGGGTACCTTGAGTCCTTGGCAACGTTGATGAAGCAACTGATTTACTTACCGAAGAAGACGGAGCAAAACCTGGACCAGACAATGAAGATGGGACAGTTGCTGGTCTTGAAGGAGCAGATGGTTGATTTGATGGAGAAGACCTGTCAGTGCCTGAACTTTGTAAGGGAGGTGGGACAATAGTTGTAGTTGTTGAAGGTGATGAGATGACGGATGATCTTGAAAAAGTATATTTTGCAGGAAATTGGCTTGGCAATGGTGATTGGACAGTAGTTAAGGTTTTATTCTTCTGGACAGAAGAGACAGAAGAAACCACTGATGTTGGCGCTTGGGTTTGGATCTGTGGAGGCTTTGTGTTGGAAGGCACTGGATTTTGAGTTGCAGCAGGAGTCAGCAAAGAATCCTCCATTGGTGTCGATATGGATGCTTCAGCTGATGAAGGATGTGGTGATACATGCTGTACAAAACCATCACTTGTGTCACTTTTCATAGGATAGCTTTGGGGTTCCTTTGTCACTGGCCGTCCTGACTGGATACTAGATGTTTCTTTTTTGGGTATTGCATCGTCTACTAATGTAGTCACTTTTGGAAGTACGACTTCTAAGTTCTCTTTAGAATATTTATCAGACCTGGGCTTCAATTTGTGTGACTTGTCCTTTTCATCAACTTTGCTATTCTGTGTTTCCAGGCCCACATCTTCTGTTGTTGGATCGGGAGTCAAAGACTTGGAAGGAATCTCACGAGGCGTTTGAGGACGGGAATCAAATCGTGACTGGTCGGTCAGAGCAGATAGAGATGGAGACTCCTTCAACCGTTGTGCCTCCAGCTGTGCAAGAGGAATTTCCAAGGGTGCTCCAGACCTACGATGTAGAACAAGGGGTTCTGTGTCATCACTGGAAAAAGAGCTGGTTTTTCTTAAGACCCTTTCGTCTGATGATTCTCGACCAGGAGCGGCCTCACTGGAAGCAGCACGTGTCAACTTTATAACAGGGATGGGTGAAGGTGGCATGTTCTCAGAACGCTGGGACATCTGTTCACCTCGCTTTTTATCAAAGGAAAGTGTTTCCATCAGCGGCCCTCTAAGACCACTGAGCTTGTTATCTGCAGAACTGCCCTTTAATAACCTTTGCCTCATTAACTCCAAACGTTGGGCATACTCTTCCTCAGCTGACCCAAGCTTTCGTCGCCTCATTGGGCTGCGGTTTCGTGTTGGTAGCTCCATGGAAGCAGCTTTGGTCATGCCTCTGTCAAATGTATCTCTTCCTTCTTCATCTTCAGTAGACACATTGAGTAAGAGAGCACTATCTGCGGAGCTTCCCCTTCTCAATTCACCTCTTCGTGCTGTCACAAGTTCATCATCAGGAACCTCTGAAGATTCAAGGCTTGATCCTTTTTTAAGAGTCTTCCTTGGCTGCTCCTTCTTTTCTGAGATCTCATCCTCTGAAGACGAGCTGGGATCAGCTTCATTCGATTTCTTTCTTGTTAGTGACCCCTTAGGACGTTTGCTCGATGACTCTGTCACCTCTCTACGTTGCACTTCCGGTTCGGTTATTTTACCGTCGACTGCGTTCTCTTCTACCTCCAGATTTCCTGGAATGCTAGCATCTTCAGGGGACTGAGACGGCTGCTCTTCATCTGTTGGTATTTCATTAAGAGACATTCGAGAACCAGAGAACTGCACTTGAAGTGGCATAGGGACATATGGAAGCTCTTCAAGATCATCTGAGTCTGAGGAAGATGACAGGCTTGTTGACTCCTTAGGATGTCTGGGGACTGCAATAGACAAGTGGTTGCTCGTGTCTTGTAGGAGCTCTGGGATAGATCTCATCACCATGTTGGACTTGAAGCTGATTAAGGATCTCTAAGTGGGAAAAAGCAAACAAAACATTACAGCGTGAGCTCGCTGCAGCACAAAAACCAACAACTATTACTATAATTTAAGTTTTTATCTTACCTGCCACTTGCGTCGAGACTGGAACAGTTTAATATGGTCGGTGCTGATGTTTTTTCCCTTCGCCAAAGTCTATAGAAGATGAGAAAAATTATATAAAAATGTAAAATACTACTGTATTTTAGAGACACAGAAATCCTGACTCAAAACATGTAAGGAGCCAAAAGTATTGTACTGGTGCCGCTACTGTATATGACATATCATAAGGCGGGGCCCCTTCTGATTCCTAAAATAGAGAGGTTATCCAACACCGGAAAAACATGGCTGCTTGCAAAAAAAAATAATGTTGCTCCTGTCCACAGATTATGTGTCACATTCAGGTCAATGAAGCTGAGATGCAATACCAGACACAATCCACGGACAGGGGTGATTTCTGGAAGGACCCCAGAAAGTGTTTTATACTGATGATCTATGCTCAGAATAGGTCACCAGTATCTGATCGGTACGAGTGAGACTCCTGGGATCCCCACTGATCAGCTGTTTGAGGAGGTCACGGTGCTCAGGTGAGTGCTGCAGCCTCCTCGCACCTTACCAAGCACATCGCTGTCCGCTGCATAGTGGCTATGCTTGGTATCACAGCTCAGCTGCGGCTAGCCCATGTGACCAATGACCGTGACACCACTGGCCTAGGGCCTGCATTGCTCAATAGAGCGTCCACAAACAGCTAATCGGCAGGGGTCCTGGGTGAGGATAGGCCATCAGCATAAAACACTTAGACAACCCCTTTAACACTCCAGGCCCCCTGGCGCTGATCTGAAAGGCCCAACACAGCTTCCCTATACAATTCCCTTATAAATGCAGTACTGTTGATGACCTATAGGTGGCAGTATTGCACAGATGGTAATCGATCAGATTGCTGCCACCCCCAATAATGCACTTGAAGCTCCGCTCACCTTGAACCAGAGGTGCTCCAGACTCTCTTCAGCATTGGGCCTCCTATACAAACACACAGATGAATATCAGCCATATTGTCTCACATATGAGGCATTTCTATTTTATTAAATTGTTGAAATCTCATGCACTTCCCTGTTACTGTAATGCAAATCCGGACAGAAGGTCAGCAGCGTACGTGTGAACATACCCTTAGCCTCCATTGTATTAAAAGGAAGAGATGTGGCTTTCGTAGGTGAAGCTTGTCTGGAGTTACTAGTCTTATAGGTATGAGCCAGCAGGGGGCAGCACGCTGTCTGGTTGTGTAAGGGGGCACCACCAATGAGGCCAGATGAGGCGATCACCTCGGGCAGCACCAGGTAGGGACAAAAGGGGGCAGTAATGCTTTCATTGTAGCAAAGGGGTTAGGGTAAGAAATTGGCATGGGGGGGGGGGGCGTTTCAGTTTTCACCTTAGGCAGCAGAAAGGCTAGAAGCACCCCCGGAGGCACTGTGGCTGTCAATGTTATATGGGGCAGTGAAGCTGGCACTAGTATTTGGGACATTAATTATTATTGGTTTCTTAAAGAGGAAGTGTGGCCGCCATAGTTATGGGGTGTGATGGCAGCCTTCATTAAAGGGACGTGCATGTCTCTCCAAGTACATACAATAAATAATTGACATTGTGCATATAACTGCGCTGATGTCACTCGACCCTCGGCTGCAGGCATCTACATGAACCGATGCTGGTCGTACTCACAGTTTTTCATTGCCGAGGACTTTAATCAAGAATCCTCTTGCCTCGCGAGTCAGATCAGCAAACATCTTCTCCTCAAATGCCACCGTGTAGCCACGAATATTCATCAGCGTGGTGTAGTCATTTTCACCCACAAACGGGGACACTCCGGTCAGACTGCAGAAGAGATGATATGAGGGGCATATATGTAATATGTGTCACATGTACCGGCCATTATTTATAAATGAAACACCCGCCATCTAGTGACAGTGTGCGGTTACTGCAGGATAACGAACCCGAGATAAAATCATTCACTGACAATGAATATACATAGAAACATCTCACCATAGATATGTCAGGACACCCACTGGCCTGCAAAACAAGAGGGCGGTATAAGATAGAGAGCTCATGTGTGCACAGGGGTTGTTATATTCTAGTACATAGGAATAGGAGCAGTATTATACCAGTTATATTCCTGTACATAGGAGCAGTATTATAGTAGTTATATTCTTGTACATAGGAGCAGTATTATACCAGTTATATTCCTGTACATAGGAGCAGTATTATAGTAGTTATATTCTTGTACATAGGAGCAGTATTATAGTAGTTATATTCCTGTACATAGGAGTAGTATTATAGTAGTTATATTCTTATACATAGGAGCAGTATTATAGTAGTTATATTCTTGTACATAGGAGCAGTATTAAAGTAGTTATATTTTTGTACATAGGAGGCAGTATTATAGTAGTTATACTCTTGTACATAGGAGGCAGTATTATAGTAGTTATATTCTTGTACATAGGAGCACTATTATAGTAGTTATATTCTTGTACATAGGAGCAGTATTATAGTAGTTATATTCTTGTACATAGGAGCAGTATTATAGTAGTTATATTCTTCTACATAGAGGCAGTTTTAAAGTAATTATATTCTTGTACATAGGAGCAGTATTATAGTAGTCATATTCTTGTACATAGGAGGCAGTATTATAGTAGTTATATTCTTGTACATAGGAGCAGTATTATAGTAGTTATATTCTTGTACATAGGAGGCAGTATTATAGTAGTTATATTCTTGTACATAGGAGCAGTATTATAGTAGTTATATTCTTGTACATAGGAGGCAGTATTATAGTAGTTATATTCTTGTACATAGGAGGTAGTATTTTAGTTGTTATCTTCTTATACATAGGAGCAGTATTATAGTAGTTCTATTCTTGTACATAGGAGGCAGTATTATAGTAGTTATATTCTTGTACATAGAAGCAGTATTATAGTAGTTATATTCCTGTACATAGGAGCAGTATTATAGTAGTTATATTATTGTACATAGGAACAGTATTATAGTAGTTATATTCTTGTACATAGAAGCAGTATTATAGTAGTTATATTCTTGTACATAGAAGCAGTATTATAGCAGTTATATTCTAGTACATAGGGGCAGTAATATAGTAGTTGTATTCTTGTACATAGGAGGCAGTATTACAGTACTTATATTCTTGTACATAGGGGCAGTATTATAGTAGTTGTATTCTTGTACATAAGAGGCAGTATTATAGTAGTTATATTCTTGTACATAGGGGCAGTATTATAGTAGTTATATTCTTGTACATAGGAGGCAGTATTATAGTATTTATATTCTTGTACATAGGAGCAGTATTATAGTAGTTATATTCTTGTACATAGGAGTAGTATTATAGTAGTTATATTCTTGTACATAGGAGGCAGTATTATAGTAGATATATTCTTGTACATAGGAGCAGTATTATAGTAGTTATATTCTTGTACATAGAAACAGTATTATAGTAGTTATATTATTGTACATAGGAGCAGTATTATAGTAGTTATATCTTTTTCATAGGAGGCAATACCATATATCGGTGACTGGAGAGATCGGCATCTGGTTTACTATTTCGGGTGCTACAAATTCAGGAGTCCCATATTTGCAGTACTGCGGTTCTCCAATATTCAGTTCCTGAGCGTTCCCAAAGTCACATATCCGAATCTGATCACCAATCATGTCGGCCATTAAAATGTTCTCTGGCTGTGAAGGGGACACATTAAAGTGAAAGAGATTGTGCAGTGGCTTACTACTAATGACCTATCCTCAGAATAAGTAAATGGGTCGAGCGGTTGTAATTACCCTGCGCCTCCGCTGCAAAGGAGACGGCGCTCAGGTAATTTTGAAGAGGAAGCAATGCTTGCACAAGAACCATAACCCTCTTCAAACAGTTATCAGTTGGGGTCCCGGGAGACGGCCCCCACTGATCTGATATTAATGATTATCCTGAGGATAGTAGGCCACTCCATGAACCCGTTAATAGTTTTAAAGTACAACGTTTCTGTAAATAATTTGTATCCATCACAATGATATCATACAAAATGTTGGAATGTTTTCACTGCAGCATATATATCGGCCTCTATGGGGTATGCATGCTCATGCTGCAAAATTCTGCAGTGAAATCTGCATACAATTTGTCTCCCATCCATTTAAATGGGAAATCTGCATTGCAGAAAAAATAAGTGATGTCACTTGTAAAAGTAAATTCCATGCAGATTCAGCATGTAAACCACAAGCGGTGGGCACTTGCAGATTCGCCTCATTGAGTGGAGTAAATCTGCATGTGAATCCACGGCATATGAAACTGAAACAAGGCCTGCTGCAGGATCTCGTGCTTTCTGCATTGAAAAATGCTTTGTCTGAACATAGCCTAAGATACACCTAATACAACTGCACAGAACAGAGTGGGCATAATAGTAAAAATCAACACAGGTCCCTGGAAGATTAATGGGATCACACCCTGCCAACCCTGGGAAGGTCAGCACTTCAGATGCATCATAATTCTAATATGGCCTACAGGCTCGGCATCTACCCCAACTCAGAACAACAAGATTAGAAGAAGAATTAACCTTAATATCCAGATGCAGAATGTTCTTATGATGCAAATAATCTAAACCTTCCAGGATCTGACGCACAAAGGATCGAATCTGGAAAGGAACAAGAAAATATCTCCGAATGCAAAATGACTAATGCAGATATTAAATAGGTGTAGAATTTTAAAGGGTATTCCTACCTTCATAATTAATCAAATATCTACAAAATATATTCTAATACATAAGAGACAGTATTATAGTAGTTATATTCTTGTACATAGGAGCAGTATTATAGTAGTTATATTCTTGTACATAGGAGCAGTATTATAGAAGTTATATTCTTGTACATAGGAGCAGTATTATAGTAGTTATATTCTTGTACATAGGAGCAGTATTATAGAAGTTATATTCTGGTACATAAGAGGCAGTATTATAGTAGTTATATTCTTGTACATAGGAGCAGTATTATAGTAGTTATATTCTTGTACATAGGAGCAGTACTATATTAGTTATATTCTTGTACGTAGGAGCAGTATTATAGTAGTTATATTCTGGTACATAGGAGGCAGTATTATAGTAGTTATATTCTTGTACATAGAAGCAGTATTATAGTAATTATATTCTTATACATAGGAGCAGTATTATAGTATTTATATTCTTGTACATAGGAGGCAGTATTATAGTAGTTATATTCTTGTACATAGGAGCAGTATTATAGTAGTTATATTCCTGTACATAGAAGGCAGTATTATAGTAGTTATATTCCTGTACATAGGAGGCAGTATAAGGCTACATTCACACGTCTGTGTGTGTTTTGCGGATCCACGGATCCGCGGATCCGCAAAACACGGACATCAGCGATGTGCGTTCCGCAATTTGTGGACCGCACATCGCCGGCACTCTCATAGAAAATGCCTTTTCTTGTCCGCAATTGCGGACAAGAATAGGACATGTTCTATTTTTTTCGGGAACGCAATTGCGGACCCGGAAGTGCGGACCCGGAAGTGCGGATCCGCAATTGCGGACCCGGCCGGGACATAGTCTGTCCCCATTGAAATTAATGGGTCCGCAATTCCGTTCCGCAAATGCGGAACGGAATTGCGGACGTGTGAATGGACCCTTATAGTAGTTATATTCCTGTACATAGGAGCAGTATTATAGTAGTTATATTCTTATACATAAGAGCGGTATTATATCAGTTATATTCTTGTACATAGGAGCGGTATTATAGTATTTATATTCTTGTACATAGGAGGCAGTATTATAGTAGTTATATTCTTGTACATAGGAGCAGTATTATAGTAGTTATATTCTTATACATAAGAGCAGTATTATAGTAGTTATATTCTTGTACATAGGAGCAGTATTATAGTAGTTATATTCTTGTACATAGGAGCGGTATTATAGTAGTTATATTCTTGTACATAGGAGCATTATTATAGTAGTTATATTCTTGTACATAGGAGCAGTATTATAGTAGTTATGTTCTTGTATATAGGAGCAGTATTATAGTAGTTATATTCTTGTACATAGGAGGCAGTATTATAGTAGTTATATTCTTGTATATAGGAGCAGTATTATAGTAGTTATATTCTTGTACATAGGAGCAGTATTATAGTAGTTATATTCTTGTACATAGGAGCAGTATTATAGTAGTTATATTCTTGTACATAGGAGCAGTATTATAGTAGTTATATTTTTATACATAGGAGCAGTATTATAGCAGTTATATTCTTGTACATAGGAGCGGTATTATAGTAGTTATATTCTTGTACATAGGAGCAGTATTATAGTAGTTATATTCTTGTACATAGGAGCAGTATTATAGTAGTTATATTCTTGTACATAGGAGGCAGTATTATAGTAGTTATATTCTTGTACATATGATAAGTATTATAGTAGTTATATTCTTGTACATAGGAGGCAGTGTTATAGTAGTTATATTCTTGTACATAGGAGGCAGTATTATAGTAGTTATATTCTTTACATAGCAGCCAGTATTATAATTTTTTTTCCCATTACAGTATTATAGTAGTTACTGTATGAATGTCTCTCATCTACTCACCTCTGATTCGGCGACTGTAGGTTTACGAATCACTCTGTCTAGAAGCTCCTCTTTGGAACAGCTGCAAGGAGTCAAGGAATATCACTTCTAGGAGTTTAGGTGAGCACAGGTCATTCTGCTGTGACACAGATATTGGGTGAGATGTGACAAAGATAGTGCAAAGGAAAGTGGAGTTCTTGCTGCCGGCAACCAATTAGATTCTTCCCCCTATTGTTTCTGAGGACTTGATTTAATTGGATGCCATGGGCAAACACTCAAGTTTTCCTTGGCACCAGTTTTGATAGATCTTCCCCAATATTTTGTCATCTTCACCATTCGTGGCCACAGCTGAATTTAAAGATCTACTATTTCTTGTATTGTTATTGCCTTTTTGTTATCAGTACATTTTAGTTAGTTTTTTCTCTTTGAAGTGAATAAATACTATATTTTGACCTGCAAACCATCAGCAAGCTGGTTTGTTGCTGTTGATGGATCTTTTTATAGTGTGTTACCTTAAAGACACTAGTGTGTACTAAAATACCAAACAGAAACCATAATAACATCCACAGATCCATTAATGGCAACTTGCTAATGCTTTCCATGTACTAAGAGAGGAAGAAAGTAAGACGTGATTGCAGGATAAGACTACACACAGGGTTTGCTTGTAGTCTGTAACCATGGAGATTCATCGATCTGCATAGAAGCTGTGTATACTAACCATTAGTTCTATTCTTTATACCAGGCATCCTCAAACTGCGGCCCTCCAGCTGTTGCAAAACTACAACTCCCAGCATGCCCGAATAGCCTACAGGAATCAGCCTACAGCAGGGCATTGTGGGAGTTGTAGTTTTACAACAGCTGGAGGGCCGCAGTTTGAGGATGCCTGCTTTATACTATACCATAGTTTCCTCCCTATGGTTTCCCCGTGCCTCTGTGCCCATATAACCCTGGCAGTAATGGATACAGCTCCATGATGATTATCAGTGCGCTCCTCTTCTCGAACACCTCATGGAAGTAGACGATCCTCTCATGACTGAGCCGGGACAGGATGCTCATCTCCCTCCGTGCGCTCTCCCTGGACGCCCCTCTAGATGAAATGAACTTTGCAGCAAAATCCTGCCCGCTGTTTTTTTCCACCACGTGTCGTACATAGGAAAACACACCTCTGTGGACACAGAAAAGGGACTATTGGCAATGTACCATAACACTGAGGTGTATATAGCCCCAGCCCTATAGTTAAACCATTGGGCTATTCCCTTGTAATCTGCACTGGGATTACTGTTTGGCAGATTTATTCGGGGTGTAATTATACAGGATGTAGGGGTAACAGTTCCTGAGTACCCTCTTTCCCCAGAAGATGACATCAGCATTGGTAGGTAGGGGTTTCTGTTGCAGATTTTGCATTGGGGCTTCTGAATTTTGTAAAAATTCTGCAATTCTGGCTTCTGGATTAAGGGATGAATACTGTAGTATACTGATTTGGTGGTTGGTATAACAGGCGCCATGGTGCAGGGGCTGGCAGCCAGCATAACCTATGACCAATCACCTAAAGAACCATGACTAACCAAAATGAATGGAAACACGCCATAATACTGTAGTTTGTAATTACACACTGACACCAACCTTCCGATCTCCTTGTGAATGGTGTAGTAATCAGAAAGTCGTCGAGGTTTCAGTCCATCGGATTCGTCCAGTGCTGAACCGGCTCCTGGTTCCACTGCGAAAAATATGTAAGATACAAGGTCATTACCCAGATTACCCAATCCTTTCTGGGTTGACAATGAAGAAGTCCACAATTCGGGGCCAGTCCCAGGTGTATGCAGACCCATAGAAGTCTAGGTTTTGCCACTTGGCTGGTAAACGAATGACCACTGATGGTTTTAAATTTGCACTGGCTATATTATCTGCAGGTGATTTTTAGTAGCCAAGGAGGTATGAGATGCTTCCTAGCTACTATTGGCTCTATATCAGGCTGTATAGCAGCTACAGATATAAGCCAGGTCTTGTTTTAAAGCTAAGGAGCTCTAGAGCTCCAGATATAACCTTTAGAATCTGAGTCTGGAGTGAGATCTGCAGGTATTAGAAGACCTGGCTCATATCTCTATCTGCTACGCAGCCTGAGATATCCCAGGTTGAAGCAGCTCCACCCTTATCCGGCCTGTGGGGATAAGGACAGGGTAGGCAGTGGGATAAGGGCTGACAATGTGCAGGAAGAAGAGGGGAGGCATAGATCCTCCTGTCCCTGTACATGACCACAGGGGAGGAGGGGTAAGACTGGTTTCACATTTCGCATTTTTATTTCTTAGCGTGCTCCTGCTTAGGGCCACTTAGTTCAAGTGCAGCAAATAAATAGGTGGAGGGGATGGGTTTTTCCTGCCTTTGTGGTTATTTGCTGCTCCATGAGAGCTCATTCAATAACACATGGTAACGAACAGTGCCCTTGCATGTCATTTTAAAATTGACAGGAAAAAAGTAAATGTTTTCATTTTTTACATTAGTTTTTTTTTTAAGTGCTGCAAAACTAAAACCATGGTTGTTAAATGGATTTTCCAAGATTTTTTTTTATTGATGCCCTATCCTCTGGATAGGTCATCAGTGTCTGATGTGTGGGGTCCGACACCCAGGACCCCCGTCAATCATCTGTTTAAGAAGGCACCGGCGCTCACAGGAGCACCACAGCCTTCTCTCAGCTTTCCCGAGGACGAGTGACGACACATTCAGTGGCCCAGGAATAGTTCAGCCTCATTCACTTCAAGTGAATGCAGCTGAACTGCAATACCAAGCTGTGTCTGTGAGCATGGAGAAGGCTGCGGCGCTCACAGAAACGCCGCTGCCTCCTCGAAACAGCTGATCGGCGCTGGTCCAGGGTGTCGGACCCCAACTGATCAGATACTGATGACCTATCCAGTGCATAGGTCATCAGTATTTAAATCTCAGAAAACCCTTTTAAAGGGGTTGTCCCATGAAAAATATTCTACAGTTTTCAAATCAGCACCTGGATCTGAATACTTTTGTAATTGCATGTAATTAGAAATTTAGCATAGCCACTGAGCTATTCAATAAAATGTATCTGTATAGCGCCACCTGCTGTTTTTTTTTTTTCTTATTTCTTTGTCCGGGTCACTGACATGGCCGCACATGCTCAGTTTCATTCTTCAACCGCCTCCTGAGCTGTGATAGGGAGAGAGCTCCAGCAGTATGGACAGGCCCCTGAGCTGCAGCAGAAAGGACACTCCCCTTGAGCTTTCAGCTTGATATAAATCTAGCAGAGTAATGAATGGGGAGATCTCTGGATCCATATGAGGTACAGGGCTGCTTCTAGCTTTGTTAGAAATTGGCATGTACTGTATGATGTCCGATTTTTATTTTTTACATTAGTTATGGGATAACCCCTTTACGTAATGGACCATTCAAAGCCTACAGATGATAAAGTCAAACACACTATATGTTTATTCAGATCCCTGTTTGCTCATTAGGCCCTGGCATCTGCCCAGTCTTGCCTGCTGCTGGCCCCAGCCCTGTCCCAGTTACAGCTAAGGTGTTGCCTGCCAGTATTTCACGCTCCTCAATGGCAAATCTGTACTGCTATGTATCTAGGCAACTTTTTCCTTTTGGGTATCTGGGAAAACCATTACAACCGGTTGCTACCCGACTTTCCTAGCAACTGATCGAACAGAAATGGCTGAATAGACTATGGCAGATGAGGACAAGCTAGAGGAGAAATGCTCTTTAAAAGGTCCTTTGCTTTGGACAATCCCTGTTAGTGAGAAGATTTGATTCCCCCGAACAATAAGCTGATCACAAGCGATCATCTGTAATCTGATGCAAAGTGATACTTTCCCTACACTGCCACCACAGGACAAATGTAGCATTACACTGGGTCCATTAAAATCAATGGGCCATCCAGTAATGCAAGGACATTCTGGGTCCTCCATAGAGAGGGAGAGAAACTATAGTTTCTCTGCACTCCTGGCCAATAGAGAGAGGTTCTGAATGGGGTACCAATTGTTTTTTTTTAAATCTTTTTATTGAAGTTTTCAATTCTAAACAGAACATTTTTGACAAGCCTTTTTGGCATCGTAGTCCCTTGTTCTTTATTGTCGAATACATACCTATAAATTAAAGGTATAACACATTTAAACTATAAAACAAAACAAAAATATATATAAATATATAACATAAAATTGATACTAAGACACAGTGCAATAAATGTAACATTTTGTGTATTATTAATATGCATATACACACATATTTTATAGATGTTCTTAAACTCAGAATTCTCTATTTAGTGAGTTTTCTCTTACCTTTGCACACCTGCAGCTCGGCCTTACATGACACTTCTCCTGCCACGTTGAGTGCCGTGCAGGTGTACACCCCCGAGTCCTCGGGCGCGGCATTCAGGATAACCAGGGAGCACTCAGCATCATCATACACAAAATTAAAGTGTCCGCTTTCCACCAGGAGCTCTCCGTCCTGAAGAAGAGGAACACGTGACTACCCTGAGATACAGACTAATGAGTACCGAGATGAGGATGGAGGACATTGGCGCACCTTGTACCACATTATATCCGGCACTGGTTTTCCTTCCACGACAACTACAAAGCGTGCAGTTTCTCCGGCCTTAATCTCAATGTCTTCCATGATAGATTCAAATCGCGGAGACTCTGAGGAGAAGACACAAGAAACACTGGGTTGCAGAAGAAGAAGAAATGTGACTAGCATCTTCACTGTTTATGGCCTAAAGGGTTGCATTCCTCCCAATATTATTGAGCCCCCCCCCCCAATAAACTCCTCAAAAACTTCCGTAAATGCCCACTTCGGGTCATGGATGAATCCCATTCTATCGGAGGTCCATTTTGCAGGACAATCCCAGGACAGTTGGAAGGCATGTGGCGGGTGTAATAACTGGTAGAGCAGACTTTCTGCTGTTTTGCTCACACAATTTTACTTACCAGTGGGTAAATTATTCCAATTGTAGCAAAATATATTTTTGCAATTTAGAAAAGTATGTTCACATTTGCAGTTGCGCCAATTTTATATCGCTCCAATATATCAATAAAAAATGAAAATAGTTTAATTAAGCCATTTTCTGTATACAGCTTCTATGCACACCTATGTGTCTCTATGGTTACATACAACTTTTTTTTATGAAGGCCATAATCATGGCCAAAACTGTGTGGTCTGCGGCCACTGTTACACATTGTAGCACCCTGCCGTTGGTACCTGCCATCTCTATGCTGATGGTGCATTTGTCAGCTCCGTATTGGTTCCTGGCTTCGAAAACCAACTGTCCGAGATCCGGTTTCTTGGGACTGTAGATGGTGAGTGAGTGCTGGTCGTCATCTGGCATGCTCATCTCACACACACCCTGCACACTGCGCAGAATTGTGCCTGCTCTAGAGAGAAGGACATGTGTTTATAATAACGCATGCACTGGTATATCATCTTTTAGGAAAATATACATTTTACTATTTTATTTTATGTATTTTTAAGCAAATAGATCTCTTCCATAGGGAAGAAAAGTGTCAAGTCAATATCTCACTTTAGAGGCAGTCTTTAAGACAGATCTGTTCCTGCCTGTTAAGACTCATCAGCAAAGAGCTGCCAGTAGTAATTCATTGCAACACTAATTGCAGTATTTTCAAAAAGATGACACGAGACAATGCTGCCCGGGAAAAATAGTGAAAGTGAAGTGAATGTGTGACTCAGGAAGGAGGAACATGACATGTTCCTGTCTTTTCAGACCTCATCAGTAAAGAGCCCAGATACTGGTTTCATTGCTGTGCTGACTCCTTGGAAAAAAGCTCATGGAGAAGCTTTATACAATGTTGTCCACTAAAAATATACATTTAGCTCTTAAAGGGGTCCTGCACTTTGTTTAAACTGATGATCTATCCTCTGGATAGATCATCAGCCTCTGATCGGCGGGGGTCCGACACCTCAGCTGAGCATAGATCATCAGTTTAAACACCTCAGCTAAGGTGTCAGACCCCGCCGATCGGATGCTGATGATCTATCCAGAGGATAGTTTAAACAAAGTGCAGAACCCTTTAAGACATGACAAATCTGTTCCTGCTTTTCAGGCCTCATCAGTAAAGAGCTGGAGACACTCTTTGCATGGCTATACTGACTCCCTAGAAAAACTAATCGATAGAGAAACTTTATACAGTGTTGCCTGGTGAAAACATGCACATTGCTCTCCTCCAAGTCAATATCTGGGCCAGGAAGGAGTCTTAAAGGGAATCGGTTACCAGTTTTGCGCAGCTAGTTTCTAGCAGCTCCAGCGCATACCAATAAGTCCTGATATTCATGAGCTTCTTGCTTTCTCTGCCACTGATTGACAGTTTTTTCCAACTGAATTAGCAGCAAGAGGGTGGAGAAAGCCAAGAGCTCATGACTATCCAGGGACCAGGACTCATCGGCATGTGCTGGAGCTGCTCAATACAAGATTTTACCAAAATGGCGTCCATTAAAGAAAGTGACCCAACATGTTATTAAGAGGATCTGTCACTGGTTATTGTTACCCTTGGTTTTAGCAACATGAATCTCCTGGCAGGTTCCCTTTAAGGAAGATCATAATACACTGAAGACAAATCAAAGATTGTCATGGTCAGCAGAGGTACAGCTATAGGGGATGCACAGGTAGCAGTCCCACCTGGGCCCTGAGATGGCCTAAAGGCCCATATCATATCATAGCGCATGCACTGTACAGCTCTGCACTGCAGCAGTTGTTACCTCCTCCAGGTGACTGTGGCAACAACGTGGTTCAGTGTCACAGTGACGCACAATAGTTGATTCTCTACCATGTACAGGAGCTCAGGGCGATCAGTGATGACTGGCGCCTCCCGAAGATAGGGACCTGAAACACCAAGTCACGGAGATCATTGATCAACCTGAAGACACTATTTAATATATTACAGTCCCCGGACTTCTTCTCCTCACCTCTGTCTAGGAGTTTGACGATGTCGCTGGGCGCGGAAGGTTTGCTGTGTGACGTTGCGGTGTGTGTGACCACACGGAATAGGTATTGATAACCTTTAGTTAATGACGTGATGCTATAGCTGGTCTCCTTCAGGTTATTAGCAATGACCGTCCACTGGGGAGAGCCCACGGCCTGCTGCTGCACTGAGTATGTGAGCTGAGCCAAATCTGAGAAGACAAAAAAGACAGATAGGATGAAGTGTATGTTTGCTGTTGGAAACAGTAAGCAAGCATGTTTGTAGAACCCTGATTGACAAGCAGCTCTGCTGAGCTCCTCTGCTGTAAAATTACTATACAGTGTCTGGTGTAGGGATGATACTTCCCAAAAAATAGCTCTGTGCAGACACTGAACAGAGGATTCTGGAAATTGTCAGCTCTGAAATCTTCAGAATTGTGAGTGCAGCTCTGGAGAATAATACAGGATGTAACTCAGGATCAGTACAGGATAAGTAATGTAATGTATGTACAAAGTGACTTCACCAGCAGAATAGTGAGTGCAGCTCTGGAGTATAATACAGTATGTAACTCAGGATCAGTACGGGAGAAGTAATGTAATGTATGTACACAGTGACTGCACCAGCAGAATAGTGAGTGCAGCTCTGGAGTATAATACAGGATGTAACTCGGAATTAGTACAGGATAAGTAATGTAATGTATGTACACAGTGACTGCACCAGCAGAATAGGGAGTGCAGCTCTGGAGTATAATACAGGATGTAACTCAGGATCAGTACAGGAGAAGTAATGTATGTACACAGTGACTCCACCAGCAGAATAGTGAGTTCAGCTCTGGAGTATAATACAGGATGTAACTCGGAATTAGTACAGGATAAGTAATGTAATGTATGTACACAGTGACTCCACCAGCAGAATAGTGAGTGCAGCTCTGGAGTATAATACAGGATGTAACTCGGAATCAGTACAGGAGAAGTAATGTAATGAATGTAGTACCTTCCCTGCCTTTTACAAATCATAAAGGTGGGCAACCCCTTTAATGCATGGCTTTATATGCTCTGGTATCAATGACAGAACAGTATATATAATATGCTCTGGAAAGACCCCCTCCCCCTCCCACACCGCTGGTGGATACAGGCAATCAAGATATTGTGATTAAACAATTATACCTATGGCGGGATCCAGTCTTTTTGGTGGATTCCATCTGAGCTTCACTACTTTCCCAGTTACAGAGGCAATTATAGGAGGACCATCTGGTGGGGTGGGCACCACATCTGTAGAAGTAAGGGACAAGTTTATGTTTTATTTATTTATTCACTTAGGTGCTCCGTAGTGCTGTACAGACATTATCATCCTCTCTTTCCAAAGGGGCTCACAATCTTAGTTCCCTATTAGTATTTTTTGGAGTGTGGGAGGAAACCGGAGTTCCCAGGAGAAACCGACGTAAACATGAGGACAACATAAAAACTCCATGCAGATGTTGTCCTTGGTCAGATTTGAACCTAGGATCCCAGCGCTGCAAGGCACTAGTGCTAACCACTGAGCCCCCATGCTGCAGTTGGTCCAAATTGATAATTTGTTTCAGAAAACAACACATTACAAGTCCATGTAACAGATCTGATCCAATAATTTCCCCTGTTGATGTTGTCCTTTAGTAAGCTCAGCCTCAGATTTCTCCTGACTTCTGGTTCTGGGACAGGAAGTATCTAGCTGGCAGTTACCAAGGTCAGCCATATTAGCTGTCATGGGGAGGATTTTTCAGTTTTCTTCCTCCCTCTTTGAACCCTTAATCCTCTCTCCCCTGTCAGAGAGACTGGAATCTTCTTTTCAATTCATAGTTTATAAGATTACTGTATATTGGTTTGTTGGAAACCAAGGAGTAGGCGATAATGTAGTCCATTGGTGACATTGATGAGAAGAAGTAGCTAGCTTCTCCTCCGACTTCAATATAATCAATCAAGTTGGCAGCCCAGGACAGTTTCTAAAATCATAAAATTCTTACCTGTGACGTATAGGTGGGCATAGCAAGCGGCTTTGCCCACCTTGTTGGAAATCACACTCTTGTAGACCCCAGCATGTGAATGGCTGACCGAGGGGAACACCAGACGGTGAATGTCTTTATCTGCAAGGAAATGCAAGACATAAGTATTGATAATCTCGCCAGCACCAATCAACACTTCATATGTTCGCAGCTACATTGCTGCGACTTAGAAGAGCAAAGGTTGGCTGACATGAAATCGTGCTGTGAGTTCCTGCTGTGCTAGAGGAACATATGCTGTAGAGGAATTAGTGGGCTAATAGCAAGTACTGTAGCAATAGATTTGATCTAACTACCAAGCACTAAAGGGAAGGCAGACATTAGGTTTTGTGTCCTTACTGTAAGAGGGTGCAAGGTGTCATATTCGATGGCAGGTACGTGTCACCGAGGTTGCTGGCCTCGGTGAGGTAAGAGCCGGTTTTTTTTTGGTCTGCAGCAGCTAGTGCTGCTGGACTCTGTTACTTAGTTTGGCTGCAAAGCTAATCCGGGCCGGCTCTTACTGGGAGTAGGCAAAGAGTTGGGTGGGTGCCTACTCCCCACGGTCAGGCCGGACTTTATCCGGGCCTTTAAAAAGGCAGCCTCCTTAGCAGCTGAGGGGGTGATTATCCTGGAGCCTGATAACAGGGCTGTGGAGTTCTGTCCTGGAGGAAAGAGCTCAGCAAGGAGGTGGCTTTTGTTCCTGGCTACCTGAAGGTGGATTCTCCTGCGGCTGGGCCGACAGCCTGGTGCGAACCTGCACCTACACCTCCCAGGTGACTGAACCTGTGTTGGCCTGTTTTGTTTTGCCTCCTTGTTTCTGACATGTGTGAATTACCACCAAAAGACTGTTTGCTGTTTATTTTTGTGTCAGTGTGAATAAAACACTGTTTATTGCACATCCTGGACTCTTTGTTTTGCCTCGGTACTGCACCCGCACCGCGGTCTACCAGAGCGACTCCCCACATTTGGTGGAGGATGCGGGCACTCGGATGGAAAGGGTGTTGCCTTTGGTCTGGGAGCATATGGAGGCAGCGCAACAGGCCCAGAGTAGGGTGTACAATCGTCAGGCTCGGGTACGGGACTTCAATCCGGGAGATCGGGTTTTGGTTCTGGTACCCACCCTTGACAGCAAATTCCTAGCTAGGTGGCAGGGCCCCTATGAGGTGATCGAGAAGGTAGGGGAAGTAAATTACAAAGTACACCAGCCAGGGCGGCGCAAGCCGGAGCAGGTGTACCACGTGAATTTACTTAAGCCGTGGAAAGATAGGGACGCGGCCGACGACCACAGCCCCCGGCCAGGGCTTCTAGGTGAAAAGGGTCCAGCCCCACAGTTCGAGGCCTGTGAAGCCGTAACCACGGTAAAAATTGCAGACAGCCTGTCTTCCAAACAAGTTCAGGAAGTCAGGGAGTTCCTCAGTCGGAACACGGATGTGTTCTCGGACCTCCCTGGCCGCACGTCTCTCATCCGACATGACATCGTCACTGAGCCTCAGGCCAAGGTCCGGTTAAAACCATACCGGGTACCCGAGGCTCGGCGGCGGGCCATCGCGGAGGAAGTGCAGTTAATGTTGAAGCTCGATGTCATTGAGGAGTCGAAAAGTGAGTGGGCCAGTCCCATAGTCCTAATACCCAAGCCGGATGGGACGTTGCGGTTCTGCAACGACTTTCGCAAGTTAAATGAAGTATCCAAGTTTGACGCGTATCCCATGCCCCGAGTAGACGAGCTTGTTGAAAATTTAGGACAAGCCCGTTATTTTTCTGTGCTGGACCTCACTAAAGGGTACTGGCAGGTACCCTTAACGGAGTCGGCTAAGGAGAAAACCGCGTTTGTTACCCGCAGGGCCTGTATCACTACAAGGTGTTACCCTTTGGCCTGCATGGCGCCCCGCCACTTTCCAAAGGTTAATGGACATAGTGCTGCGACCACATAGTCGGTACGCCTCGGCCTACTTAGATGATGTAGTCATCCACAGCACCGACTGGGAAAGCCATTTACCCAAGGTGCAGGCGGTAGTGGATGCCCTGAGGAAAGCTGGACTAACCGCCAATCCAAAAAAGTGTGCGATTGGGTTGGAAGAGACCAAATATCTGGGATATGTAATCGGGCGGGGAGTCATCAAACCTCAGGTAACTAAGGTAGAGGCCATTCGTAACTGGCCCCGACCGGTCACCACCAGGCAGGTAAAGTCGTTCCTGGGGATTGTAGGATACTACATGAGGTTTGTGCCCCACTTTGCCACAATAGCAGCGCCATTGACAGACCTGTTGAAGGGGCGAAAGTCTGGGAGGGTTAGCTGGAGTGAGAAGGCGGAGGAGGCTTTCGCCGCGTTGAAGTCGGCCCTGTGTGGGTCCCCGGTTTTGGTGACACCCGACTTCAACAAGGAGTTTGTCGTACAGACCGACGCCTCGGAGGTAGGCCTCGGTGCTGTACTGTCTCAGGAGGTCAACGGGGAAGAACATCCCGTTGTCTTCCTGAGCCGTAAGCTCAGTCCCGCCGAGTCCAGGTATAGTATAGTGGAGAGGGAGTGCCTGGCTATCAAGTGGGCACTCGAATCTCTCCGCTACTACCTGTTAGGGAGGAGGTTCCGTCTGGTGACCGACCATTCCCCTCTCAAGTGGATGAGTCAGGCCAAGGAGAGGAATGCTCGGGTCACCAGGTGGTTCCTATCCCTTCAAAATTTCAAATTCTCCGTGGAACACAGGGCAGGCCGCTTGCAGGGTAACGCAGATGCCCTGTCCCGCGTCCACTGCCTCACGTGTGTTCACCCCCTCAGGGTTGAACAAAGGGGGTGTAAGAGGGTGCAAGGTGTCATATTCGATGGCAGGTACGTGTCACCGAGGTTGCTGGCCTCGGTGAGGTAAGAGCCGGGTTTTTTGGTCTGCAGCAGCTAGTGCTGCTGGACTCTGTTACTTAGTTTGGCTGCAAAGCTAATCCGGGCCGGCTCTTACTGGGAGTAGGCAAAGAGTTGGGTGGGTGCCTACTCCCCACGGTCCAGGCCGGACTTTATCCGGGCCTTTAAAAAGGCAGCCTCCTTAGCAGCTGAGGGTGGTGATTATCCTGGAGCCTGATAACAGGGCTGTGGAGTTCTGTCCTGGAGGAAAGAGCTCAGCAAGGAGGTGGCTTTTGTTCCTGGCTACCTGAAGGTGGATTCTCCTGCGGCTGGGCCGACAGCCTGAGTGCGAACCTGCACCTACACCTCCCAGGTGACTGAACCTGTGTTGGCCTGTTTTGTTTTGCCTCCTTGTTTCTGACATGTGTGAATTACCACCAAAAGACTGTTTGCTGTTTATTTTTGTGTCAGTGTGAATAAAACACTGTTTATTGCACATCCTGGACTCTTTGTTTTGCCTCGGTACTGCACCCGCTCCGCGGTCTACCAGAGCGACTCCCCACATTACATATATGCGATCTACATCTGCATCTTACAC
This sequence comes from Bufotes viridis, assembly GCA_033119425.1. NCBI lineage: Eukaryota > Metazoa > Chordata > Amphibia > Anura > Bufonidae > Bufotes > Bufotes viridis. The sequence goes on along the minus strand of CM065595.1, from coordinate 150,868,374 downwards.
TTTCCTCACAAGTCAAATGCTTACATTGGGTCATCCTGCGGTCGTCCGTGCTCTGGATCTTCTGTCCATTGTGATACCAGGTGATAGCGGGATATGGTAAGCCAGTGACTTGACACTCTAGTTGCACTTCACGAGACTCCACCACGTCTAAGTCTTGTAGCGGGCGCAGGAAATCAGGCATGAGCACGCCCTCTACCTCCATTTCTTGTACCTCAGGTTCTTCTGGAATGGAAGGCATCTTTTCAAGCTTGGATCTAAATGAAATATATGATTAGGAGTGCAGAGAGGGGCTGTTCACTGTGTGCGTCCTATGCTCTGTGTCTATTTTTTTAATATATCTTAATAATGGTTTGAGGAACTCCAAGTCTGCTATCTGAACGTCAACATTCTGTCTGCCTGCAGCCACCACTAGAGGGAGCTTAGGAGCTCACTGGAAACTTAAGGCTGAGTTCACATCAGCGTTGCCTTCCGTTCTCCTGCTCCGTTATGGGAGCAGGAGAACGAAAGGACGGATTCGGCACATAACTGAGCCGAACAGGAGCCAAATGAAGCCTACGGACCCCTCAGACTATGATAAGGTCCGTTAGGTGTCCGCTCCGCTCCGGAGCGGAGACAAAAGTTGTGCATGTAGGACTTTTGTCTCCGCTCCAAAATCATCTTCGGAGCGGACACCTAACGGACCCCATTTTAGTCTATGGGGTCCGTAAGCTCCATTTGGCTCCCGTTCGGCTCAGTTATATGCCGAATCCGATCCTTTCAGTTTTCCTGCTCCTATAACGAAACAAGAGAACGGAAAGGCCGATCGCTGATGTGAACATAGCCTAAAGGGTATTTACACTTTTGTAACCATTTTTCTCATGTAACCATAATTCTCCAAAGTATTTTAAAGAAAAGAATGATGCAACTTTGCAAACCATCTCGATGAAGTATCGTCTAACGTTTTGTGTCTATAGTTTCCATGCAGAGCTATGTGTCTCCATGGTAACAGACTACAAACAAACCTTGTGTGTAGTCTGCAGTCACATCCTACTCTTTCTCCATCTGCCACCTCTTCTACTGCATATTTAGAAAGGGAAATGATAGAGAGGATTGCTGTTTGCAGAATCAGACTACACAGGGTCTGTTTGCAGTCTGTAACCATGGAGATGCATCAGAGCTGTATATACAAAACGGTAACCACTGATTCTAGAAGCTTTTTGAACTATAGTATATGTTATCTGGATTGCCTTACATGTGAGATGAGGTGCCAAGTCTGGGCTCCTCCACATACAGCTCTGCGGAGCATTCAGCTTCCCCGTGTTGGTTGCGGGCAATGACGGTATATTGACCCTCATCCTCACTTGCCACCTGGGTGATTAGCAGAGTGTGATATCCCCTCTCTTTCAAGATATGCATGGACTGTGGGTTCTGTCCTGGAGGAAAGAGCTCAGCAAGGAGGTGGCTTTTGTTCCTGGCTACCTGAAGGTGGATTCTCCTGCGGCTGGGCCGACAGCCTGGTGCGAACCTGCACCTACACCTCCCAGGTGACTGAACCTGTGTTGGCCTGTTTTGTTTTGCCTCCTTGTTTCTGACATGTGTGAATTACCACCAAAAGACTGTTTGCTGTTTATTTTTGTGTCAGTGTGAATAAAACACTGTTTATTGCACATCCTGGACTCTTTGTTTTGCCTCGGTACTGCACCCGCTCCGCGGTCTACCAGAGCGACTCCCCACATTACATATATGCGATCTACATCTGCATCTTACACTTTCCTCACAAGTCAAATGCTTACATTGGGTCATCCTGCGGTCGTCCGTGCTCTGGATCTTCTGTCCATTGTGATACCAGGTGATAGCGGGATATGGTAAGCCAGTGACTTGACACTCTAGTTGCACTTCACGAGACTCCACCACGTCTAAGTCTTGTAGCGGGCGCAGGAAATCAGGCATGAGCACGCCCTCTACCTCCATTTCTTGTACCTCAGGTTCTTCTGGAATGGAAGGCATCTTTTCAAGCTTGGATCTAAATGAAATATATGATTAGGAGTGCAGAGAGGGGCTGTTCACTGTGTGCGTCCTATGCTCTGTGTCTATTTTTTTTAATATATCTTAATAATGGTTTGAGGAACTCCAAGTCTGCTATCTGAACGTCAACATTCTGTCTGCCTGCAGCCACCACTAGAGGGAGCTTAGGAGCTCACTGGAAACTTAAGGCTGAGTTCACATCAGCGTTCGGCCTTTCCGTTCTCCTGCTCCGTTATGGGAGCAGGAGAACGGAAAGGACGGATTCGGCACATAACTGAGCCGAACAGGAGCCAAATGAAGCCTACGGACCCCTCAGACTATGATAAGGTCCGTTAGGTGTCCGCTCCGCTCCGGAGCGGAGACAAAAGTTGTGCATGTAGGACTTTTGTCTCCGCTCCAAAATCATCTTCGGAGCGGACACCTAACGGACCCCATTTTAGTCTATGGGGTCCGTAAGCTCCATTTGGCTCCCGTTCGGCTCAGTTATGTGCCGAATCCGTCCTTTCAGTTTTCCTGCTCCTATAACGAAACAAGAGAACGGAAAGGCCGATCGCTGATGTGAACATAGCCTAAAGGGTATTTACACTTTTGTAACCATTTTTCTCATGTAACCATAATTCTCCAAAGTATTTTAAAGAAAAGAATGATGCAACTTTGCAAACCATCTCGATGAAGTATCGTCTAACGTTTTGTGTCTATAGTTTCCATGCAGAGCTATGTGTCTCCATGGTAACAGACTACAAACAAACCTTGTGTGTAGTCTGCAGTCACATCCTACTCTTCTCCATCTGCCACCTCTTCTACTGCATATTTAGAAAGGGAAATGATAGAGAGGATTGCTGTTTGCAGAATCAGACTACACAGGGTCTGTTTGCAGTCTGTAACCATGGAGATGCATCAGAGCTGTATATACAAAACGGTAACCACTGATTCTAGAAGCTTTTTGAACTATAGTATATGTTATCTGGATTGCCTTACATGTGAGATGAGGTGCCAAGTCTGGGCTCCTCCACATACAGCTCTGCGGAGCATTCAGCTTCCCCGTGTTGGTTGCGGGCAATGACGGTATATTGACCCTCATCCTCACTTGCCACCTGGGTGATTAGCAGAGTGTGATATCCCCTCTCTTTCAAGATATGCATGGACTCGCTCTCTTCCACTGCACGACCTGAAATGGTAGAATTAAAGCGAAAGATCATGGAATCGCGAATCTTTATCATTTTTGATACATTCCGCTTCCTTTAGCAACGACATGGCAACAATGACACCAATGGTCCAAAGCTCTGGTGATATCATTTGTATTGCATTCCTATGAGCTAAGCTTGGAGAACACTCACCATCGTGCGTCCACGTGACTGCAGGTGGAGGTGTGCCACTGATCTTACAATCCATCCGGGCTGTGCGACCCTCGATTACATCTCGATCTGACATTTTCCTGGTAAAGAGAGGAGCCAGCGAGGGGTGCACTGTCAGCACAGCACTGCACGTCAGCTCATCTGGTAAGGAGGCGTCAAGAAAAGAAGAAAGCTTGAGATATTGGTTCATAGCAGGACCTGCAGCTACCACTAGGGGGGATCACTGCAAACAGATTCAGATTGTTACAACTGAGCTCTATACTAGTAGTGTAGTGAGCGCCACCTAGTGGTGACTGGAGGTAGCCAGATTTATATAATTTATTAGAGAGCGGTGCTGTGGGGTACCATGATGTCTGTGTACGCCCACGTCTAAGGGCAGCTTTACCTTTTAGGCATATTGGCTAGCACTCAGGTTTTCTAAGAAATACACATAATGCATAAATGGCTTAATGGAATTTATAGCAACTTGACAGAAGTGAAGCACTCCAAGGTGCCATCGACATAAGATGCTGCCCATTTGGTCAACAAAAAGTATTTAAATGGTATAAGTACCTCTAATCACCATCTAATAACTCATAGACAGATATAATCTACATAAAAAGTTGAGTATCTTTGTAAATACGTATCATTCAAAATGTTGCTGTTCAGTATAGAAATAGTCAGCAAGTTGTCAATGAATGCACTCCTGACAACACGGCCGAGCTCCTGTAATGCAGCATGGGCACTTGATTTTTCCTGCATCAGATCACTGCACATAACAAGCCAGGGATGTTTCTATATTTCAGCTCTGAAGTCTGCTGAAGTACAAATGTATTAATGCAGCTCTGGAGGATAATACAATGTAACTCAGGATCAGTACAGGATAAGTAATGTATGTAGACAGTGACTGCTCCAGCAGAATAGTGAGTGCAGCTCTGGAGTATAATACAGGATGTAACTCAAGATCAGTACAGGATAAGTAATGTATGTAGACAGTGACTGCTCCAGCAGAATAGTGAGTGCAGCTCTGGAGTATAATACAGGATGTAACTCAGGATCAGTACAGGATAAGTAATGTAATGTATGTACACAGTACACTGCACCAGCAGAATAGTGAGTGCAGCTCTGGAGTATAATACAGGATGTAACTCAGGATCAGTACAGGATAAGTAATATAATGTATGTAGACATTGACTGCACCAGCAGAATAGTGAGTGCAGCTCTGGAGTAAAATACAGGATGTAACTCAAGATCAGTACAGGATAAGTAATGTAATGTATGTACACAGTGACTCCATCCGAAGAATAGAGAGTGCAGCTCTGGAGTATAATATAGGTTGTAACTCAGGATCAGTACAGGATAAGTCATGTAATGTATGTACACAGTGACTGCACCAGCAGAATAGTGAGTACAGCTCTGGTGTATAATACAGGATGTAAGTCAGGATCAGTACAGGATAAGTAATGTATGTACACAGTGACTGCACCAGCAGAATAGTGAGTGCAGCTCTGGAGTATAATACATGATGTAACTCAGGATCAGTACAGGATAAGTAATGTAATGTATGTACACAGTGACTGCACCAGCAGAATAGTGAGTGCAGCTCTGGAGTATAATACATGATGTAACTCAGGATCAGTACAGGATAAGTAATGTAATGTATGTACACAGTGACTGCACCAGCAGAATAGTGAGTACAGCTCTGGTGTATAATACAGGATGTAAGTCAGGATCAGTACAGGATAAGTCATGTAATGTATGTACACAGTGACTGCACCATCAGAATAGTGAGTGCAGCTCTGGAGTATAATACAGGATGTAACTCAGGATCAGTACAGGATAAGTAATGTAATGTATGTACACAGTGACTGCACCAGCAGAATAGTGAGTACAGCTCTGGTGTATAATACAGGATGTAAGTCAGGATCAGTACAGGATAAGTAATGTAATGTATGTACACAGTGACTGCACCAGCAGAATAATGAGTACAGCTCTGGAGCATAATACAGGATGTAACTCAGAATCAGTACAGGATATGTAATGTATGTACACAGTGACTGCACCAGCAGAACTGTGAGTGCAGCTCTGGAGTATAATACAGGATGTAACTCAGGATCAGTACGGGATAAGTAATGTAGGTACACAGTGACTCCACCAGCAGAATAGTGAGTGCAGCTCTGGAGTATAATACAGGATGTAACTCAGGATCAGTACAGGATAAGTAATGTATGTAGACAGTGACTGCTCCAGCAGAATAGTGAGTGCAGCTCTGGAGTATAATACAGGATGTAACTCAGGATCAGTACAGGATAAGTAATGTATGTACACAGTGACTGCACCAGCAGAATAATGAGTACAGCTCTGGAGCATAATACAGGATGTAACTCAGAATCAGTACAGGATATGTAATGTATGTACACAGTGACTGCACCAGCAGAACTGTGAGTGCAGCTCTGGAGTATAATACAGGATGTAACTCAGGATCAGTACGGGATAAGTAATGTAGGTATACAGTGACTGCACCAGCAGAATAGTGAATGCAGCTCTGGAGTATAATACAGGATGTTACCCAGGATCAGTACAGGATAAGTAATAGATGTACACAGTAACAACTTTTTATGTAGACTATATGTAAACTATAAGATGATGCTCAGAGGAGGAAGAAAAGAATGGGTTAGGGGTAGGGGTACCATAGCAGTAAGATTACCTCTAGCTGTGCTCAGCTTGCAGGTGTAGACCCCACTGTCGTCTTCATGGACAGAGTTGAGGAGCAGCAGACACTGCTTGCCGTTGAATCGCATCTTGCAATCCAGCAGAGCTGGCTGCAGCAGTTTCCCCCGAAACATCCAGTCGACGTCCAGGTCCTGGGGTCCCGACACCACACACTCAAACACAGCCGCCTCCCCAGCGCACACACTCACATCCTGCAAGGGGGTCACCACCTCCAGAGTCCTGCTGCCAGAAGAAGCTTGGTTCGCACACACACAAGGACGCAACAGAGAGACACCACAAAGTGGCATGGCACAATGACCAACAAGGAGGAGACAACACAGAGAGAGGGAAGATACATGTTACACGGGAAGTGACCGCCAGAGAGGGAGATGGAAATGAGAGGGTGAGGAGCAGAAAGAGACATTCGGGAATCAGTAATACGACTGCAAGAACATCACAAGAACAGCTCGAGTAGAGGGCGTCCCCACCGCAAATACCGACTACTTTACATCTCTTATCTGAGTCAGGGAAAGCTGGGTGACATTTTGCATTGCATATGAAGACAGATATGCCATTCAGAAGTCTGGGAAAGTTGGATAACCAAGCACCAGAGCCATGTGATCGTATCATGGGCGTATCATCCAGCTTTTCCAGATTTATGAAGGACATATCTGACAGATATACTGTTCAGGGGTGTGGAAAAGCTGTGTGAGAACCAGTTAGAAAGCTGGGGGATAAATAAACGGATGCTGCCGCCTCTTTCGCAATGGCAGATAGGCCATTCCGGAGATTGGGAAAGCTGAGTGACAACCCATTAGGCCATGCTTACAGCTCCTACATGGTCTTTCCCAGATTCCTGAAAAGCAGATATGGCAGATATACTTCTCAGAGGCCCATGAAAGCTGGGTGACAACCAACGGAGTTACAACTAAATCTACATAGATTTCTGACAAACAATATGGCCACTGATGTGCCGTTCAGGGGGCTGAGAAAAGCTGAGTGACGGCTGACACCTCTATAGTTACTGCTTCTACATGGGATGTCGCATAAATTTCCCAGATTTCTGAACAGCAAATGTGGAAAATACTCAGGATTCTAGGAAAGCTAGGTGACAGCCAGTAGGAAGGATATAACCCACCTTTCCTAGACTCCTGAAGGGCAAATCCTTGTTATATGTAATATGTCCACTTTCTTCAACCTAGTCGTGCAGTCGGATATGTAAGAGCGACCAAGTGTTTAGCACCCAACTTTCCCAGACCTGTTATCTGTACCTAGGTGTGCACTGGAGTATGTAATAGGGTCACCCAACTTTCCCAGACCTGTTATCTGTACCGAGGTGTGCACTGGGGTATATAATAGGGTCACCCAGCTTTCCCAGACCTGTTATCTGTACCTAGGTGTGCACTGGAGTATGTAATAAGGTCACCCAGCTTTCCCTGATCTGTTATCTGAACCTAGGTGTGCACTGGGGTACGTAATAGCAATCACCCAGCTTTCCCAGACCTGTTATCTGTACCTAGGTGTGCACTGGAGCATGTAATAGGGTCACCCAACTTTCCCAGACCTGTTATCTGTACCGAGGTGTGCACTGGGGTATATAATAGGGTCACCCAGCTTTCCCAGACCTGTTATCTGTACCTAGGTGTGCACTGGAGTATGTAATAAGGTCACCCAGCTTTCCCTGATCTGTTATCTGAACCTAGGTGTGCACTGGGGTACGTAATAGCAATCACCCAGCTTTCCCAGACCTGTTATCTGTACCTAGGTGTGCACTGGAGCATATAATAGGGTCACCCAGCTTTCCCAGACCTGTTATCTGTACCTAGGTGTGCACTGGGGTATATAATAAGGTCACCCAGCTTTCCCAGACCTGTTATCTGAACCTAGGTGTGCACTGGAGTATATAATAGGGTCACCCAGCTTTCCCAGATCTGTTATCTGAACCTAGGTGTGCACTGGGGTACGTAATAGCAATCACCCAGCTTTCCCAGACCTGTTATCTGTACCTAGGTGTGCACTGGGGTATATAATAGGGTCACCCAGCTTTCCCAGACCTGTTATCTGTACCTAGGTGTGCACTGGAGTATGTAATAAGGTCACCCAGCTTTCCCTGATCTGTTATCTGAACCTAGGTGTGCACTGGGGTATATAATAGGGTCACCCAGCTTTCCCAGACCTGTTATCTGTACCTAGGTGTGCACTGGGGTATATAATAGCAATCACCCAGCTTTCCCAGACCTGTTATCTGTACCTAGGTGTGCACTGGGGTATATAATAGGGTCACCCAGCTTTCCCAGACCTGTTATCTGTACCTAGGTGTGCACTGGAGTATGTAATAAGGTCACCCAGCTTTCCCTGATCTGTTATCTGAACCTAGGTGTGCACTGGGGTATATAATAGGGTCACCCAGCTTTCCCAGACCTGTTATCTGTACCTAGGTGTGCACTGGAGTATGTAATAGGGTCACCCAGCTTTCCCAGACCTGTTATCTGTACCTAGGTGTGCACTGGGGTATATAATAGCAATCACCCAGCTTTCCCAGACCTGTTATCTGAGCCTAGGTGTGCACTGGGGTATGTAATAGGGTCACCCAGCTTTCCAGACCTGTTATCTGTACCTAGGTGTGCACTGGGGTATGTAATAGGGTCACCCAGCTTTCCCAGACCTGTTATCTGTACCTAGGTGTGCACTGGGGTATGTAATAGGGTCACCCAGCTTTCCCAGACCTGTTATCTGCACCTAGGTGTGCACTGGGGTATGTAATAGGGTCACCCAGCTTTCCCAGACCAGTTATCTGTACCTAGGTGTGCACTGGGGTATGTAATAGGGTCACCCAGCTTTCCCAGACCTGTTATCTGTACCTAGGTGTGCACTGGGGTATGTAATAGGGTCACCCAGCTTTCCCAGACCTGTTATCTGTACCTAGGTGTGCACTGGGGTATGTAATAGGGTCACCCAGCTTTCCAGACCTGTTATCTGTACCTAGGTGTGCACTGGGGTATGTAATAGGGTCACCCAGCTTTCCCAGACCTGTTATCTGTACCTAGGTGTGCACTGGGGTATATAATAGCAGTCACCCAGCTTTCCCAGACCGGTTATCTGTACCTAGGTGTGCACTGGGGTATGTAATAGGGTCACCCAGCTTTCCAGACCTGTTATCTGTACCTAGGTGTGCACTGGGGTATGTAATAGGGTCACCCAGCTTTCCTAGAAACAGATGGCTGACCAGACCATTTAACGACAGAAAGAAAACGTCTCAAGGATTTTGATTTCCTCAGTGTGGAAACGCCCTTTACATGAAGCAAGAAATACAGACGATGGAGAAACTGTTGTATTTCCGGTGACTGATTTATCATTTTTACGTCAATTATCAGGAAAGATGGAAACGGTGTCATTTCTGGAGGTACGGGGGCGATCAGCACTGTCCATGAGGGGGCATAGGTCTCGTCACCCATAGCAACCAGGAAGAGCTCAGCTGCTCTGGTAAAGTGAAAGCTGCACTGTGATTGGTTGCCATGGGCAACAAGGCCAGTTTACCTTTGAGACAGTTCTGCTCTGCCCCATATATACACACCAGTATACAGGCCCTGTACCTGACCATTATTTCCCGTATACAGGCCCTGTACTTGGCCATTATTTCCCATATACAGGCCCTGTACCTGGCCATTATTTCCGGTGTACAGGCCCTGTACCTGGCCATTATTTCCAGTATACAGGCCCTGTACCTGGCCATTATTTCCGGTGTACAGGCCCTGTACTTGGCCATTATTTCCAGTATACAGGCCCTGTACTTGGCCATTATTTCCGGTGTACAGGCCCTGTACTTGGCCATTATTTCCGGTGTACAGGCCCTGTACTTTGCCATTATTTCCTGGTGTACAGGCCCTGTACCTGGCCATTATTTCCGGTGTACAGGCCCTGTACTTGGCCATTATTTCCGGTGTACAGGCCCTGTACTTGGCCATTATTTCATGTATACAGGCCCTGTACTTGGCCATTATTTCCTGTATACAGGCCCTGCACCTGGCCATTATTTCCCGTATACTGGCCCTGTACCTGGCCATTATTTTCCGTATACTGGCCCTGTATCTGGCCATTATTTCATATCTCATGTAACACGAGGAGATTTCATGTGACGTGATATTTTTCTTCTCCATTCACACCCCTAGATAAATCATCAGTAAGAGGTTGTGAGAACAAATAGGCCACGCCCCTGGGCATGCCCCAAACAGTTAGGGAACCCTATTTTACCTAAGCTCCAACTATTTTTGGACACTTACCCCCTAGTTCATTCCTGCCTTAATTGAAAATCCTTTTTAACATCTGGCTGATCTCCCCTTTATATCTTGGGTGCCACATACTTGCCACTTCATAAGCTCCGCCTATTCTTAACCCAATACAGCCTGGATTTCCAGGTACTGTAGGGCAAGTTGTCTACTATGGTGCCATGTCTTAGGGTCTCTGGACATGTCTGTTTTAGTAACTACTTGCATTCTCCATACATTAATAATTCTGGAGCATCTTTTTAAAGATCTCCATGTTTCGCCATTCCTCTCTTATTCCGCTTGGAAATATATAATAAAATTGAGCACTTGGTGTTCCCTTTATGAATAAGGTGTGTCTCATCAGTGCTGTCAGTGTCAGGCCGTGTAGGGAAACATCCCTTTGGCAAGAGGAATGGTATCACTTGAGTTGCTAATGTATTTATATATTTCCAAGAGGAATAACAGAGGAACTGCTCAATGCAGAGTTTTGAGGAAACAGCTCCAGAACTGTTATCTCATGAGGACGCGATCCATCAAAAGCACTTTCCAAAAAGGAGGAGGACCCCAATAGACCTATTCCTCAACCCTCCGAACCAGAAGGCCCTGTAAGGGACAGGGGTTGATGGCCTCTGTATTTATTTTGTGGTGTACTGTTGGTCATATGTACTATTTGTGATTTAAATGTTGTAGGTTGAGGGGAGGGCAGGGGTATGTCCTAAATTAATGGGTGGGGCACAAGGTCAAGAATTTTTTCATGGCTTTCTATGCCCCTTTAAGGAATCTCCCTGAAGTCCCTTCTAAATATTTACTGTAGCGTCTGGCTATTGTGGGAGCACGGATCAGTTACAATGTTACAGCTATGCTGTTAGGTCACGGGACTTCCTGGGAATGCAGACAGTTCTCTGTCTGTTTCCAAGGGCAACCAGATTTTTTTTAAACTTTTGCTTTGGATGACAATGAAGAATAAAACATCACGTGACTCAAAATCAGTAGAATAAGTCAAGCAGTCAAGCAAACTATTTAAAAAATGACTGAAGATAGAAGTTTTCAAAAAGTGGACATATGCCTGAATTACGGCTTTATACATAGGTAGTCAAGCGTTACTTCGGGAAGGAAGGTTGTGTAAGACACAATAATGGCTGCTTCCTTTCAGATACAGCGCCACTTGTGTCCAGAGGCTGTGTCCGGTATTGCAGCCGGCCTCTGCACAATATAGGCGCTGCTATTAGAGGATATGAAATAATGACCCCATAAATAATAATTATAATATTATTCATTTTTCCATTTCCATGATAATAGTACTTTTTTTTTTGGGGGGGGGCTTTTTAATGCTGATCCTCTGGTGTGAAAACATATTATTAGGGCTCTTTCACACTTGCGTTTTTGGTTTTCGTCCTAGAGTTCCGTCTTCGGGGCCTCAGCGCAGGTAAGTACACTGCTGCGGAGTACCATGGCAGCCAGGACTTTAATAGCGTCCTCGCTGCCATGGTAACCTGAAAGCATTTCGAAGACTGATCAGGATCCTGATCAGTCTTCAAATGCTTTCAGGCGACTTGCGTTCTGACGCATCCTACGGGACGAAAGTGCCCGCCAGAACCTCAGACTGCAAGTGTGAAAGAGGCCTTAGTATATACTTTACATACACACTAAAAATTATAGCCATTGGAGCCTCAATTTTTATCCACATTGCTCCTGATCTCCTGCCTTGACATAACTAAAGGGGTTTTCCGGTACTTACGGTAGATATTGATGGCCTGTCCTTAGGATTTTTAGGTCATCAATATCAGATAACTGGGCCTTCCCAGCTGTTTTAGGCGGACCCCCACTGATCTGATATTGGAAGATAGACCATCAATATTAAAGTACTGGAAACCCCCTTTAAAGGATGAAATACTGACTGCCGGGAGCCTCCACTAGGGGGTGCTTTGGAGTTCACAATTTATTCAGTAAATTAATAAATCTGAAGCTCCCCCTAGTGACAACTACAGACAATCGGCATGTAATCATTTAAAGGGAGTTTTCCTGGAGTTAAAGGGGTTTTGCAAGACTTACATACTGATGACCTATCCTCTGGATAAAGGATAGGTCATCAGTATCTGAATGGTAGAGGTTCGACACCAGGGACCCCCGCTCATCAGCTGTTTGAGAAGGCACCGGCGCTCGCAGTAGCGCTGCGGCTTTATTGCTGCTTTCCCTAGGCCAGTGACATCACGTTCATTGGTTATATGGCCTAGGAGAGGCATCCTCAAACTGCGGCCCTCCAGCTGTTGCAAAACTACAACTCCCAGCATGCCCGAACAGCCTACAGGTATCAACCTACAGCAGGGCACTGTGGGAGTTGTAGTTTCACAACAGCTGGAGGGCCACAGTTTGAGGATGCCTGGGGAGCAGCTCAGCCCCATAGAACTGAATAGGGCAGAGCGCAATACCAAAAGCAGCCACTATACAATGTACGGCGCTGTGCTTGGTAAGCTGCTCACAGGAGCTGCCTTCTCAAACAGCTGATTAGCGGGGGTCCCAGGTATCAAACCCCCACCGATCAGATACTTATGACCTATCCTGAGGATAGGTAATCAGTATTAAAAACTCAGAAAACCTTTTTAAATATTGAATACCTATTCTCAGGATACGTCATCAATATCCAAATGGTGGGGTCCTACACCTGGCACCCCTGTTGGAAGGCGCCACGGTGCTCGGCTGCGGTCTATTTCTTGGTCAGTGACATCACGTCCATCAGTTACATGGCCTTTGTGCAGCTCATTCAAGTGAATGCGGTTGAGCTGCAATACCAAGCACAGCCACTATGCAATGTACGGCGCTGTGATTGGTACACTAATTGGCTGCAGCGCCCCTTCACACAGCTGATTGAGGGGATTCTGGGAGTCGGACCTCCACCAGTCTGATACTGATGTCCTATCTTCAGAATAGACCATCAATATTTAACTCCCACAAAACCGCTTTAACTCTGTGCCTCTGTTGGGGATTCGGATCTCTGTATCAGAAAGACTGAGCTCTGACCGCTGTAAAGACGTATCAAGAAATGAATCGGTGAGATGAGAAACATTAAGCTTCTTACATTCTGAGGACCAGCATTGAAGAAGGGTGGCATCGACTGCCACCAGTGAATGGATACAATCTATCGCCAGCATGATACAATGGATACATATAGAATTGAACATGGCTTCCCCAAGGACGAGGATGATGGCCTGTGGTTTAGTCTCTCATATGTCACCTTGGGTAAGATTAGACGGGATGACTAAACCCTGACACTGACTCCGGGCCCCGGGTGTAAAGGAGCCGGCGCCGGCGTCACTGTCACATCATTAATATGAGGAACACTGAATGAAGCAGCAATACCTCCTCTACTCAGAGCATAGCAATGTTACCCGAGCCGTGCCCAGGGGGGCAGTCTCCACCGCCGCCGCCGCATATAACATTCTGTCCCCACACGCAGAGTATGTGTGTCCCTTCCCTCCCCCCCGGGCGCCGACTGCATTACCCCCCTTCATAGAAAATCATCTTAAAAGATGTCACTTATCCAGAAATGCAAAACGTTAGTGATAAATGTGGGAAAATTGCAGTCTCCCATTCACGGGTGTAGCTAACGGCTCATGGGCCCTGGTGCAAGAGTCCAGCTCGGGCCCCCCTTCCCTCAGTGCTTTGTGTGTCTTCTTATGCGGCACAAGGGTCTTTGGGCCCCTTCAGGCTCCTGGGCCCAGTACCTCTGCACCCCCTATAGCTACGCCCATGCTCCCATTGCTCCCCCAACCTGAGACCCTCCTGCTGTTGCAAAACTACAACCCCCAGCATTCCCTGATATCCGCAGGCAGTCGCACATGCAGAGAGTTGTAGTTTTGCAACAGGGGATAGCCACAGGCTTGATGAGCACTGCATTAGAATATCATGAAAACAGGAGGAGGTGAGGATCCCCTTTATGTCAATGAAGCTCAGTGATTTTATAATAAAGAGTTCTGCCGCTTTATATTGGCCTTTATCAATTTCAGCATCTCTGCTTGCTTTGTCATTGAATAGTACACCCAGTAGTCAAAGCCAAACTCTAAAAAAAACTGTACTGACCTCACCTCACACTTTTCACAGCTGAGAATTTGCTATAGTTGTATTCCCAAGACAAGTACCAGCTACTCAACAAATTACATCCAAGGTCCCACAATGCAATAATCATCCACTGTGGTGCCTATTCTAAAATAAACAGCAGAAGGACGGTGAGAGTACCCCCGAAAGATGTGGTATGAATCCCTGGGGGTACATGTGCCACACGCTGAGAATCTAGGGTCTAGACTGGGATCAGCAACCTCCGGTACTTCAGCCATTGTGAAACTACAATTCTTAGAATGCAATTCCCAACTTACCATAGAAGTGAATGAAGCATGCTGGGAGTTGTAGTATCACAACAGCTGGAGTGCCGGAGGTTGTTGACCCCTGGTCTAGAGAATCCTCTGTGAGATAAAAACACCAGCAGCACAAATCTCTCTCCTAGATTTAGGGTACGTTTACACGACGACATTTGTCCCGCAACCACAAGTCGCACTATTGTCACGTGACAATTTTTATAATGGGAGTCTATGGTGTCACATTGTGACATGCTGCGACTGCGACGTGACAGTCGCAGAAAAATCAATTCAAGATGGATTTTTCTGCGACTGTCGCGTCGCAGTCGCAGCATGTCGCATGTCGCAATGCGACAACATAGACTCCCATTATAAAAAATGTTGCGCGACATTGGTGCGACAAAATGTCGCGCAACAAATGTTGCAGTGAAGTTGTGCCCTATTTGTCGTGCGACTTAATGTCGTCGTGTGAACGTACCCTTAAAGTTGCTTCAATATATCAGTGCGGGTAAAATGTATCAGTCTGGAATCAACAGCTCACAGAGAATTATCTTAACTCGATACAATTGTAGTAAACCTCAGTGGTGAGAAGTATTAGGCTACTTTCACACTAGCGTTTTTTACTGGATCCGGCAGGGTTCAGAAAAAACGCTTCCGTTACTGATAATACAACCGTCTGCATCTGTTATGAACGGATCTGGTTGTATTATCTGTAACATGGCCAAGACGGATCCGTCATGAACTCCATTGAAAGTCAATGGGGGACGGATCCGTTTTCTTTTGTGGCAGAGAAAACGGATCCGTCCCCATTGACTTGCATCAGGGTCATGACGGATCTGTCTTGTTCCACATCCCATGATGGGAAGCAAACTACATGTTGCGGTTTGCTCTCTGGTATGGGAACGCAACTAAACAGAACGGAATGGATTTTGGAGCCCTCCGTTCTGTTTAGTTCAGTTTTGTCCCCATTGACAATGAATAGGGATGAAACAGAAGGTTTTTTTTCCGGTATTGAGCCCCTATGACGGATCTCGAAACCGGAAAACTCAAAAGCTAGAGTGAAAGTAGCCTTAGCTGTCAATGGAGGTTAAAGAGGACCTTTCATGCATTTTTGTTGTTTAATTAAGTACCTTTACTTGCGGGGTACGCTCCGCTGACGCTGCCATATTTGTTCTTTTCTTCAAATAGAGATAAGTTAACTTTTGGAAAATTTGATTTAGCTGCTTCACCGAATTTTACGAAAAAATTTTGCTTCGTGGCGAATTACGAAGCTCATTTTTTTGTCAGTAGCGGGTGCAATGACAGGGAGCTGCGATAGAGCCGCTCCCAATCATTGTACCCCTGAGATGCCGCATTCATACATGATCGTGGCCTCTAAGAGTAAAAACCGTGTAAGATTAACAGAAAAAAAATTAAATCATACTTACCGCCTCCATTTGCTTGTGACAGGCCGGCCGCTGCCATCGAGATGATGTCGTACATCACCACGCATGGGATTTCGGCCGAGATCTTAAATCAAGATGGCGGCGCCTGGATCGTCGCGACCAAATGGAGGAGGTAAGTATGATTTTTTTGTTTTTTTTAAAAATATTAATTCAGGTTAAATCGATTCGCTACCACGAAGCACGAGGAAATTCGGGTTCGCTCATCTCTAATGCTAATAATGAGCATTGGTACAGGGAGGAGGAGACGCCCGGGTTTCTCAGTGGACGTCTCCTTCTCCCTGGCTGTGACGTACTCTGCTGCGATCACATCAGTGAGGGTACCCCCTGTAAGTAAGGCCTCTTTCACATTTGTGTTGTGAGGATCCGGCGTTCACTTCCGTCGCCGGAAATGCCCACCGGATCCGTCACAACGCAAGACAACTGAAAGCATATTGAAGACTGATCAGTCTTCAATATGCTTTCAGGTTACTATGGCAGCCAGGACGCTACTAAAGTTCCGGCTGCCATGGAAAAGAAGCGGGGAGCCGGGGGAGAAGCTACTTACATTCCGTGCGGCGGCCGGGGCCTCGATGACGTCACCGGGTCCCTGCGTCGCATGGATCACATACCTATGCTATGTGAGCAATGCGCCGTACGATCCATATGGCGCATTGCTCACATAGCATAGCTATGTGATCCATGCGACGCAGGGACCCGGTGACGTCATCGAAGAGCGCCCCAGCCGCCGCACGGAAGGTAAGTAGCTTCTCTCCCGGCTCCCTGCTGCTTTTCCATGGCAGCCGGGACTTTAGTAGCGTCCTGGCTGCCATGGTTACCATTCTTAAAAGCTAAACGTCAGATACAGCGATGCGCCGAAACGACGTTTCGCTTAAAGTCGGATCCGGATTAATGCTTTTCAACGGGCATTAATTCCGGATCCGTCCTTGCGGCATGTCTTCAGGATTTTTGGCCGGAGGAAAATCCGCAGCATGCTGCAGATTTTACTACGGCCAAAAAACTTGTCAGTACTGAACTGAATCCAAGTTAGATAACTGGTCGGCACTGCCTTGATAGCGTGCGGTGCACGTGTTTGCGGGCGGGCGTTCCCATGGATACACTTCAGAAGAAAAGACCGGCACGCGCTTCTTTGAATTATTATTGCTAATTTATTGGTCACATATTATAGGCATAGTGACGCGTTTCAGCACCAAGTGTGCTTTCATCAGACTCATCAGAGAGTCTGATGAAAGCACACTTGGTGCTGAAACGCGTCACTATGCCTATAATATGTGACCAATAAATTAGCAATAATAATTCAAAGAAGCGAGTGCCGGTCTTTTTTTCTGAAGTACTGAACTGAAGACATCCTGAACGGATTGCTCTCCATTCAGAATGCATTGGAATAATCCAGATCAGTATCTTTCCGTCCTAGAGCCCCGAGAACGGAACTCTAGGACGGAAAGGAAAAACGCAGATGTGAAAGGGGCCGAAAGATACTTAACTAAACAAACAAAAAAATACACGAAAGGTCCTCTTTAACTAAGGAGAGACTTCATATACTGTTACGAGCCTTGGATAAGATAACAACAGGATGTAAAAAGCATTCCCATTCACTGACAGCAAGCAAAACTTTTCATTATACAATATTGAAGGTTCATTTACGGTATATATTAAGCTACTTTAAAATTGACTAATAAATAATTTTTTGGTCCAGAATATGCAGGTGATACATATGTGAGAGCAAGATGGCGCCCCCCCATGGTGGAGTCTGGATTTCGGTGTAGGACTGGACCCAGCAGAGGACTTCCTGTCTCCTCCTAGTCAGAGTTCCCCTTTAACAACACCATGCTAACCGAATAACACAGGACAGAAGTGAATAGAATCCACAACGTGACATCACGATGACCGTGTAACAATGGACACAAAGAGACGAGTCACAAAACTGAGAAGAGCCGATGCTGCGCCGTCGTCCGGAGAATAAGTGTCGTCATCTGGATGTTAGTAATGACAGCAAACACACGTTCCAAAAACAAAGGTTTTATTGGGACTACAAATAAAAAAAAATTATAATTTTAACAAAATTCGTTCTCTCTTTTCTTTAGGGAAGTGGTGGGGGAGGGGTTGCGAGGTACAGGATACAGAGCACGATGTGTTACTTTCCCCGAGTGCGTTACATGATGTTACATTGTGTCTGGTTCAGACTGGCGCAGAAAGGCGGATGGCGATTGGATGCCCCCGCTGTGCTGTGTGCCACCCTGTGTTCAGATTGATAGGTAGCAGTATGGCGTGCGTACCACGGTGTATAGAATTATATATATATATATTTGTTCAGGCAGGGAGCTCCCCCTAGTGGTGTCTCCCAGCAGTCAGAATTTTATTTCTGTGCTCTGTGTGACTGCTTCTCCTGAATGTGAGCTGGCATACTGACTTTCTATTAGGTAAGGCCCCTGCCAGCCATACCACCTGTATTGCCCTGATATCGGACCTGGAATCAGTGGAAGGTTGGTACGGGCCGTGTGACTCATTTTAAAGTGAAACTCCTCTATTCTTCCAACATTTCACAGTAAATAAGCATTCATTGTTTTGCCTTAACTTGTCTGTAATGGTGCGCAGTTAGGCTCCAGTCACATCCAAAGCTGCGTCAAACAGCAGACTTTTATGCAGCTTTGGGTGTGACTAGAGTGTAAGGCGTGAAATCACTCAGAATCTATGCACAACGTGAGGTCAGACTGTGAAATGATGTAGAAAGTGGACTGTAGAACTTTAAGCCAATGTCATATGCTCGCCACTTTCGAGCACCCGTTGCCAGCCCTTTACCACGATATCAGTCCAAGTCGTAAAAAGGTCAGGAATCTGAACCATTTCAGATGCAGAGTTTGAAAGCAGATTGGGTAGGTGCTTGTGAAAAAGCAGATAATGTCTAGACACTGGAGAGGATTTCTTGCACTGTATTTCATATAAAAAGTTCAAGCACTAAGTGAACAGCAGCACAGAGGATTTGGAGGAGGTGGCAATAATTGCTTCACGTTGAAGAGCTAAACTGAACATTTGTGCTTCACTAAAGTCAACCATACTTTTCCTTTCCTATCATGTAATATCCAAAGGGGTCTAGGAAGCTGAGCTCTATGGTGCTGTTTGTACCCCTGACAGAAATGACCCTGTAAGTAAGAAAATCATGACTGGCCTTTTGCCTCTCTATATCAGCAAACAGCTCCTTAAATCTCATCTTCCTGGACCACTGTGAACGGCAGATCTCCAATCTCCATGCAGTGTCTATGGATACTTTCTCTACGACTATTGAACTGTATAGACGCTCATGGTACCCTGACTGCCCCCAAAATGGTAGTTCTTAAAGCTATGCACTTGTTTTTGGTGAAAGCGCCAGTCATCATGGGGTATTTATGAAAAGCGTCTGTATGGTAGTGCCCTACAAGCATTATTGTGTCAGTTCGAGCCCTAGATGGCGCTATAATGATTGAGTCTATGCGGTATTTCACTTAGTCAAGGCAAAGCAGAATGATTGACAGCTGTCACTGACATATCCACAATACAGGAAGGCCTTTTATAGTCTTAGGTATACAGAGGTACAAAAAGTGCAAAAACTGTAGGAGGGGCCCCAAGTTCTACCTATTGTACACCCGATCCCTGAATGACCTGCAGACAATAGCGGACGTTCCTCAAGGGAAAGCTTCCTGCATCCTCTAAGTGAAACTGTTCATAGTCTACCCTCATGAATGCAACTGTGAAGCTGGTTTTTCGAGCTTGGGTCACCAGGACTGGCTATTATTTTTAAATTAGAGCAATTTTAAGATCAAAGCTAAATTTGTAGGTGTAAACAAGCAAATCAGGTGGCCTGTAGCAATAAGCCCCACCCCTGAGGAGTCTTGCTGTTTCTAAGAGGCTGCAAAAAGTTAGGTGACTGGCAGAGAAGGTTCAAAAAGCAGGGCACACAAGTGTCAACTTTCATGGGGTGTCCATCTGAAGTGAATTAAAAAGGTTAAATTAGCAGTGATCAAAAATATCTTGTGATACCGTAAAGCAGCCATTGTTCTGAGGGTAAGGGAACTCAATGCCTATGGGGAATACATTACCCCTATACGCCAGTTATTCAGAACTACAAGACCCAGCAAGTCTAGCCACAACAGCTAGGAATCTACTTACTTCCTAGGCTTCCTTCTTGTTGGTGCCATGACTCAAATCAATGAACACCAACATTCTGTGCTGATTACATTTATAATATATAATTATACTAAAGTTTCCTTTTTTTGATACAGAGTTCAAAATCCCCTGAAAAGACAAAGAGATAACTGGTAAATTTCTGTCTACCTATAGCCACCACTAGAGGGAGCTCACTGCATAATGGAAATACATAAGAAGGCAGTAGGCAGTAAACTCCTAGGCTCCCTCTAGTGGCGGCTTCATCTCTGTCTGTGCAGGTGATCTGAAGTTCTGAATTGGAAAAACAAAGGTCTGATCCACATAAAAATGTATAATAAGGAATTTTCGCAGAATTGTGTTTAAAGGTGAGAATTACAAAGTAAAAGCAAGTGTCTGGTTGGATGTTGGATGCCATGTAGAACATGAATATTTTTTATATCCCTGACCTCCTTATATGACATCAGAGGGGGAAGGGGGGGTTAAAATGTCACTGTCTGGTTTTGAGTGACATCCGCCATAATCCCTTAGCTCTGGAAAAGAAAGCATGGTGGGAGTTGTAGTTTAAGAACCTGGAATCACAACTGCAAAGGAAAAAGGACGGCATTATTTTTGCAATAGAGTAAAGGAGATGGACGAACAGCAAGAAGAGGTTTATCATTAGAGGCTGGAGATATGGGATTGCCACTTAGTGCAGTCTGGTATTGAGCGTCCCCTCAGGGTGAGTGTCAGTGACACAAGGAGACCTCCGACAAGTCTTTTTTCGGCTCCGTCTTATCTGTAAGAAGAGGTCTGTCCTGCTCCTATGCCTCCCCCTGGTGTAGCTGGGTCGGGACCCCTCTCCTCTCGGCGCAATCCTTTTTTTTCGGGGGGTTGCAGCTTGGCTCCTGTGTTAGTTTGTTAGTGACAGGAGATTATCTGACTCGCCCTGTATACAGACAGAAACTGCAGTCAGCGTGCGGGCAAGCCAGCCATTCACAGCACAGGGGATACAGCGGGCAATGCTGCGGGGTGAGCAAAGCACGTACATAGCACTAGATGTGTCAACTTTTAACGGGACTTTATAAAAAGTGCAGATGTGGATGCCCAATTGTGGGCAGTGCTTACCTGGCATGGTTTTTTAGTATTGGTTGCTATTTAGCCTCCCTACATTAGGATACAGGTATAATAAGTGACTCCAGGTTAGCTGCATTGTCTAATGTGGGTTTGAGATACCCTGACATTTACCACTTGTCATATCAGAGGCTCAGGCAGCTTTTCTAACCGCCATGCTTTACACTGCAACCATGCTTTTCTGTATTATCAATTGTGTAAAGGCACTAGCTAAGCATATGCTCACCAGAAATCAGTGCATAATTAAGGGAAATCCAATTACAGTAATTGATCTAATACAGATTTGTCAGAAGATAGCCTTCCTGATGGGGTGGGTCAAGTGCCCCAAAAGGTACTGTACCCCCTTCATTCTTGGAATTGCCTGGGGGGTTTGGAACTCGACCTGCAGTACCACTTCTGACCACTGCTGGAAGCCATTTCATTTTAGACTGACTGCAATACAACAGCGCCCCCGACTCTAAATGTTATTTTATGTATTTCTTCTCTTTAATAGGATACGTGGTATTTTCCGTTTTGAACCCTCTCTTGTCTTCCCAGCAAGATAGGAACATGATCTAAGGATGTAAAAAGTTGACACATCTTTTTTGTGCTTAAATCCAACAGGCAAATATTAGAACAACAGGAATAAAAACGGATTAATGCGAGGCACTGTGACAGGTTAGGCATACAACAATAACATGGTGCAAAGCCAAGAGCAGGGCATGCACGGTGATCAGCAGGTGGGCGAACATCAGACTGGAAATGTTAGCCGACTATAAGAAACGATAGATCTGTATATAAATATGCAAAAATACATCATATGCATAGAACAGATTAGTTCACGTGACCAATACAAACTGACTGAGACGTAGATCGGGAATACATAATCAGATATTAATTACATTATAATTACATTATGCAAGAAAATTATAGCAAATAATGAAAGTCCTGTATAGAAAATTATTAGTGCAAAATACCCAGGAGAAGTGCCATGTGCGGAATTATTGGGTACATTCTGCTTTGTGGTTAAAAATAATTTCACATCTAAATAAAGTTATATATTGTCAGAATTCAGTAAAAAGGTGATAGGGCCTCCGTCCCATAAGAAGGCACTCGCACGCTCAGTGATATGTCATACTGTACCCAGGAGGAATCCCATTACAGATTTTGCAGGATAGAGGCTTCAGGATATGCCT
Source organism: Bufotes viridis (assembly GCA_033119425.1). NCBI lineage: Eukaryota > Metazoa > Chordata > Amphibia > Anura > Bufonidae > Bufotes > Bufotes viridis. The sequence goes on along the minus strand of CM065595.1, from coordinate 150,845,843 downwards.
CTGCTGCTGTCCTCATGGACCCGATATATCAGGACAGTAACCAAGCCCGGACATTACGCAGTGTACAGAGATACAGCAGCTCCTGAAAACAGCTGATCAGTTGGGTGCAGGGGTCGGACCCCTCCAGTCTGATAGTAATGATTACCCTGATAGTGATGATTTACACGGGGCAATTAATAGGCTGATTATAGGGAAGGAGCGTTACCACGAATTGGCCCGTGTACAGGTGAAAACGCTATGCATTGGGTGAAATCATCATTTATACAGACAGCTCATGCTGTGTAAGCAGCGCTCTGCTGCCCAGAAATAATGAATCTGTATAGGTACGTGTGATGGCGGCAGCTATCACTCATCCCCATACAGTGGAACTGATTACTGCGTGTAAAGGCACCTCTTTGGTTCAGCGACCAATGACGAGAAGGACGTTTTTGGGAAGGAACAGTCCTTTCCTAATAACTGCTTGCTCAGTCTGTGCTTGTAAATGGATAGGTTATCAATATTAATCTCCCCGAAAATTCATTTATATATTGACTGACATCCTACTCAATAAGTACCCCAGGGGTGTGGACACCTGACCCCAGCTGGGTCTCCCATTTGCTCTCTGATTAATCCCTTTAAACTGTGGCCCCTGCAGTCAGCAATCATCCCACCCGTACCCAACCGCCTAACAAATCCCTCTTAGGGCTTGTTCACACGTACGTGCCGTGTTTTGCGGTCCGTATATTGCGGATCCGCAAAACACAGATGCCCCCCCGTGTGCCTTCTACAATTTGCGGAACGGACGGCCCTTTATAGAAATGCCTATTCTTGTTCGCAAAATGACTTATAATTTTTGCGGGGCCACGGAATGTAGCAACAGATGCGGACAGCACACGGAGTGCTGTCCGCATCTCTTGCGGCTCCGTTGAAGGGAATGGGTCCGCACCCGAGCCGCAAAAAATGCGGCTCAGATGCGGAACCAAACCGCAGTCGTGTGAATGAGCCCTTACCTTGATGGCTTTTTATCCTGAGCTTTTATTACATACCATACAGTCTTTTCATGTTGCATGAATAGGGTGGACCTAAAACAAGTCTGTGTAGCATGGAGGCAGTCTACTGTACAGGAGATTTAATATCCTATGGACTCCACTGAATCTATGGCTCAAGTACTCCTAAAGTGGTCACCCGGACATAAAGAATTTCATGGACTACCATAAACCTGCAGAAGGGCTGGTCAAAAGAGAAATATCCATGGATTATGGAAAATTGTGCAAGACTATTAAACCATGTAGATGCAGTCATTACTATGGATGCAACTGCGGTACCATGCCGATCCGTCATAGAGCCAATGAATATTGCAGTCTGTCATTCGATGGTAGAGCATGGTTTCTTGTTCTGGATTATACATCTGCATTAGCCGTCATGCCTCTCATTCTGCAGTAAATGATGTTACCGTTAGTCTCACGGAGCATAGTGTATCGCCCTCACCCCTCTGCCCAGCTGGAAGCTACGCATGCAGCCTAGTGGTGGTGCCATGCAGAAACCAGGGGAAGGCTTAGCCCGAGGCAACATGCAGTCTATCCCTTTGAAGAGAAAGGAGTAACAGGAGGCGACTGCTGCTCTGTCCACAACCCAGGAGCCCCGGAACGCAAGATCTCTAGGTTTAAGAATGAATCAGATCAAAGAGCTCAGGGAAAAATACTGAAAAATAGTAAATTTCCATAGAACCTTGTACAGGAAAAATAGATCTGTAGCCGCAAACTGAAAAGATTCTTGCAAAAAATATACAGGTAATACGGTGTTTTAAAAGCAATTCCCCTCCAGGTATATATGTATACATTAAAGTAAAGAGAAAAAAAATTGTAAATGCCCTTTTAATGTTGTAGAGGCCATGATCCAATTGAGCTGTCAGTTTCTGGCTAAGCATGAGAAGGTTTTCCTCATGTCCCCATATACCATAGGGACAGAACATGGTCTCCGAGCGTTACGTAAAAGCAGAAGCAGTGAAACAAATGCTTCGGCTGACTGAGCGCCAGGCGACGTATCCGCCTCAAAAAGAAACCCAACTGTCCAACACAATGGTAGACAGTCAATAATGGGTTAAAATGACCGGCACATTACTAAGCCGAGCTGCTTTTTTTTTTTACCAAGATATGTCCAACATTTAGAAATGTGCCCTCAACTTTCCATTGCCTCGCCCTACGCAGCCTGCCGCAGCAAGCAAACAAATAAATAATAAAATAAAAGATAATTAAGGCAAAAGAAATAGAAAACCATATTGATTACGTAAAGTACAAATAAAAAATAAAAAGACGTAAAATAGGAATAAAAACAATAATCGTCAAACAAAATAAAAAATAAGAAAAATTATAAAAACAGAAATAAAAACAATAATCCTAAAATAAGACAAAAATAAAAAATAGTTAAAAAAAAGAAGTAAAAAGAATCAAAATAGAAATAATAATAATAAAATAAATAAAAACTGGACTGAAAACATTTGAAAATTAAAGTTATAAAAATTTACATAATAATAATAACACAAAGAGAATGTAAAATGTAATAAATAAGAAAATGTATCAACATATAATGTATTTGCTATGCTACCCTCTATGCCAGGTTTCAGCAACATTCTGCACTCCAGCTGTTGTGAAACTACAACTCCCAGCATGCTCCATTCCCGTCTATGAAAGTTCAGAGAACAGTTGAGCGGCTTTACATGCTGGGAGTTGTAGCTTCACAACAGCTGGAGTGCCGAAGGTTGCTGAACCCTGCTCTAAGCTTTACTATCCTAGGATACTGCCTAGTTTGCCTATGTCAGGGATGCCCAACCTGCGGCCCTCCAGCTGTTGCAAAACTACAACTCCCAGCATGCCAAGACAGCCAACAGCTACCAGCCTACAGCAGGGCATGATGGGAGTTGTAGTTTTACAACAGCTGGAGGGCCGCAGGTTGAGCCCTATATGGTATAGCTCCTATAATTTGAGTCTCAAGTTGGAGAACACTTCAAGACCTGCCTTTTTCACCCAGAAAAGCTCACAAAATTGTATAGGAACACCCCCTTATATGCAAATCTGCATAAGCCCCACCCTTTTGCTGTGCCTTTGCAGGCCAACCCTGTGAAAAATGGGACTCCGGGAGGAATGTACAGTAAGCACTGCCCGGGTGCTTAGAAATCCACTTACAATAGACATGTTTATTTTTACATGATTGATACATTGTATATATTGTAAATAAACGAGTAATTTTTTGGGCAAGTCACAATAGACGGTACTCAGGACAGGGTCAGTGCAGGGTCTGGACTTACCTCTTACTTCTACCTTGGCCTCGCATTGCTTCGTTCCATATTCATTTATTGCTTTGCAGGTATAATATCCAGAATCCCGTTTGTCGGATGCCGCAATATGAAGTGAAAGAACGCCTTCCTCCTCCTCTGTCATGTGATATTTTCCACCAGGCTTCACTTGCTGCTTGTTCTTTAGCCTGTCCAGGATTGAGAGAAGAAACCATGAATGGTCGCCTACAGATGCCGAGGCAGCAATTCTTTAGGTTGTATAGAAGAGTGTGAACTCCATATATTAACAATTATTGATACAAGGGATTTCATACTTTATATTGTCCCAACCAACTGAACACCGACAGAGAACAAGGCTGTTCGCCAGCAGACTGACATTGAGAACAAGGGTTCTGTTTTTACTTGTTTAACCCTTAAAGGGGTTGTGTCACATCAGACATGCCACCAATTTCAGATTGGTGTAGGTCCCACCTCTGGGACCAGCTCTTATCTCCAGAACGGGACCCCCGAAGTGAAGGGAGAACAACCGCACATGCGTGACCACCTTCCATTCATTTCTATGGGGGTGCCATTTCCCACAGTCCCAAAGGGATGAATGGAGTGGCGGCCACGCTTACGTAGTTCGCTCTCCCTTTTTACTATGGCACTTCCCATGGAAGTAAATGGGGAACACACCGAGCATGCACGGCGCACTCTCGGTCGCTTTGGGGGCCCCGTTCTAGAAATAGGGACCCACACCTACTGTGTCTGACATTGGTGGCATATCCTAGCAATATGCCACCAAGGTCTGAGGTGACACAACCCCTTTAAGGAGGGTTTTCCAGTTTACATCTAAATATTGGGGGCCATTTATTAAGACCTCTACATAACTTCGGCGTATCCACCGCCTGTCTAAATCTACGCCAGCTCCCTTGCTGGCATAGATTTAGACCATTTTCTGCCAGCCCGCACCCTTTTCCTGCCCACACCATGCCCCCTTTTTTAGACTTGGCGCGAGCAAGGAAAAGTCGCAGATTGCAACGCAAATAAACTTTGCACCGCAATCTGTGGCAGATATACGCCAAAAAGTGGCACATATCTGTTAGCAAATGACCCCTTTATGTATATAAAAAGCTGACAAACTTCATGAACATGCTGCTTTACTAGGGCTGGTCCCCAGTTATGGCCTGTATCACACTGCAGAGCTGCACTCATAATTCTGCTGATGGCTTCTAGAGTCACGTGATGCTGACACACACTCCCCTTACAGCTTAGTCTTTGTTCACATCAGGTCTTGGGCCTGCATTCGGTACAAATGCTATTGAATTCCCCCAGCACATTTGCTGAATGTTATTCTGTGTCCTATAACACTGTATACAATCCATAGGCCCGCCATGTTAAACAGTTTTTGCAGTGGCTGAATATATATGATAGAGCTGTCGTCTGTACAGTTATAGAGGCCGAAAGGTCAGACTTTTGGCCTCCGTTGGGTCTATGGGTGGTGGGTGGGGGGAATTAAGACCACTTCAGCTTATGCTATGGATCATGGTGTGAACACAGCCATAGCTGAGAGCCTATAATGCCTACAGTACGTCGTATTGACGCCGCATCTCCCACAATGCAGCACAGTGGAGCATGCAGCGTAAATAAAGGTATATTACCGCAGCATAATATATAACATGACAAGTTAAAAGCTTAGGGAACAGATGCATATTGTAACCAGATTTACAGGATGTCACTGTATCAATGAATACTTACCAACTTATCATTGGCTTGGGCTCTCCCTGCACTTGGACTCGGAGAATAATCTCCTGGCCCTCAAACACCGTCTGGTCTGACAGCGCCACCTTAGGAAAAGTAAAAAATGACACCTATATTCATATAAATGCTATTACAGAGACTCTAGACCCCAGGAGCTCCTGGCTCATGTCTTGGTTGACTTTATTGGACCTCCATTGGCCATCACTAGGGCTTTAGAGCAAGAACCTCATAGTCCCGATGCCCAATCTGGCTCTGGGCTAATCTTAACACCTCCATCTACTCCAGCAGTGTCCACCATGCAAACTCACTAAACCCCTTTTTCTAAATCTGACCTTGAATGATGGCGGGGCTTTAAAGGTCACGCTGTGTTGGATGGCGGTTTTGCCCGCCATGCCGTGCTGTGGTGTTGTGGGCTCGCTTAAATCTTCCTGAGGGCTCAGATACTCATCATCAGAGGTGATGGGGCTCAGAACATCTCGAGGGGTTCCTCGGTGAGCAGGAGACTCTGTGGCCGGTGCTGGAAGGAAATACCATGAGAGTTTTAGAACTTACTTCTGCAACGTTACAAATACTCTGCAGGAACACACCAGAGTGCTTGGGGTAGACACAGATGTGAGGGGGCCAACAGCGAACAGCAGTATGGGTCCCCATATCCAGCTATGAAGCTGCCCATCACAGAACACGAGGTTGTATGGCCCTTGAGTCAGTCCCCATGGTCTTCAAGAGCGGAGGAGCTTTTTATGGGGTCTAACTTTCGACAGATCTCGTGGAAACTATTGGGGCAGCCTCCATGGTGCCTACTGTACATGCTTGTGGGCGAGAATCTCTCCAATGTAAGCTTAGATGGGCAGAACTATATATACAAATTTATGAACTGCAGATAGCCTTCAGCCAAGGGGCCCAACCAGCAATGACACCGTAGACATCCACATAACCAGAGACTAGATGTGTGCAATGCGCTCAGTAATATCTAATAACTCCAAAAATCTGGTCATTTCTCAGCTACATCTTCCAAACTCTTAGGATATTTTTGTAAGTTTGCAAGATACAGTCAAAAACTCATGAATGCCTAAAGTGGCTTTCTGCCAACCCCCCCCCCCCCCTCCTTAAAGCACTGGCATTTATCCTCACTGCCAAAAAAAGAACTGAGAGGAGCCTCGACTGTATGCAAGGGGTAGGAGACACGCAAGGGTAAGGACAGACACAGAGACACTCACCGGTTTACAGCTACAGACCCCCCAAAACATCTTGGACTATCCTAAGACGACGGGCAAAGAAGGAAAAGTTCAGCAGGAGCTGAGCAGAGGCGTCCAAGACAATGGGGGCAGCGAGGAGCAAAGAGGGATAGAGAAAAGTAACCGGGAAAGAAGAACGGAAAGAAAAGAGCCCGGGGAGGGCAGAGCCGAGGAAGAAGAAAGATGCACATAAAAAGGAAAAATCCCGGCGGAGAGAGAGAGGGAAAGAAGAAGAAGGGTGGAGAGAGCGAACATGACGAGGTCACCTCCAGTACAATCTGTTGCTGTATTTAGACTCTCGTCCTCCTCGCTCCCTCCCACCAGCAAACAGAGGGAAAGGAAGACAGTGAACAGGACAGAGAGGTGCGGGAGACGGGGGCAGCCCTGACACCATCCCTGGGGCCCACACAAGCCAGCTCTGCCCTAATACCGTGCACACAGATAATTCCCACGGGCGACTCGGGTCACTCCTCCCGCCACTAAGGAACCGCCCGACAATGACACTTGTGAGAGTCACATCCCTGCCCGAGCTAATGAGCATATCACTAATTATAGGAGAGCGGAATAAATCCGGGATTAATCTATCTATTTATATCTATCTATTTCATATCTATCTATCTATCTATCTATCTATCTATCTATCTATCTCATATCTATCTATCTATCTATCTATCTATCTCATATCTATCTATCTATCTATCTATCTATCTCATATCTATCTATCTATCTATCTATCTATCTATATCTATCTATCTCATATCTATCTATCTCATATCTATCTATCTATCTCATATCTATCTATCTCATATCTATCTATCTATCTCATATCTATCTATCTATCTATCTATCTATCTATCTATCTATCTATCTATCTCATATCTATCTATCTCATATCTATCTATCTATCTATCTATCTATCTCATATCTATCTATCTATCTCATATCCATCTATCTCTCTATCTATCTATCTATCTATCTATCTATCTATCTATCTATCTCTCTCATATCTCTCTCTCTCTCATATCTATCTATCTCATATCTATCTATCTATCTATCTATCTCATATCTATCTATCTATCTATCTATCTATCATTTTATGTCCTATCTATATGGGAAAATACAAGGGTGTATACAGATCTCATGGAGCCCATGGCATATTTTGTAAGGAGTCAGGACTTCCCTTCATGTAACATTTCTGGAAAACTTACAATTGTTTAGTGGATTTATTTTTAATAAAAACAAAGCTGTGTTCTGCCAATGTTGAAAAAAGTAGAACTGGTGCTTTATGAACCTGACGCTCACTAACCTCATGGGACACCACATTTTTCTTTATTTAAAGGGGTTGTTCAGTGCTTTGATATTGATGACGGCAGCAGGTTATCAGTAAAGTGGTCACGTGCTGCGGCCTCTTCAAACAGCTGATCAGTGGAGGTGTCGGACCCCTGCTGATCTGACACTGATGACCTGTCCTGAGGATTGGTCAATATCTAAGCACTGCACAACCCCTTTAAGCCAGACAACTGGTATAAATATACCGGTACACTAAATCTCCCCCATGACGCTCTAAATCCTCTGCTATCCTTCACATAGTATATTACAAAACTGTCTGCTACAGTAACAGCTCATTGCAGATGAAGTTGTACAGTTACCACTGAATTCAATGGAAGCTATAAAATCTCTATACACTGAGCTCCCCCTAGTGGCAGCTGGAGGGAAATGCTGAGGTTTCATGTGGAGAAGCAAGAAGGATAGTTCAGCCCTGAGCCTCCCCTGCCCACCATCTCTATAGTGAGTCCGGAACATTCTTACTTGCATTGTATACAGATCATATACCCATAAGGGCATGATAGGAGTTGTAGTTTTGTAACAGCTGGAGAGCTACAGGTTAGGAACATTAAAGTACAGTATGTAATGACCCCATAACGTCACCTCCACCATCCACTTCATGATCCATGACTGTCCCCATCATTGCAGCCATTGTTATGGGGGTAATGTGGCTGGTGCCATTGGGGCTGATAACGTTATAGGTAGTGCTTCACACCTCCACTCCTCCTCCCTCCTGCTTCGTTGGAATGTAACAGCGACGTCTGACAATGGTAAGGGCCAATCCATCAGCCTCACCTAACATAGCAATGATTTATGTAGATTAACGCCCTAAGTAATGGTCAGATTAGGAAGTCTGCGTATGCACTGATTGTCAGACAAGGTGTAGTAACTGGTCGTGGTGGGCTCTAATAGGCAGCAGGGCCCTTTTTTTTTTTGATAACTTGGCTGGGCTCCTGACAGGCGTCTATTGTAATCCATAGTAAAAAGCATCAGGATGAGCTTTCAGCCACCATGAATTGAAAAAAATAAACATAAATAAATAAATAAATAAATGTTTTCATTCACTGACAGTAAGCAGAGATCTTGAAAGTGGTAATCTACTCAAATGGTATAGTAGCATGCTGCGTGGGCATATCATGATTTTGCAACAATAGCCCCAAGACAACTAAGATTTACTATAACCCCATGTTGGATGCAGTCAGTATGTGGATGCAGTCAGTATGTGGATGCAGTCAGTATGTGGATGCAGTCAGTATGTGGATGCAGTCAGTATGTGGATGCAGTCAGTATCTGGATGCAGTCAGTATGTGGATGTAGTCAGTACCTGGATGTAGTCAGTACCTGGATGCAGTCAGTATGTGGATGCAGTCAGTATGTGGATGTAGTCAGTACCTGGATGCAGTCAGTATGTGGATGTAGTCAGTACCTGGATGCAGTCAGTATTTGGATGAAGTCAGTACCTAGATGTAGTCAGCATGTGGATGTAGTCAGTACCTGGATGCAGTCAGTATGTGGATGTAGTCAGTACCTGGATGCAGTCAGTATGTGGATGCAGTCAGTATGTGGATGCAGTCAGTATGTTGCATTATCTCTTGGACCGCACAGGTACCTGGTTTGACAGTCAGGGCTCCGCAGCTACTGGCTTCACCCGCTTCATTTTTTGCTGTTACTGTATAAATGCCAGAATCCGATGGCAGCGCCCATCGTATCACAAGTGTGTGTCTCTCACCCTCGACCCGAATCTGATGGGTGGGATTATTCTTTAGAGGGATCCGATCCTTCCTCCATATAACTGCCAGGAAAAAACATAAAACGATTATTTCCCATTACCCATGACCACACTGCCAAAAACAATAACCTCGGTAACGCTTCTGCTGTGGCGCTGCAGGGGAATAGAACACTTAAAGGCTATGTACACCACTCATTTTGACCTAAAAATCACTTTTTCAATTGGTCTTTATTAACCGGGGGTTTTGGGATTTTTGCGTTTTTGTTTTGCGCTCCCTGCCTTCCAAAAGCCATAACATTTTTATATTTCCGCTCACATAGCCATATGATGGCTTATTTTTTGCGGGACAAGTTGTACTTTTTAACGCTACCATTTATTTTTGCATGTGATGTAGTGGGAAACGGGAAAAAAATTCCAAATGGGGTGAAATTGCAAAAAAAATGCAATTTCACCACAGTTTTACGGGTTTTTAAATTACAACGTTCGATTTGCGATAAAACTGACTAGTTAATTTTATTCTTCAGGTCAGTACGAATCCGGCAATACCTAATATGTATAGTTTTTCTTGCGTGTTGATAGTGAAAAAAAAATTAAAAGTGGGAATTTTTTTATTTTATTTTTTTGTCGCCATGTTTTGACCCCTATAACTTTTTTGTAATTATGCGTACGGAGCAGTGTAGGGGCTCATTTTTTGCGGGGCAATCTGAACTTTTAATTGATACCATTATGGGGTGCGTATGATGTTTTGATCACTTTTTATTCATTTTTTTTTAGGAAATGAAGTGTCCAAAAATGGCGAATTAGCCATTTTATTTTTTTATTTATTTTATTTTCATTTTGGGGAAAGGGGGGTGATTTGAATTTTTATATTTTTTTATTTAATTTTTATTTTTTAAACTTTTTTTTTTTTTTTTACCACTTTCTTATAGTTCCCATAGGGAACTATAAGATGCAATCATCAGATTGCTATTCTCATATATTCCAATGCAATAGCATTGGAATATATGAAAAAATCGCATATTTCCTATGGAGCCTATTACAGTCATAGGCTCCATAGGAATACTGTGTAGTAACCTAGGTTTCATTCACAGAAACCTAGTGTACTACATGCATGCTCCGGCTCCCCCTTGTGGCCATCAGGGGAGCCGGAGCAAAAACCGAAAGTGAAACTTTCGGTTTTTGCGCGATCAGATGCCGTGGTCAGGATTGACCACGGCATCTGAGGGGTTAAATGTCCACGATCGGCATCGCTGCCGGTCGCGGACATGAGCTGCGGGTGTCAGCTTGATGAATCAAGCGTTTACCCGCAGCTCATGCGCCCGCTCCGTGCGGGAGCGGGCGCCATCTTTAAAGTGCGGACGAAGGGCGTACATGTACGCCCTTCGTCCTTAAGGGGTTAAAAATGTTGAGCCCTTTTCTCTGTACATCCTTGAGATTCTCTAGTAGCATGCTCTGTATTTTTACTGTGCTCTGCTGACGGCTCCTTATCTCTGATCTCTGACCTTATAAACACTCATTATAGATCATTTCTTATCTTACTGAATAGAATGTGACTTAAAAAAAGTGTTTATGACCTTTTAGTAATTTGGAGATAAGATTTATTAGATGACACAAAGTGAAGGTACCAGTCCCAAAGTTAGAAAAACAGTTAATCCTTTTTGACAAAATGACTGAATATTTTTAAAAAACCAATTGAAAATATTGTCATTAAAAATAAAAAGATACACGGCATCACATAGCGCAGAAACTGTAGCTGCAGAGAAGGGAAAGGGGGCGCTATGCTCCCTCTGTAACATTGTGTAATTCAGGCACCACGCTGAAAGAACATGTAGTAGTGCGAGAATCAGCTGCAGCCAGGTATGAAGCGGAACGTCAGTAATGATGGCTGGATAATATATCAAAGGTGCAGAAAAAGAAACAGCGCTGCTGATATTCCAAAAAACTAAACACGCCAATGCGTTTCGATGTAAGCATCACATCTTCCTCAGGCCACAAAACGTACGGCATGTTTTATGGACTGAGGACGTTATGATGTCCACATCGAAACGCGTTGCTGTGTGTCCTTACTTCAATAAATTTTGAATTTTGGAATATCAGCAGCGCTGGTTCTTTTCCTGCAGCCTTGACACAATTGAAAAAATTATTTTTAGCTCAAAATGAGTAAAAGGCAACCACAAAAAAATTGCCACCAAAGGTGTACATCGCCTTTAACGTCTAGTTCCTCTCCACCCTGGATTACCGCTGATATTGGGGGTCCGAGTCCTATGATCAGCTGACTTTTCCATCAAAAATGCCTTGTCCAAAGTTGACATTTATAAAAAAAAAAAAATTATACACCACCAAGATCAAGCGACGTGCGCCCAGACCTGCCTCACATGCCGGCTGCTCTCTGCCCAGTACTGACCTTCTGGACTTGGTTTCGCTGTTATAATACATTTTAATAAGACTTCGGAGCCGGCGTTCACCAGGGCACTTTGCAGAGGAATTTCGATCACAGGAGCCTCCTTCGGATCTTCATCCGCCGATACATAGGAATCATCTGAAGATTCTAGGAGACGACATAAGACGGCAGCAGAAAGAGAAATGACATCAGCGCAAAAAAATATTTATTAAAGGGGTCCCTTTCCCATGTAAAAATAAATAGTGAATTGCAGTTCCCATATTGGCCACTAGGGCACAATGGGCCGTTACCGTTATGACTGTCTTGTTTTAAAGAGGTAGTCCAGTTACAACAATTTATCTCATATCCACAGGATGGCAGGGTCTGAATCACTGGGACCCCCAATCAATCCCCAGAAATGGTGGTTTTGTGCCCCCTTGAGCATTCTACTCTATGGAACAGCCAGAGATTACCGAGTGCTGTACGCTCTAGAGATGAAAGGCGTGGCAGCACGTATGCTCGACCACCACTCCATTTGAATGGGGGGGGGGTGTTCTCGTGGACCCCACCGATCCTGTCATGTGGATAGGTAATAACCCATTGTTCCTGAAATATCCCTTTAAAGGGTTTCTGTCATCAACTTTTGACATTATAAGCTGTCTGACATTAGCTATGTGCTAATGTCAGACCAGCTTGATAATGTCTTTTTTATAAAAATCGGATGTATATTTAGGCAGAAAAACTTACTTTTATAATATGTAAATTAGCCTCTAGGAGCAGGGGGGGCGTTGCCCTGCTCCTAGCGGCTCCGTCCGGCAACCTGCTGGCACGCCCCTTCTTACTTTGATTGACAGTGCGGGGAAGCGATCCTCCTGCACTGTCTTCTTCTGAAATCCCGCGCCTGCGCCGCCGCTCTGTATTCGGCGCAGGCGTGGTGAGCAGAGGACGCTGGTGCCTGCTGTCCTCAGCTCACCGCGCCTGCACCGAATACAGAGCGCCCCCTCTGCTCCTAGAGGCTAATTTACATATTATAAAAGTAAGTTTTTCTGCCTAAATATACATCCGATTTTTATAAAAAAGACATTATCAAGCTGGTCTGACATTAGCACATAGCTAATGTCAGACAGCTTATAATGTCAAAAGTTGATGACAGAAACCCTTTAATATGTAATGTCTATTGTGCTGCTGGAAACTAGATAGGCAGGGTAACACACATGACAGTAGCAGAGAGGATGCACATGCATGACACAAAATAAAAAGTATGGGGAAGTAGGGGGTATATCACTAAATAACGGGGCAGATTTGCCTTTCAGTAGTGTGGCAAAGTAGGGCGACACATGGCAGCTGCGTCGGTTGTCACCCTGCTTATGTGAAGCCCATCCTATTATAGCTCACCTAATTCTGGTGACATGGCTCTGTGCCGCCGGCTCTTCCCTTTGCTTTTGGTGGTTTTGTTGGTTTTGCCACTGGTATGTGATTCGCTGTGCTTTTTCGTTTGCCCCCCGCCCTTTCCTGGTGGCCCTTGACTTCTCTGGGCGGGACCTACTGGTGTAGCCCATGGAAGGTATCTCGTTTCTCCTCTCGTTTCTCCACCCATAGTCCCCTTTTCCCGCCCTATCCCTCGCTGTGCTATTTCCAGTGCAGGCGGGGCTTGTGTGCTGGTTGGTGGTAGCTCAGGAACCCTCTTTATGTGAGATTCTGTGGACCCCTGTCTAGAGGTTGGTCCTTTAGTGGTGATGGGTTTCAGAGCACTGACTTTAGAAGGTGGGTGAGATGTTAGTCTTGTATCTGATTGCTTGACTACTTGATGGTGGATGATTGAACCATTTGATGATTTCTCTGGCACCGGAGCAGATTGTCCCTTGATTCCACCATGAGGTTCCTTATCTTGGGATATTTGGTTGACAGTGGCACAGCTCCTGACTAGGGGTTTTCGGGCAGTGGCCGCATTTGCTGGCTTTTGTTCCTGAATTTCTGGTGCCTTAATGTCTTTAAGCACTTTTGTTGCAGCAGGATCTAAAGAAGCAGGTTGGCTACTTGGAGTTTGTTGAGGAGAAGGTGATCTTCGAGACAGATCTTGAGATGAACGGATAAGCTGCTGTTGAGAAACAGTTTTCTTAATGCGGGAAAGCTCTTGGGAAAATCGTGCCTCAATGTCGCTCACTCGACCAGAGAAGGCTCCTCTGTCATCTAGAGAAGCTGTCTTGTACCTCAGTGAAGGACATCTCAAGGTATATCCTCCCAGTTCTGATCTTACTCCATCTCTTAGGTCATCCCTTAGATCCTCAGTTGAGGACTCCAAGCCACTGGCCAGTCCATCCGCCCCGGTCTGGTCAAAGGACCTCGTCTTACGGAGCGGTAGCCAGGACTGTACAGGAAAAGGACTGTCTGTATGATCCAGGCTTTTTCTTCTCTCTTCAAGACAACGCAATTTTTCAAAAATCTTGGAGCCTGAACGGACCAGCTTTGGAGATGCGCGTAAGATGGACACTCGCCCTGATGACTCGCTTAATGGTGTCACAGGGCGAGACTCCTGGCCGCTGACCTGAGAGCCAGCTGAGGACTTTGGTCTCTTGACCTTCTCCTCAAACTCTTCAACCACTGTGTCCTGATATTGGTGAGGCATAAGGGTTTTCTTTCGGGGTGTAAGGGGTGTTGATGAGCCACGACCGCTAGGCAAAGGATTGACAGCAGGGCGCTGTCCAAGGCGGGGAGAAGGAGGAGGTAGAACGGGAGGTCTTGGATTCTGAAGAGGACGAGGGGAGTCTGGTATGGCACCATTGATGCTGCCTCTCCTAAGTCCACCTTCTGGTAAAAAACTGTAAAGGAAAGTGAAATGTGAGCTAAGATAAATCTGCTGAATGCCCTGTATGTCTGGACACCAATAATAATCTACTGGCACTTTATCACCCAGTCTGTAGAATGTTATACTGGAAGCCTTATCCTGTACTGATCCTGAGTTACATCCTGTATTATACTCCAGAGCTGCACTCACTATTCTGCTGGTGCAGTCACTGTGTACATACATTACTTATCCTGTACTGATCCTGAGTTACATCCTGTATTATACTCCAGAGCTGCACTCACTATTCTGCTGGTGCAGTCACTGTGTACATACATTACTTATCCTGTACTGATCCTGAGTTACATCCTGTATTATACCCCAGAGCTGCACTCACTATTCTGCTGGTGCAGTCACTGTGTACATACATTACATTACTTATCCTGCACTGATCCTGAGTTACATCCTGTATTATACTCCAAAGCTGCACTCACTATTCTGCTGGTGCAGTCACTGTGTACATACATTGCATTACTTATCCTGTACTGATCCTGAGTTACATCCTGTATTATACCCCAGAGCTGCACTCACTATTCTGCTGGTGCAGTCACTGTGTACATACATTACTTACCCCCTACTGATCCTGAGTTACATCCTGTATTATACCCCAGAGCTGCACTCACTATTCTGCTGGTGGAGTCACTGTGTACATACATTACTTATCCTGTACTGATCCTGAGTTACATCCTGTATTATACTCCAGAGCTGCACTCACTATTCTGCTGGTGCAGTCACTGTGTACATACATTACTTATCCTGTACTGATCCTGAGTTACATCCTGTATTATACTCCAGAGCTGCACTCACTATTCTACTGGTGGAGTCACTGTGTACATACATAACTTATCCTGTACTGATCCTGAGTTACATCCTGTATTATACTCCAGAGCTGCACTCACTATTCTTCTGGTGCAGTCACTGTGTACATACATTACTTACCCCCTACTGATCCTGAGTTACATCCTGTATTATACTCCAGAGCTGCACTCACTATTCTTCTGGTGCAGTCACTGTGTACATCCATTACTTATCCTGTACTGATCCTGAGTTACATCCTGTATTCTACCCCAGAGCTGCACTCACTATTCTGCTGGTGCAGTCAATGTGTACATACCTTACATTACTTATCCTGTACTGATCCTGAGTTACATCCTGTATTATACTCCAGAGCTGCACTCACTATTCTGCTGGTGCAGTCACTGTGTACATACATTACTTAGCCTGTACTGATCCTGAGTTACATCCTGTATTATACTCCAGAGCTGCACTCACTATTCTGCTGGAGGAGTCACTGTGTACATACATTACTTATCCTGTACTGATCCTGAGTTACATCCTGTATTATACCCCAGAGCTGCACTCACTATTCTGCTGGTGCAGTCACTGTGTACATACATTACATTACTTATCCTGTACTGATCCTGAGTTACATCCTGTATTATACTCCAGAGCTGCACTCACTATTCTGCTGGTGCAGTCACTGTGTACATACATTACATTACTTATCCTGTACTGATCCTGAGTTACATCCTGTATTATACTCCAGAGCTGCACTCATTATTCTGCTGGTGCAGTCACTCTGTACATACATTACTTATCCTGTACTGATCCTGAGTTACATCCAGTATTATACTCCAGAGCTGCACTCACTATTCTACTGGTGGAGTCACTGTGTACATACATTACTTATCCTGTACTGATCCTGAGTTACATTCTGTATTATACCCCAGAGCTGCACTCCCTATTCTGCTGGTGGGGTTAGTGTATACATACAAATTATCTTGAATATGAAGGATGAAGAATACAGAGATAAAAGAGGAAAAAAGAACCAAAACCAGCAGGTGGAAGGGAGGAAAGGTCAGCCTGGGAGTACAACATAAATGCAAATAATAAGATAATGGAGACGTTGCAGAACCTTCGGGCAGAGCGCTCCGAGCTTAGCCATCGTCCGCACTATAAGGGAGGTATACCCAAGCATTACACCACAGGGACGCTAACTAGTGTTCTCTGTAACCAGCCATATCAGCCTGAGAAGCAGTAGATGAATAGAATGTTCTTTAATGAGACATAGAACCTTTAATAAGTTTTACTCTTCTTCCTGTGTGTCAAATTTTATTATATGCAAATGAGCCTCCAGGAGCATCGGGGGCGTTGCCGTTACACCTAGAAGCTCTGCTCTCTCTGGAACTGCCGCACCCGGCCTCTGCACTTCGATTGACAGGGTTTGGTGTGATTACGTTTACACTGCCTGTCCCTGACGATCAAAGAGCAGAGGACGCAGCAGTTGCAGAGAGGGCAGAGCCTCTAGGTGTAATGGTAACGCCCCCGTTGCTACTGGAGGCTCATTTGCATATCATAAAGCTTCACTTTTCTCAGCAATGCGGGCACATATGAACATGGGACCAACACAGATGCTTTCAGCCAGGTCAGCCAGCGGCATAGGTGCAAATCTGCTGATAGGTGCCCTTTAAGGGAGTTTTTTTTTTTTTTTAAAGTTCTACAAGTTTCTACTACGGTTGGTATAATAATTCTACACCATTTTCAATATATTAGTTTGCTGTCAGTGAATTAAAGCCTTCTTGTTTCTGTTCAGAGGCAGTACTCCTGCAGACAGCTAGCCCTTCTCTCAGCTGTGGGTTCGTGACAATTGTATCCAGTGTAGACAATGCCCCGTGAGCCGAACTCATCAGCGGCAGCTGCACTCGTCTCTAGTTTGCTACAATGTATCAGCTTTTGTCTGGACCGGATACAATTGTATCCATTTCTCAGCTAACAGCTCTATACATGATGACTGCCTCTGAATGGAAAGTAGACTTCTCATTCACCGACAGCAAACGCAGATCTTGAAAATACTTAGGAATTGAAATATAAAGTAAATTAGAAAATTGTAAAACTTTTCATTTATAGACTGATTAATATAAGCTTTATTTATATATAAACCGGAAGCCCCTTATTACATGATAGAGACAATCTCCCCACTGTAGCATCCTTCGGGGCCCCCAGCTGCTACAAACGAAATGAATGGCTAGAGTAACAAAAAAGCACAAAATTGATAGGTAATGAGTAATGACCCAATAAAGGAGCGTCCGTGAGGACGGCGGCTGACAACGAGGGATTATACGGAACATGTCTCTGGGTGTAATGCGCTAAGCTCGCTTGCTCATTGGCCCTTCAAAGAAACAGAAAAAATAAAAATGGAAAAAAAATATAAAAAAAATTCAAAATGAAAAATGGAAAAATCCAAAAACAAAGGGGATGGCATGTAGCGGGTGATGTTGCGCAGTTTGAGTTACTTACACCCGAATGGCACATGATCTGCCCCGGTAGAGGCTGAAGGCGCTGCTATACAGGTCGCTGAACCCTGACAGGCTGACCTCTGACCCCCAGACACTGCCCGGAAGGTTGTTGCTGGATGCTGGGATGAGGGGCTCCACTCCCAGGTGTCGAGCCCCTCCCCCCTGAGTGTAGCCTTGCCTTGCATTTTTGGAGTCCCTCTCTACTACCGTCTGTTGACTGCCGGACCAGTCTGAGAACTCGTCCATCTGCGAGAGTCCAGTCAGCGTGCTGGGAGTAGTGTGAAGGGAGCTCGCCAGCAAGGTGTCCGAGTCCCCTAAGGAGGGAGGAATAAGAAAATGAGTTTAGGAGATGATCAGCAAATGGGAACTTGTCTGCAACTTTGTCTCCACACCATTATCAAGAGCTCTGCTTGCTGCCAAATAATCTGAAAACCCATACAGACCTAAGAGCTCAGGATTTGCTACAATTGTATCCACCATCAGCAGCACAAATCCCATTCCTAATAGTTTGTTACAATGTTACAGTCACAATTCTGCAAGTTTCAGAGCTAAAACGTCCCAGCACCCCTTGCTTGTTCAGTGTCTGCTCCAGTGATTTGTATTCTGGAAAGGCCTCATGCACACGACCGTTTTTTTATGCTGTACGCAAAAAGGGGTTCCGTTATTCAGTGATCCGTGTCCGTTTTTGCCTTCCGTTGTGTTTCCGTGTGTCTTCTGTTTTTTTTTAGCGGACATGACCCAAAAGATTTTACCAAAAGACAGGCTGACAATTTTTCCCAAGTGCCTGCCAAGGGATCCGCAAAAAAAACGGACACGGAACGCGGATGACACACGGATGGCCATCCGCATTTTTTCACGGACCCATTGACTTGAATGGGTCTGTGAACCGTTTTTCACGGACAAGAATAGGACAGGTTATATTTTTTTGACGGACTGGAAGCACGGACCACGGACGCGGAGGACAAACGGTGCATTTGCCGAGGTTTCCACGGACCCATTGAAAACCAATGGGTCCGCAGAAAATCACGAAAAACGGAGCAACGGACACGGAATCAAACAACGGTCGTGTGCATGAGGCCAAAGTGTCCTCTTTACACCAGACACTGTACTGTCATCTGATGTTGGAAAAACTAACTGCCACTGTATTTTAGGAGCTCAGCTAGGCTATGAAGGGTGTGTCTGATGACTACTTGCTGACTGTTTCCAATTACAACCATTGTGAATATGACACTGCGGAACAATGCTTGTGCAATACACAGAATATATGTCGGTCTACCACCTGGCCCTATAGATCAGTTTTTAGGCTGTGCTGTCAGGGGAAGCGTGTCAGATACTGTAACTACACACTGTGGTGAAGGTCTGCCAGCATACTCTGTTCATTTAGTCTAGTACATGAGCCGTGTGCCCGTCTATGACAGCACTGCACAGCCTGCATCCAGTGCCAGCTGCCGGGCCCCATAGTGTTGGGCCCACAAATTCCACAAGTCATTTGACATTTGCTACTAAGTCTATGATGTCTTTCGTGGACCAGAAAAGTGACAACTGCTTTTAAGAGCCCCAAATACGCACAGAGAAGTTGTCAGCTCTCTTGGCAGGTCACAGAATGAATCACCTAGCAGGGGGCAACAGTGAGCTCTGACATATACTGGTGATGCCCCTCTAGTGGGAGAGATCAGAGAAGACTCTCATCCTTTGTCATTTAAAGGGCATCTGTCAGCAGTTTTGTCCCTATGACACTGGCTGACCTGTTACATGTGCGCTTGGCAGCTGAAGGCATCTGTGTTGGTCCCATGTCCATATGTGCCCGCATTGCTGAGAAAAATGATGTTTAAATATATGCAAATGAGCCTCTAGGAGCAGCAGGGGCGTTACCGCTACACTTAAACGCTCTGCTCTCTCTGCAACTGCCACTGCCTCTGTACTTTGATTGACAGGGCGATGCAGTGTAAACCTCATCACACCTGTCCCTGTCAATCATAGTGCAGAGGGCGTGGCAGTTGCAGAAAGAGCAGAGCCTGTAGGTGTAATGGTAACGCCCTCGTTGCTCCTAGAAGCTCATTTGCATATAATAAAACATCATTTTTCTCAGCAATGCGGGCACATATGAACATGGGACCAACACAGATGCCTTAATTTGCCAAGAGCACATGTAACAGATCAGCCAGTGTCATAGGGACAGAACTGCTGACAGATGCCCTTTAACCCTTTGTGCACCATGATAAATATTAATGATTATGGTGTGACGGCATTGAAAACAAAAAAAGAGAGCCCTTCGTCAGGATCATGCAGATAGTAGCTGTCATGAGTCATGCAGGCCATAACAGGCAAAAAATCCTTCTTTTTACCCTTCATATATCCCCTTTATAGACATAATCAAATTCTGGCTTCCTGCAACCACCACTAGAGGGAGCTCATAGGAGGATTCATATATAGAAGTCAATAATTAAGTCCTGAGCTCCCCCTAGCGGTGATTGCAGGCAGGCAGGAGTGTATTACCTATCTCCACATCTATGCAGGAGGTTTGGAGCTTTGTATCAGAAAACTGGAGCTCTGACCGCTATAAAATTATATTAAGAAATGAATCAGTACAGAGCGTTGGACCTAAAGATGCCAAGATGATGAAGGTGGAGAGCAGTCAGATGGGATCCTATCTGGTCTAGGTCTTACCTGAGGGTGTTCCCAGAGGTGTGTTGTTTGGGGGTCGAATTGTGCGCTGTAGCTGGGGTCCTCCAGTGTCCTCCTCCCCCGGCTCAGAGTCTGTGTGAAGAAGAAATATAGAAATCAGTTATAGATAGAGGACACTGTATTCTCCTTGCTGCCACCATTGCCTCCGATGAGTGGCTCCGCCATGTCGCGGTGCTCTGCGTCTTCTATTCTGTGCAGAGAAATCATGAATCTACTCGCTGTTCGACCGCGAGGAATCCTCCAATCCTCCTTCCAAGGAGATTTCCAAGACTTTTATGCTAGCCTCTGGATAGGTCATCAGTATGTGATCGGTGGGGGTCCGACACCCAGGACCCCCCGCTGTACGAGAAGGCACGGGCGCTTGCAGTAGTGACACGCTCTTCTCACAGCTTTCCCTAGGCCAGTGACGACGATGAAGTGAATGGGGCTCAGCACGATACATAGCACAGCCGCTATACAATGTACGGCGCTCTGCTTGCTGAGCTGAGAGAAGGCCGCGATGCTACTGTGAGTGCAGGTGCCTTCTCAAACAGCTGGTCGGTGGGGGTCTGGGGCGTCGGCCCCCACCATCAGATACCGATGGCCTATCCATAGGATAAGTCATCTTTAGAAAAGTCTCGATGTTTTACAATTTTCCAATATGCTTTTTGTATCAATTTCTCACAGTTTTCAAGATCTCTGCTTGCTGTCATTCAATAGATTCCTTCATTGTTTACTCCCAGTAGATAGGAAATCCATCCTGGTCATGTTTTATTGCAACACAGAAGATGTTAACTGACAAGTACAGTGGGAAGAGGGCTATGTATTACCGCCATGCTGATATTGGGGGGTGCTAGTAGTACCCACAAAATCGTCAGGACGAAAATGGAGGTTATGGCGCAGCAACGAATAGCCGCCTGCAATGTATGTATATGTTTTAGGGTTCAAGCACACGTCTGCAAAATACGGGCCCTGGCCGTTCTGGCAACGCATCAGGGATAGGGAAACCATTCACTTGAATGGGTCTGCAATCCGGAAGGTCGGTGCGGAACGGAGGCAAGGAACCCCACGGAAGCACTATGGAGCGCTTCTATGGGGTTTCTGTCCGTGCCTCCACACCGCAAAAAAATAGTGCAATTTGCGGTCCGTAGTACGGGCCTGGCCGGCACACGGTCGCGTGCATGAGCCCTTAGTCAATGTTGGGAGCAAGTTACACAATGGGACCCACACACAAGGACTGTATGGGCACTCTGTGTGCGGCTGTATGGTCCCACCAGGCACCATATTATCATCTAGGAGCCATGCAGCCCTCTGCATAGCGCACTGCTATAATCATTAATCACATACACTCCAAGCCCTGTTATGATTGCATTAAATGCGACTATATTTTCAACACTTGTAACATACAAGACATATGAAGTGATGGCTATTATTTTGTAGAATTGTGGGTGACTTTTCTTACCATAGCTGTGTTTCCTGCAGGAGCGGAATACTTCGCTTCCATAGGGGCAGCGAGAGAAAAAGACATATCACAAACTGTTAGTAACAGCCCTAGGATTTTAAGCATGCAAGTCCATGCAATGACATTCATGCAAGCTGCTCTTCCACCTGTCAACACTAGAGGCCGCCCTAACACAGCTGCTGGAAGTTGTGCTTCATTCCATTGTGGTTGCAGTACCAGGGGATGACCTCTAGAGGTCACCAGCAAATGCTGCAGTTAAGCCAGATTGCAATAGGGGGGATATCTGACCCAATTTTAAAAAAATAAAATAGGGATTCCTATGTTATTACAAGACCTATTGGAAATTATTGGCTTCTTCCAGCAACTGCATCTCCCTTTGGCATGCATCTGTTCCTAGTCTTGCAGTACGGTTAACACACCGTTGTTAGGATATGCTATAATTTTATGATTTGACCTCTGTGACCCGACCGATCCTGAAAATGAAGTGGCTGCAGCACTGATTTAGTTTTCCCTGCACATCAGCGCCTTCTGGCTGTGTAAGGAACTGCAGCCAACCTCCTGCACTTGAATGGAGCTGTGCTGCAGGTCCCTGCACTACAGATGTCTGCGGTGCCCCTTTGCAGGGTAAACAGTAAAGGGGGGCATCACTACTTTATAGCAGTGCCCCTTCATTTTCTGGTTTATTTGGGAACCCAGAGGTCTCACCGACCATAAAGTGATGGCATAGCCAAACGATAGGAGGAGAATACCCCTATAAAGAGGATGGCCCATCTCAGACATTTATGGCCATGAATCTCAGATAGGTGTGGGACCCAGTTCTATCTCCAGAACAAGGTACCCAAAGTGATCGGGGCGTTCAGGAGAGCACCAGCTCAGCTATTTCCGTCAGTCCCACAGCAGTTAATGCAGCATTGGTCGCGCTTGCACGGTGCGCTCTGTATGCACCACCATGGTGCTTCCGAAAACAGCCCAGTGCACTCACTCAACTATTTTCAGAACTCCCATAGCGATGAATGGAGAGCACACTGCGCATGCGCAGTGCACGCTCCCTCACTTCAGGTGCCTAGTTGCATAGGTGGAACTCACAACTATCTGACACTGATGGCGTATCAAAGGGGGATAGGAATGGGGGCTCTCTGCGGCGCCCTCTGGTGGTATTAACAGAAATGCATTGGTTATTGTTATGGAGCTGCGACCACTATTCATGGGTGGGGCGTATCAGCTCTGCGGGCAGAATATTCGGGTTCACGGTAAGACGGTATAGATAATGTACTGGTGATCTCATTTCAACCTGTTTTGGCGAATGCCCCAAACATGTTATTTCTGAGTCTGTAGATGAGATGAGAGGCTGGTGTAGTCAGGCAGAGGTTACCATGGTGATTCCCGGCCTGATTTCGGATGCCAATATATATTTTCTAATTTAGAAACAGAAATCATCCACAAACCCGATATATGATAACGATGAGGCGGGAAATGCCTAATATTCATGAAAGCATCGACATGTTTATAGTTAATGGTTCCATGGTTCCTGTATATTACATTCAAATATTATCACAGACCACGTTAACATTCCCTCGCCCATAGGGCGTCATAGCTCCCTATGGTTATGGGGCGAGATGAAGAAGAACTCCCGATAAAATGCATGGTGTAATGTAAATGTGATACGGTTGGGTACTGTAGCCATAGGGGACGCTGGCAGGGCCCTCTTTGCCACATACAGTACCATAAACATTACATGATACAGCTCTCCTTATCCTATAGCTCTCCAGATTTTGTGAAACTACAACTCCCAACATGGCCTGACAGCTCTAGTTTCACAACTGCTGGAAAACCACACGTCGGAGACCACTGCCACACAAGCAGATTTTTTAGCTTAAAATATCGGATCCAGGGGTCCTAGTTTTGGAGTCTGATCTGGGGTTTGAATTTTGGAGTCTGATCTGGGGTTTCAATTTTGGAGCCAATTCTGGGGTTTCAATTTTGGAGTCCGATCTGGGGTTTCAATTTTGGAGTCCGATCTGGGGTTTCAATTTTGGAGTCTGATCTGGGGTCTACATTTTAGTCTGATCTGGGGTCTGAATTTTAATTTTGGAATGTGATCTTGGGTCTGAATTTTGGAGACTGATTTAGGTTCTGGATTTTGGAGTCTGATTTAGGTTCTGGATTTTGGAGTCTGATCTGAGGGTCTGAATTTTGAAGTCTGATCTGAGGTCTGAACTTTGGAGACTAATCTGGAGTCTGAACTTTTGAGTCTGATCTGTGGTCTGAATTTTGAAGTCTGATCTGAGGTTTGAATTTTGGAGTCTGATCTGAGGTTTCAATTTTGGAGTCTGATCTGGGGTTTCAATTTTGGAGTCTGATCTGGGGTTTCAATTTTGGAGTCAGATCTGGGGTTTCAATTTTGGAGTCCGATCTGGGGTTTCAATTTTGGAGTCAGATCTGGGGTTTCAATTTTGGAGTCCGATCTGGGGTTTCAATTTTGGAGTCCGATCTGGGGTTTCAATTTTGGAGTCTGATCTGGGGTCTACATTTTAGTCTGATCTGGGGTCTGAATTTTAATTTTGGAATGTGATCTTGGGTCTGAATTTTGAAGACTGATTTAGGTTCTGGATTTTGGAGTCTGATTTGAGGGTCTGAATTTTGAAGTCTGATCTGAGGTCTGAATTATGGAGTCTGATCTCGGCTCTGAATTTTGAAGTCTGATCTGAGGTTTGAACTTTGGAGACCAATCTGGAGTCTGAACTTTGGAGTCTGATCTGTGGTCTGAATGTTGGAGTCTGAACTTTGGAGACTAATCTGAAGTCTGAATTTAGGAATCTAATTAGGAGTCTAAATTTGGGAGTCTGGTCTGGGTTCTAATCTGGATTTCATGTTATTGTAACTTTAACTACAAATGGCATTAGAGATCAATTTTGAAGTCTTAGGTCTGAATTATGGGATCTGGTCTGGTGTCTGATTTTTGGGGTCTGATCTGGGGGTCTTAACTATTAGTCTGGGGTTTGTGGTCTGAATATAGAAGGGACGTTATCCTACCATTTGCAGGCAATCCCCTTCATCGATACTATACTGACAAACCCCACCCCATGGCAATGTTTCCCATCAGACCGTGCCTATGGCAGGTCACGCCCCCCTCAATGCCAAACTGACACAGCGCATGATACATGTTACATTTTGATTGTTGGATGATGAGGGTAACGTCACAATGTGATGATGTTTTAGCAACGCACCATGAGTAAATCGTCCAAAGACCCTCCGGGAGTGTCCTGATTTCTACAGAGGAGAAAGAGAAGCAGCTGAGTTAAAGTCTAGGATAGTAGATTGAACGTCCCCGAAAACCTCACTCTGACCCCTGGCTGGATTCTCCTCAGTAACCTACAGGTTGATAAGATGCATCAGACGATAACGACTCCAGTAGGAATTCTTGATCAGTTGCCATGGCAATGGCCGCTGACCCTGTCACTATCACTAAAGGTCTTTACAGCGCTGTACAATAATATAGCCAAACGAGGAGAAGTAACGATCCTCCCCCCTCCCATAATGCAGTGGGGGAGCAATCATCTGCAAGCGTTCATGTTACTGGCATCTTAGTCATGGGTTTTCCCAGTGATCTGGTGATGTGGACATGATGCATGCAAGGTTAAGTCGATCTATGCACCTATGAATGCACATTACCTAAGACATACTTGCCAA
This sequence comes from Bufotes viridis, assembly GCA_033119425.1. Classification (NCBI taxonomy): domain Eukaryota; kingdom Metazoa; phylum Chordata; class Amphibia; order Anura; family Bufonidae; genus Bufotes; species Bufotes viridis. Next base: position 150,820,208 of record CM065595.1, on the reverse strand, counting down.
CTTTACCTAAATTTTGGGGAGGCTCCCCCCCCCCCCTAAAAAAAAGGAGAGACCCCTTGGACTCCTGGAAGTGTTGGCAAATCTATTGTATATGCTGCCAACTTTCCACCCACAATCCTGCATCAGAAAATCTGCTGCGTATATAGCAGTCACCACCAGGGGGAGCTTAGAAGCTTTCTGTATAACAATCTGCAGTGAGCTCCCCCTAGTGGTGACTGCAGGCATGCAGATGCTTTTCATTTCACTCCAGGCCTGTATGAAAGGAAGCAGGGATTTCCAGCTCTGCAACAAAGAGGAGGCTCCCACCTCTATAACAATATGCTGAATCATATGAGTTAAACTTTAAACTGCCTTTTCCTAAAAATCACCATATTTTTCCCAAAAAACATAATTCCTTGATTGAACCTATTCAGCCATTTCTGGGAAAGCTGGATGACAATCCAGGACCCTGTATGTAGGAAATATCAAATGGGCAGGTGGACGGTATCACTGCCAATCTAGGTAGACTGGCATTTCTAGACTTCCATAAAAGCTATAATCATAGAAGATACAATGGATAAAGCCATAGGTGTGGATACTGAACTGCTACATTTTGCATACTTTTTTTGCCACTATGGTCCCCCTCGTGCATTTGGCAGGGGGGACTTACTGTATTCCTTGGAGCCATTAAAGGATCCGAGCAGCGGCACAGACAGCCGCTCCGGTCAGAGTGAGCTCCACATGAATCAGCGGAGAGAAGAATGGACTGTGATGTAACTGCTCGATGACCCAGGTCTGTCTGATCCAAGCTGGCAGCCAGCCCGTCATCTCCAGCGAGCAAACAAATCAAATGATTACCTGTCCGTGTATTAAATCAGCCTCCTATTTAAACATCACAGTGCAATATCTCATCGCCCTGCAGTCTCGCTGGTGACAATCCACTATATCACAGTCTATAAAAGCAAAACACTCCAAAAATAAAAAAAATAAAACACAGCCCTCATTGGAGGCAGGCCTTGAAAATGTATTCATAGTCCTTCAACTTTTCCAGATTGTTTCACGTTACACCCACAAACTTAAATGTATTCTATTAGGATGTTATGCGACAGATCGACACAAAGTAGCAAGTATGTGTGAAGTGGAAAGAAAATGATACATGGTTTTCCAAATTTTTTATAAATAAAGTGTGGCGTGCATTTGTATTCAGCCCCCTGAGTCAATACTTTGTAGGACCATCTTCCGCTGCAGTTACAGCTTTAAGTCTTTTGGGTATGACTCTATAAGCTTTGCAAATCTAGAGGCTGAATTTTTTTCCCATTCTTCTTTGCAGAAGAGCTCGCGCTCAGTCAGATTGGATGGAGAGCGTCTGTCAACAGCAATGTTCATGTCTTGCCACAGATTTTCAATGGGATTTAGGTCTGGACTGTGACTGGGCCATTCTAACACATGAATATGCTTTGATCTAAACCATTTCATTGTAGCTCTGGCTGGATGTTGAGGGTTGTTGTCCTGCTGGAAGGTGAACTTCCGCCCCAGTCTCAAGTCTTTTAAAGCCTCTACCAGGTTTTCTTCCAAGATTGCCTTGAATTTAGCTCCATCCATCTTCACATCAGCTCTGACCAGCTTCCCTGTCCCTCCTGAAGAAAAGCATCCCCGCAGCATGATGCTGCCACCACCATGTTTCACGGTTGGGATGGTGAGTTCAGGGTGATATTTGGAATTTGGCCAAAAAGTTCACCTTTGGCCTCATCTGACCAGAGCACCTTCTGCCACATGCCTTCTGTGTCCTCTACGTGGCTTGTGGCAAACTGAAAACAGGACTTCTTATGGCCTGCTTTCAAAAATGGCTTTCTTCTTAGCACTCTTCCATAAAGGCCAAATTTGTGGAGTACACGACTGTGGAGAGATTCTCCCACCTGAGCTGTGGACCTCTGCAGCTTCTCCAGAGTGACCATGGGCCTCTTGGCTGCTTCTCTAATTAGTTCTCTCCTTGCCTGGGCTGTCAGTTTATGTGGACGGTCACGTCTTGGTAGGTTTGCAGTGGTGCCATACTCCTTCCATTTTCAGATGATGGATTGAACAGGGCTCCATGAGATGTTTAGAGCTTGGGATATTTGTTTACAACCTAACCCTGCTTTACATTTCTCCACAACTTTATCCCTGACCTGTCTGGCGTGTTCCTTGGTTTTCATGAAGCTGTTTGATCACTAATGTTCACTAACAAACCTCTGAGGCCTTCACAGAACAGCTGTAGTTATACTGAGACTTAATTACACACAGGTGGACTCGATTTACTAATTTGGTGACTTCTGAAGGCAATTGGTCACACACATTTTATTTAACGGTATCAGAGTACAGGGGGCTGAATACAAATGCACGCCACACTTTGAGATTTTTATTTATAACAAATTTCGAACACCATGTATCATTTTCTTCTCACTTTACACATTCTTGTACTTTGTGTTGGTCTATCACATAAAATCCCAATAAAGTTTGTGGGGGTAACATGAAAAAATGTCGAAACGTTCAAAGGGTATAAATACTTTTTCAAAGCACTGTATAGACTTTTCTTATTGAAGCAGGACTTTGCATTTGCACAAGCACTGACTCAGCCTTATCTAGGACTGACATATGCCCCTCACTGTCGCACGTTTGTAGATCACATCCCCCCGCGTGTAGTTATGAACCTGGCAGGTCTACTAAACCCTTTCTGACATATTAGAGCACTGAATATTTTATGAGTAGCTCGCCGCGAGCTGCTCACCGGAGCACCCGGCACTTCTAACAATAAATGGGGAATTCTTTGCATTTGTACAGCGCAGTATATTACACAAATAACCCGCATTGGAATTGTATAAATAAATCACGGCTGGAGGGACAATAATGAGCGCAACTTCTACCTCTTCCCGCAGAGTAGGACCCCGCAATGAAACTCTGCCCGCAGATCTGTCCTGAATTGAGGGGTCTTAAAGGGGAGGTCTGCTTTTAATCATTTTCTAACATTGCTGTGGGGCTTGATTTGTATGATTTCCAGAAGGAAGCAGTGACAAAAATTGGGGTCTAGCCATAGGAGGTGCTTGGCCCTGGTACAGATTTTGCATTGAGGCCCATGAGTGTCAACTTACACCCTTGAGCAGACCATACCATGCCCACATTAATTGTTCTCCAGATTTCTCCAGATATTTACAACCGCATAGTTATAAAATTATAGTTTCTGTCTGTCAACACTGGATTTCTTGAATTCTATTCATGGGCAAGGAGACTCAGAATGAACAGCGCTCATGGCCCCTCTTAAATAGCAGTGCATGGAACTATGTAATATTGGATGAAATCATACTGAAAGTATAGAAAAGAGTAAGGCAATTGTCCTCAGTAAGGGATTTGGGTGCAATCTATGGGAGTCTGTTGCAACTGGGCGTTAACCGTTTCCTGACATCATAATACAAGAAGGTGCGCATGGAGCGGGCGCAGGAGGTGAGTTCGCTCCATATTTCGTGGGTGCCATCTCTGTTGTACAGTTGGCATCTGCCTGCAGCAGACGAGATCGGCAATGACTCCAATACCCGCTAATGCACCCCTGAGATGCAGCAATCAATAGCAACTGCAGCATCAGAGTATTTACACAGTGGGAGGGGATTCTCTCAGTCCCCGATCGTCTCCCAAGTGGATGCCCTTTACATATTGTGGCAATGTGAATAGGAGGGGTGTAGCAAAGTCCCAGGGAAGCATAAAAAAGGGGTTTGCACCAGGAGTGTGTCACCAAGGGGCCAAGCCTTGGTGAAGTAAAGGCCCTAGATATAGGTGGCCACTAAGTTAGTTGGTGGACACCAAGATAATTAGCTTTGCTGGCTCCAGCTAGTCCAGGGCGGGCTTTTACTGGGAGCAGGCAATGTGCTGGGTGGGTGCCTGTTCCCCATGCTCCAGTCCGGGATTTTGGACAATGCTCATGTCCAGGGATGCTATTTAATCCTGTTGCTGGACTTGGGTGTGGCTCCCAGTCTGGGAAAGGAGCAGGCTGTGTCAAGGCCTGTGGGAGCCGGGACCCTCTAACCCTGTGTGTAGGGTAAGCACTTGTGATGTGTCTTGGGGAGCTGGGTGGTAGACCCAGATCCTGATAGAGAGGGAAAGACTGTTTAGTCAGTGGCCGGACGGCCGAGGATTTATTTTTATGATTTTGTTGTACTGCTGTTGTGACAATAAAGCTGGTCGTGGCCAGTTTGCACCCGAATCTACAGTGATGGAGTGGCTTCTTGATGTGTGCCAACCGTCTAGGGCGTTAAGACGGCGATCTGGAAGAGCTAAATGACCCCGAGTTGTTACAATATCATGACTGCTGGATACCTAGAGAAGTTGCCCGATCTGCCATGTTGCTGCTCCTATTACACCCTGCCCCATAAAAGTACAATACACTGAAATACTAAACTGATCAAGCAATCACATACTGCTGTCTCCTAGGGAGAATAAAAAAATATATATTAAAAAAATTAAAATTAAATAAATTGAAAAAAGAGAAAAGTTTTCCCATTTATAATAGGAAAAAATGAAATAAGAATTATTGTAATATTCACAATGTCCAGAAATGTCCGACGTTAATCCCAGAGGGATGAAAAAATACACAACACTAAAATTGCCCTTGAGCAAAAAATGAAAGTGATTTTCCAGAAGTAGGATATTGATGACCTATCTTCAGGTCATAAATATCTGATTGTGGGGGTCCGACACCCAGATCGGCAAGGATGCGACAATCCAGTGGGCGGCACAGCCTCCTTACGGATTACCAAGCACAGCGCCGTACATTGGACAGTGGTTGTACTTGGTATTGCACCTTAGCCCCATTCACTTGAATGGGGCTGAGCTGAACCTACGACATGTGATCAATGAAAATGAAATCACCAGCCTAGAAAGAGGCCGCTTATGGGAGTGCCGCAGCCTCGTCAGGGAAGCCAGATGGCCATGTCGGTGGAAAAATAAAATGTTATTTCTCCTGGGAAAAAGGGGTTAATGCAGACACTAGCTAATTATTATTGTATCCCCTGTAAGAGATTTATAAGAACAATTAATGCTACAGTGGATGGTCATCAATTCTCTACAGCTGTTAGGGAGGCAGGATAACTACACGTCCCAGCTCTCCTTGGAGCAGTGAGCAGGAGACAAGTAACTAGCATTTGAATAAGTAACTAACATTTTGGTTTTGCAATGGACGATTATTGAGAAGCAGCCGATCCACAGTTAGACGAGTAAAGCTACTTTCACACTAGTCATGGATCTGCAAAAACGCTTCCGTTACGATAATATAACCGCCTGCATCCGTCATGAACGAATCCGGTTGTATTATGTCTTCTATAGCCATGACGGATCCGTCTTGAACACCATTGAAAGTCGATGCGGGACGGATCCGTTTTCTATTGTGCCAAATTGTGTCCCCATTGACTTACATTGTGTGCCAGGACGGATCCGTTTGGCTCCGCATCCCAGGATGGACAGAAAACGCTGCAGGTGGCCTCCAGAGCGGAATGGAGACTGAACGGAGGCAAACTGACGCATTCTGAGCGGATCCTTTTCCATTCGGAATGCATTGGGGCAAAACTAAACGGATCTCACAAACGGAAAGCCAAAACGCTAGTAGCCTAAAGCAAAAGATGCCTATTTATTAAGAGAGAAAGGAAAAGTATTAAGCCAAGGCTCGACGATTCATCTCCTCCAGTGGACCTCCTGAGAGGAGCGATCGTCCTAAAAGCATCCTGCTAGTCCTTCCCTTCATGAACGATTTACTAGATAAGACTGCTGGTTGTTCAAGGCCGAAACCAAGCCTAGATTAATAGAAGAGTGAGTAAGCTGCCTCTGGCCAGTGATGAATAGGGCCATACAGAATATTATCCATTTAATACTGGAGACAGCCTTAAGGCTAGGTTCAGACAACGACAACTGTCGCGCGACAAATAGGGCACAACTTCACTGCAACATTTGTCGCGCGAATGGATTTTTTGCGACTGTCGCGTCGCAGTCGCAGCATGTCGCATGTCGCAATGCGACACCATAGACTCTCATTATAAAAATTGTCGCGCGACAATAGTTCAAAAAAATATTGCGCGACAATTGTCGTCGTGTGAACCTTGCCTTACTGTGTCATTAAAGGGGTATTCCCATCTTAATGATCACTGTTAAATCTGTTAATGATTTAACAGTGATAATTTTTCTAAATATATTTAATTAACTAATTCCCACCCCTTAGAAGAAAAAGAAGATATACTTACCTGACTGTTGTCTTCCGTCTCCCCTGGTTATGGCCACTGCTCTTCTCCAGAATCCCGGTGGCCGCGCTTGCGCAGACGACTTTTTCTTTTCTCCCGGCCGGGCCGCGCGCAGTCCCGAAAGCGCATGCCGACGCCGCGCATGCGCTATGGTGACTTCTTCCTGGCCAGTATAGTATACTTGCCAGGAAGAAGTCACCAGGACGCATGTGCGGCGGCGTGCGCGTTCAGTCCAGCGCGCGGCCCGGCCGGGAGAAGACATCAATCAAGATGAAACCAGGAAGTGGACGGCACCCCGGGAGCAGGTAAGTATGAAACAGCGTGATAGGAATACACCTTTAAGTGCACCTCCAGTTTATTAAGCGCGCCAACATCCCTGACAAGTGGGCCCCAACGTGCAGACCTTATATTTGATATTCAGACTGTAGTATAATTGATGGCACATCACATATACTTAAAATGGATGTAATTGTCGGAGGATTGTGAGGAGATGTGTGATAATATAAACAGTATGTGAAAAGAGCGGCGCCATTTTCAAGAGCTTAATATCAGATCATCAATATTATATCTTTTTGGTCAGTACCATTTGTCTTATCTGAATATCCCATTCTTATTTCTGATTGTCTCACCTTTAGGGCTCATGCACACAAACATATTTTCTTTCCGTTTCGTTTCTTTTGCAGACCGTATGCAAAACCATTCATTTCAATGAGTCCGTAAAAAAAAAGGACGTCCGTATTTCCGTTCTGCAAAAAAAATAGAACATGTCTTATTATTGTCCGCATTACGGACAATGACAGGACTGTTCTATTAGGGGCCGGCTGTTCCGTTCCGCAAAATACGGAGTGCACACGGACGTCATCCGTATTTTTTGCAAATCCGTTTTTTGCGGACCGCAAAATACATGCAGTCGTGTGCATGAGCCCTTAGGGGGAGAAAAATTATATACTGTGATATAATAATAATTTCTTTATTCATTGTTAACTTATACCTTTACCAAACTCCCATATTGTTTACTATCCAGACATTAAATTGTATATGTCCTATCTTTTTGCGGAACGGAGGGATGCGGACCATTCAAGTTGAATGGGTCTGGATCCGCCCCGGAGGCCTCACGAACGTTCTCCGTGCATTGGGGACCGCAAATTGTGGCCTCAATGCACGGAATGGAACACATATGTTCGTGTGAATGATCCCTAAATGTTCTCATTCTCCCAAGGATTGTTGTTCCAGCGATTAGCGCATTGCTTTACGCTTCACGCCCTCTCTAGTCCCTTTTCCTCCATGTCCTCTGCAATCTGTAGATAAACATAAATGCTCCACATCTCATGGCAGGAAGACAAACCCCAGAGCAGCGAACACACGGACCTCGCATATTGTGACTGCACAGCTGGGAGGACGCACAGTTAACACGTCCTAATTGATCACATTGCAGGAGCTTATTAGAACAAACAGCAAGAAAGTTCTGTTTCCAACGGCTGTTCTGTCAGTATTATCAACCACAAAGCGTGCAAAACCCAAACATAATACCGCAAGCAGGAAGACATGAAATCCACAGCAACTGCCAACACATCCATATTCCTCTCTCTAGCAGCTAGGAGCAGTATTATGGTAGTTATATTCTTGTACATAGGAGCAGTATTATGGTAGTTATATTCTTGTACATAGGAGCAGTATTATAGTAGTTATATTCTTGTACATAGGAGGCAGTATTATAGTAGTTATATTCTTGTACATAGGAGGCAGTATTATAGTAGTTATATTCCTGTACATAGGAGCAGTATTATAATAGTTATATTCTTGTACATAGGAGGCAGTATTATAGTAGTTATATTCTTGTACATAGGAGGCAGTATTATAGTAGTTATATTCTTGTACATAGGAGCAGTATTATGGTAGTTATATTCTTGTACATAGGAGCAGTATTATAGTAGTTATATTCTTGTACATAGGAGCAGTATTATGGTAGTTATATTCTTGTACATAGGATCAGTATTATAGCAGTTATATTCTTGTACATAGGAGCAGTATTATAGTAGTTATATTCTTGTACATAGGAGCAGTATTATAGTAGTTATATTCTTGTACATAGGAGCAGTATTATGGTAGTTATATTCTTGTACATAGGAGCAGTATTATAGTAGTTATATTCTTGTACATAGGAGGCAGTATTATAGTAGTTATATTCTTGTACATAGGAGCAGTATTATAGTAGCTATATTCTTGTACATAGTAGCAGTATTATAGTAGTTATATTCTTGTACATAGGAGGCAGTATTATAGTAGTTATATTCTTGTATATAGTAGCAGTATTATAGTAGTTATATTCTTGTACATAGGAGCAGTATTATTGTAGTTATATTATTGTACATAGGAGGCAGTATTATAGTAGTTATATTCTTGTATATAGTAGCAGTATTATAGTAGTTATATTCTTGTACATAGTAGCAGTATTATAGTAGTTATATTCTTGTACATAGGAGCAGTATTATTGTAGTTATATTCTTGTACATGGGAGGCAGTATTATAGTAGTTATATTCTTGTATGTAGGGGGAAGTATTATAGCAGTTATATTCTTGTACATAGGAGCAGTATTATAGTAGATATATTCTTGTACATAGGGGGCAGTATTATAGTAGTTATATTCTTGTATGTAGGGGAAGTATTATAGTAGTTATATTCTTGTATGTAGGGGGAAGTATTATAGTAATTATATTCTTGTATGTAGGGGCAGTAATATAGTAGTTATATTCTGTTACATAAAGTGCAGTTATAATCCAGTGTTTGCTTTTTCAAGCCTTTAATTGACACTTAACTCCTTGGAAATACAGCCTCATAGTTGCTCTGGATGTGGGTGTATTTTTGCAGTCTTCATTTTGGCCATGAGAGGCTAGTTAGCACATAGAAGCATCTTCAAGTCTTTGCCATACGCTTTTCTAATTTTAAGATATGGAGGAAGATGTGGAGTAGGGGCAGGGAGGTGGGCTGAGTTTCCCGGGCGCTGCAGTAGCTGCTGCTGAGTCACACTGTCTACAGGCTTTGAATTTGAACATATCCCATGGGATCTTGCTCATGACGCTGGGATGTGACGTACCGTCTGTGACATCCATTCTCTTCTCCTTCACCTCCACGTACGGGGGACATAGGAGAGAAATGCATTCTGCATAAACCATAGGAGGTGTCTCCCTGACAAAGCCAAGAAATGAGACTCTAATGTGAATGCAGGTTTACATTGTTGTCCAGTATAAACATCCTAGATTTCCAATGGTCCTTTATTGAAACCTCTAAGTATGTTTGCCTCCATTGTATTTGACATAATAAGACGTATACATTTGCTATAGTAAATGTGCGCCTGTATGTATAGTTCAGCATTTTATATAAAACTGCTCTTTCCAAATGGCTTTCAGCTATAGACACCCTGTTACCCTGCTGTCTTTGCTGCTTAGACCTTAAACTGGAGGGACATAAAGGGCACTGGCCAGGTAAGACCCGGTACACACCCAGAGGAGTGTTTTACAATTGGATGAGCCTTTCTCTAAATGACGACCTATTGATGAACCAGAAGTGATCGCCAACTTAATCCCCCAGGCGGCTGCTCGATTTTACTGCAGCAGCCTCTATAGGAGGAACGTGGTATTACATAGCCTCCATTGAAATAAATGGGCAAGTTTGTAACACACGGTTTGTGCTAAGTCCTCCAATAAGCCTGAATCTAGTTTTATTAATCTGCCCCTCATGATTTTATGTTGTTTTTTTACCAATAATCTACAACCTGTGGCTTTACAGCTGTTCTTAAGCTGAGACTCTCAACATGCTTTGAAAGCCGCCCGCTGGGGGTTAGAGATTGACAAAGGCCGGCGTATTGTACACCTTGTCCGTTATCTGACCCATGCAGGCCCTTCTCGTAGACCATCTTATCACAGTGACAGAACTGGGACAGCGCAGGTCATATAACGTGTCAATCACTTCCATCGCTGAGCGGGGAATACAGCGCAGTTCATCTTCATTCACATCCACCATCCCGCTGGGTATGAATGTCAGCCTTGCACATATAGCACCTGGCAGCAGTTTTCCACCGGCGCGCTGAAGTAGGTTAATTAGTTAATTAAAAGATAACTAGAGCAGCACAGACAAGTTTGCTCTTTATTGGCAATAGAAGACCAAGGTGTGGAGTGGATTTAACTCTTTGTGTCAAACATGTAGGAGGGTACGGCACAGCCAGGATCAGTTAGATAGGTTCTGACACAATGTACATTAGGTCCTGCCATTCCGATGTTAGTTCATGACAGCAGGCACGACCTCCTAGGGTATCAAGCTGGAGGAGGTGTCAGACAGAATGGGCCATTACTTGGTGGACGTGGTGGAGCTGGAAATATGGCTCTGCAGCATTTGAAGGTGGGGTCCTCGGAGTGAGTGTGCATGCAGCAAGCACTTAAAGGGGTTATCCCTTGACTAATGTAAAAAATGAAAATCAGACATCGTATAGTACATGACAGTCTCTTAGCAAAGCTAGAAACAGCCCTGTACCTCACATGGATCCAGAGATCTCCACAGTCATTGCTCTGCTAGATTTATATCAAGCTGACAGCTCAGCGGAGTGTCTTTTCCACTGCAGCTAAGGGGGGGCGTGTCCATGCTCTCCCTATCACAGCTCAGGAGGCGTGCCCATGCTCTCCCTATCACAGCTCAGGAGGTGTGCCCATGGTCTCCCTATCACTCCCCCCAGGAGCCGTGTCCATGCTCTCCCTATCACAGCTCAGGAGGCGTGTCCATGCTCTCCCTATCACAGCTCAGGAGGCATGCCCATGCTCTCCCTATCACAGCTCAGGAGGCGTGTCCATGCTCTCCCTATCACAGCTCAGGAGGCGTGTCCATGCTCTCCCTATCACAGCTCAGGAGGCGTGCCCATGCTCTCCCTATCACAGCTCAGGAGGCGTGTCCATGCTCTCCCTATCACAGCTCAGGAGGCGTGCCCATGCTCTCCCTATCACAGCTCAGGAGGCGTGTCCATGCTCTCCCTATCACAGCTCAGGAGGCGTGTCCATGCTCTCTCTATCACAGCTCAGGAGGCGTGTCCATGCTTTCCCTATTACAGCCCAGGACGCGTGTTCATGCTCTCCCTATCACAGCTCAGGAGGCGTGTCCATGCTCTCTTTATCACAGCTCAGGAGGCGTGTCCATGCTCTCCCTATCACAGCTCAGGAGGCATGTCCATGCTCTCCCTATCACAGCCCAGGAGGCGTGCCCATGCTCTCCCTATCACAGCCCAGGAGGCGTGTCCATGCTCTCCCTATCACAGCTCAGGAGGCGTGTCCATGCTCTCCCTATCACAGCTCAGGAGGCAGTTGAAGGATGAAACTGAGCATGTTCAGCCATCTAGTGAGCAGGACAAAGAAATAAGAAAAGAACAAACAGCAGGTGGCGCTATACAGATACATTTTATTGAATAGCTCAGTGGCCATGCTAAATTTTTAATTATATGCAATTACAAAGGTATTCAGATCCAGGTGCTGGTTTGAAAACTGTAGAGTATTTTTCATGAGAAAACCCCTTTAAGTGAGAACCAGACCTGCTCTGGCACTGGGCAGAGGCCCGGGTATTGACAGCCACCGAGGTGCCTCAGTTAGAGAAAGGGGAAAGGGTGATTGAAGCCTGAGAGGAACCACATTGAAAGAGAGTTGGGTTCTGGAGCAGGGGGGTAAACTTGGAAAGTGAAAGAGAGCAGCAGAGGCTGGCGGGTCAGAGGAACTAATATAAGGCCACCAGTGGCGGCTTATTGGCACAGAACATCGTTGAGGCAATAACAAGTTAGCTTTGTAATAGAACATGTTGATCCTTAATGCCATGGGCCAAGTAGAACTGAGCTTATGGGTGCTCTCTGTGCATCTGCAAGTGCATCATTTTTTGCATGCTAATTGCACACACTGGGGGCTGGTCAAGGTAATTGGAGGCACCAGGTTATCGATCTACAAGAGACTGGTGGAACCTCATGGACAATACCTGGGCAAGGCATACTGTGGTAGAGGTTAGTCTCACTTGGCCCCACGGTGGCATGGAAATTTCGAGCAAGAGCTATCAGCCATTGCAGGGTGCAACCAGACTCCTGCAGGATTTGTGGTGGGGCCCTAAAGACATATCACATGTTCCCTTCTAATGTTAAAGAGTATGTACCCATTATGCGTGAGAGAGACCATCAAGCTGTGTGCCTCTTCTGCAAACTGTAACCATAATGCTTGTGTACCCTTTAAAGAGACAGTAACCACTAAGAATTTTGTGCCTTTGGGTAAAATAAATAATATCGTCCTGCTTGCAATATATTTTACATGTTATAGATTAAATTAGGAGGGGTGGGGGTCTCCTTTACCACTTCTCAGCTATTTCTCAGCAGGACAGAAGAGGTTATGTACAACTCCAGCAGTGGAAAAGTAGCTTTGGACAGTGCAAACAAGAAGGTTTGGGAATCTTCATGCCACCCAATGCCCTTCTTGTGTCCGCCCCTGCTTGTTTCTTAGCATACATTTACAAGATGTGACAACCCACAGTTTAGAGTTGAGTAGCCCAATCTAGGTTGGCTTCACCCTTTAGGTTTTAGCAAGGGAAGCCATATTCAATGCTGAAAAACTAGATCCTCAAGGCTCACATTGCCCAAAAAATATTCATTTGACGGACCATATACTCTACCCCTAGATTAAATTAATTTGGTGGCCAGAAAAAAGCTAGCTGCAGCGCTAATTCGCTCAGTAAGAGAAAACGAAGATCGGACCTTCTGTCATTAAACCATCGAAATCAATGAAGCAACGTCTGGCTTTTGTTACGTTCTGTTAAGCTTTCCATTGCAATCTGATTATAATGGATCCATTGTAAAGACAAACAGAAGCGTGACGCTAGTAGGTATGTAAACTGAATATAAAGCCACGTTCAGACGCAGAACACGTGGATTTTGCTGCAAATTTGCCCCCTTTGCATTGCAGATCCACTTTCTATAGATCTGGAAATCCACGGCAGCCCTAATATCTGTGCAGATTTTTGCTATCTTGTGAGAAAATTCCCATTTCATTTCATGGCATTGCAATTTGTAGCAGAATCTGCACAGAAACTCACATGAAGTCAAAAAATGTAGCAATCTCAGACTCTTTTTTTTATTTTTGTAATGTATAGAGACAGTGATACTGACTATTTTTGTAAGATACTTTAATTATTGAAATCGTACATTTCTATTAGAAAAATAGCTTTAAATTGGCCCATTTTGAGCCTAAGCAACGATCCTCTGTCTTCTGTTTACATAACACGGTCAGTGTTGAGCGCGTCTCCACAGGAGACAGAGGATCGCTGCTAAGGCTCAAAATGGGCCACTTTAAAACTATTTTTCTAATAGAAATGTACGATTTCAGTAATTAAAGTATATTACAAAAATAGTATTAGGGATGAGCGAATCGACTTCGGATGAAACATCCGAAGTCGATTGGCATAAAACTTTGTTCTAATACTGAACGGAGCAGGAGCTGCGTACAGTATTAGAATGTATTGGCTCCAATGAGCGAAGTTATTGCTTTGCGAGACTTCGCGGAATAACTTCATAAATTATCTGTACTGTAAAAAAACTCGGGTTCAGTTCCAAGTGGTACCTGCTCCTGCTCCGTACAGTATTAGAACAAAATTTTATGCGAATCGACTTCGTATGTTTTATCCGAAGTCGATTCGCTCATCCCTAGTCAGTATCACCGTCCCTTACAAAAATTTAAAAAAATGGCAGTCACACTTTAAATTAAACATACGACATAGAAAAGCTACATTGTAACTGTATATTCAGGGGAAATAGGAGGAAAAAGGATCAATGTTGTCAGGCAGTGATTGTGCAGTCCACACATCGGCGCAGTCCCCCGATACTCATTGCACATACATTATCTGGCCTTACACTTGTCTCATTAATATATGTATAACATGTATCACAAACTACAGGGGAGTTTCTCACAATCCCCCCCGCCTCCTCCTGTAATGTACAGCAAGCACCATTCCATTAACTGTTAACCTGCTTGCTCAGTGGTTTGCACAAAATTGCTTTGCATCCTAAGAGCTGACGGTCTGCAGACTTGTGTAATAATCTGCTGACGGTCTCCTTCCACGTCTGATTTCTATTATCACTTCTAAACTCTTTTCTTTGAACTCAATTATAGACTGTGGGGGACCCACCATCCTGCTGCAGTTTGGAACAGTGGGTGACTTTCTGTTATGATGAGTATGATCGTGGATTCGTGGGTCGCTGACCATAATAATTTTCTCATAGAAGGTGACTGAGTCTAGATGTGATGGACTACTAGAAAATCACCCAAGTAGCTTAGAGGTACAGGACTGAATCGGATAGATTCCAGACCAGCTATGAATGCCAAGGCCCTGGTGAGAGATGGTCCATTCCCCATACCCTGAACAAGACAGGGCTCAATCCATTCTTTGCATGTTGCTAAACCATGGGGATCCATGTGACACAGATCCTGAATACGGTGACAATGCATATTAATGGGACCATACTGGATTCTGTATACAGCATGTGTAATCAATTGCCCACATTTGCTATGTGGCCCATCCGGTGCAATATGGTTGCACATATTATGGACCAATATGTGCACAAAGCCTTATTCTGTATTGAACATGCCTGTTCATAGCTGTGCATGGGGCCCTAATATGGATCTATATCAGGGATCAGCCTCCTTCTGCACTCCAGCTTCTGTGAAGCTACAAATCTCAGCATGCAAACGTGGTCTGCTGTTCTTTTAACTCCCATAGAAGTGAGTGGAAGTTGTAGTTTAGAACACCGGGAGTGTCAGAGTTTACTGATCGCTGATATAGATCCATAATAGGGCCCCATGCACAGCTCAGAAGAGGCATGTTCAATACAGCAGAAGGCTTCGTGCACATATTGGTCCATAATATGTGCAACCATATTGCACAGGATGTGCCACATAGCAAATGTGGGCAACTGATTGCAAATTCTGTGTACAGAAGCAAGTATGGTGCCATTAATATGCATGATCTAAATTGTATAGATTCGCAATATAATGCCCATAGCCTGATATGGCCCATACTATCCTCTGATTCGATTGGGTACATAGGGATGATAGATCAGAGAATTATCTGCCGCACGCTGCAGGCACTATCCTATAGAAAATGGTACCTTATGGAGACTCTGCTTGGTTATCTTTAGTAAAGACTTGTATGGATTCCACGTCTGACTATACAGCGTCCGTGCAGGCTGCACAGCTTCATGCATGGACCCTACATTTCTGTTCAGATTTCCTGTGTACATGAAAACCTGTAGCAGCCAAGGGTCAGGCCTTAACTTCGCCGGCAGCAGCTGACGGCTGGGTCATGTGAAGGAATAAAGGGGGTCATTTACGAACAGATATATGCCCTTTTTGTGGCCTATATCTGGTGCAGATTCTGTCGCATGCCATGTTGCGACTTTCCCCCCGCTCACGCCAGGTCTAAAAAGTGGGTGTGGTGGAGAAGGGGACGGTAGGCCCATCTCATTCATCATTTTCTACACCTGGTTTAGGGTTAGAAAATGGTCTAAATGTAAGACAGCAAGGAAGTGGTCTTACATTTAGAATCAGTGGTGGATGCACCGAAGTTATGGGCCGGCGCCCCTACATAACCCCGGCAGATCCACTGCCCGCGCAAGGGTTATTAAGACCGGTGTCTAAAACTAATAAATGTGCCCAAAGTGTCTGGCGGACATGGCTGAACTCATATATTTTGCAACTTAATGGACGACGGCAGTCATCGAAGTCATGTATGATCGTCTGAAGTCAATGTACAACTCCTTAAAGGGGCTATGCCAAGAATCACTTTCATACTAAATATCCAGAAAAGCTCTTATTAGCTGTTTTCAAATAATTTACCATACAAAAATATCTTTATGTACACATTGCTTCCACACATCCCCATTAGTCTGTGCTGCAGGAGGCTGAGTCTGGATAGAATCAGTCTCCTTCCCCCTCTGGCAGCTGACAGTGTAGTTTCTTCTTCCTTGCTCAAAGCAGGAAGCTATTATTTCTGTTGGCTGCCCTGCAGAGATCCGGCTGTGGATGACTGAGCATGTGTGACCAGCAGCACTCAGATAATTAGATGGACACGCACATAGCTGTACCGACTATAAACACCAGGTGGCGCCATACTGTGGAAGTTGCTAAAAAATAAATCACAGTAAGCAGACTAATCACCAAACACCTGATTCTTAATGACATGAATCAAAGAATTTTTGGGAAATGTCCATGTTAACAAAAAGTGGGGAGGAATAGGTGGAAGAAAGGATACCACAAATCCATTGTCAATACATTCCCCTTAGTTTTTTCCCGTCATACATCCCCCAAGGGATAGTCTGAGATTCGGTGGCATAACTAGAGTCCTGTGGGCACTAAAGCAAACTTTGGTCTGGCATTTGCATTGTATGCAAAAATATTATGCCCTCCTTTTCACTTTCCCTATATACTTCTTTAACATGCTATCCTTCCCAGTCCACATCAGATACTCTTTAGCTCTCTCCCCCAGCATATAGTCAGCCAACGACCCGCAGTACCTCTGGGTGCTCGTATGTACCTCGCTGTGCCTGTGCATGCCAGTGAGGCGCGAGTGCTCTTCTTAATGGAGATGTGTCCTATGCGATGGAGGTGCAGCTCTACCTACCCCCTCCCAGCTGAACATCTGCTTCACTTGCATGCATGTTGCTGTGCTCTAGACTTCAGCACAGTGTTGTACGCCTGTGCACGTGATCTACGCCATAGCACTTCTGCCGGATGTGCCATGCACCCTCTGCAACCGCAATTGTTACACCCCTGATGAGATTAGTAAAATGTGTCTGCCTCTGAGCTGTCTTTGGGATTCACTTGAATGGAGCTGAGCTGCAGTACCAGACACAGCCCACAGGCAAGAGTGGTGCTGTTGGACACATCAGATCTTAGACTAATGGAACAGGTCTTGGCTCCTGTATTCTTCTCCTTAGGGCTTATGTTCATGACCGTTGTTGGCCGGTGCCCGTATTGCAGCCTGCAAACAGTTGGTCCGTCTTATAAGGGCACCAGCAGTTTAAGCACCGCATTGCGGATGCCGACCCATTTACTAGTAACGGAGGCACAGAAACACTACGGAGTGCTTCCATGGGTTTTCTATCTGCAAAAAACCCACAGAACTAGTTCAAGTTGAATGGGTTTGTGCCAGCCACACGGATGATGCCTGTGCATTGGGGACCGCAACTAGCTGTCCCCAATGCATGGAATGGGCGGCGCATGTTCGTGTGCATGAGCCCTTAGACACAACGCTCATCCCTTTCTAAGTAATACTTCTATAAGCTACTAGATATCTATTCCCAGCTGGCACAGAGCTCGTCCTCGCCAGGTATTATTTTCACAAACTCCTTGGTAACTGTTCCCCGCTGACTCAGCACCGCTCCTTTAAATATATAACCAGTCTCCCCATCTGATGCAGCAATCCTCCCAGTCTGATACGTTCATCCACCGTTGCTCAAACAAGTAATGATCTGTTTTCGGAAAATTCAAGATAACTGCCTGTGACGGAGACAGCGCTCACTCCAGTCTCCGCGTCTTGTCTATAAACTTCCTGATAATTGTTTTCTTGGCTGAGACGCTTCTCCTTCATCTCCTGATATTCATATAATCCTCTGGACAGCGCATCTCAGCCTGAAGGACAGGTGGCTAACTCAAGAGATTAGCAACCTCTAGCTACATAATAGCGGAGACATTACTGGTGGAGACACCCTGAAGAAGACCCTGGTCATGCTTCATGAGATGTCTGCCATCCTTGGCCACCAGCAATGAAAAAGAAGAGGTGGGATGGGGCAGAAAAGCTAGCAGCCCATGGACATGTCCTTTCTGCTGTAACGCTCTCCCTATCACAGCTCAGTGGGTGTGTCCTTTCTGCTGCAGCTCTCTCCCTATCACAGCTCAGGGGCCTTGTCCTTTGCTGCAGCTCTCTCCCTATCACAGCTCAGGGGCCTTGTCCTTTGCTGCAGCTCTCTCCCTATCACAGCTCAGGGGCCTTGTCCTTTGCTGCAGCTCTCTCCCTATCACAGCTCAGGGGCCTTGTCCTTTGCTGCAGCTCTCCTTCTATCACAGCTCAGGGGCCTTGTCCTTTCTGCTGCAGCTCTCTCTCTATCACAGCTCAGGGGCCTTGTCCTTTCTGCTGCAGCTCTCAGTAGAAAAGTCTGGGGGCAGTTGAAGGATGGAACTGAGAAAGTGCGGCCACCTCAGTGAGGCTACAGAGGTGGACAGAGAAATAAGGGAAGGAACAAACACCAGGTGGCGCTATACAGATAGATTTTATTGAATAACTCAGTGGCTATACTAAATTTCTATTTACGTACAATTGGAAAAGCATTCAGATCTAGGTGTTGTTTTGAAAAATTAGAATATTTTTCACAGGACAACCCCTTTAAGGATACTTGGTCATTCTCTATGGACATCACATTGTGGTGAAGAAGATCTTCAAAAGCCAATGCATACAATATGGCGGTGTTAATTATTTACTTTTACCACACTATGTCATTTTCACCATTGACTTAAAATCTATGTGCAAAAACTGTGTCTATATTTTTTGGATACTTTACCATAGAAGTAATTTTGCTAGTTTTTGCAGTGCTGTAGTGGTCACGAGACTCACGAACAGTCCACATCTACTGTCCCTGGCAGCTACTGTATTCCTGGCACGGACAGCACATCAGCATCAAACATGTCACCATTCATGAGTCCTAAGGCGACCACAGCTGGTCAGGGAGAATCTTCTAAGGCAGGCATAGTGACATTAGGGTTTCTAGACCACCTAGTCCTAACAGAGTATAAGGGGTCTAAGATATCTCACCATATCTGACCATAGACAGATAGAAGATAGTAATGAGGTCTCTAAGGACGGTCCTCAGTCACCAATAATGAACTTCTAGGAGGTCCTAATGTTCCTATACATCTGCCGGTCATCTGTGCAAGTCATCCCCTCCATCCCTATGCATTGTACTGACACAGAACTCCATCCATTCATGCTCTTATAAAGCTGCAGACAGACAAGTCACCATCACCGACCACTGCTAATAAACCTCTGGATATTAGTACATAGGTAAGACCGCACTCAGTCCTCTCGATCTATATAATACTATGTCCCTGGCCCAAGTTCCTGGAGTGGTAGAAGTTTTCTCATGGTCCAACTGATCAAATTTGGTCCATGGAGACTGTGGCTATGAATGTGGCCGTTGCTGCATTTATAGGGACCGATGCACAGAGTGCCCCAAGAGCTACATAAATGGACATCACCAGCTTCTCATTGGTGGTCCCCAAGATCTCCTCCTGGGGACCTCATCGCTAATCATACTATGAGAGGAAGTGCAACCTTCTACAATATCCATGGAAGGTCCACTAAATGATGTCCATGATACATTCCTACTACGACAAGTCAATACAATCAGTAAAAAGTATTGCACCAACTCTTCCGTTGCTCCTCAAGCCCCATTGTGTCTTCTTTTTCTCAATGGCCATTAATCAGTGACTATTGATCCTTGGCCAATAATGGACTTTTGACTGTAGTTATCCAATGAGGGAAGTGTTGTCATAGGGCCGGTGTAAGCTCAGGACTTAGAGTATTCTATAACCAGGGTTTCCGGAGAGATCCTACAATGTGTCTTGATGGACCTCAACTAAGGCAAAGAAGTCTATGCTCCATAGTTCATGTCTTGGAAGGAGACGCTTGTGGTTGGGTTTGGGGCATAGTGGGGCAATATAGGGTGTGTAGGAGCATTGAGCATTAGATTATATATATACAGGACTTGGGCATTACTTGATCAGTATCAGTCACCCAACTGGACTTCACGTGGCCTGATGCTAGTCGCCTCCGCCACCTACCTATTCTCCAAAGCCATGTCTATCCCATAAATGCCAGTCCCCTCCTCTATTTATCCATCCTCCCTCCCCTCTCTCCTCCTCTCTTACCTGAGAGCGTCTTTTGATCCAACTCTTCTTCATGTCTAAGAATGGGGGTGATAAGAAGAAGGGACCCCCCTTCCCCGGATGAGGTTCTGCAATACTTCCTCGGTGCCTGATACAGCCTTGCAAGAGAGGGGGGTCCCCACAGTCTTCAGGTGGAAGATGGAAGGATGGAGGAGGATGCGAGGATCCAGGCAGCCGGATGGATGTCAAATCCTGCTAGCCACTAATTGTATTCCTGCCGCTCCCAAAGCAGGAGCCAAGTCAGGAATACAATGCATTGAGAGCCAGGGGGAGGGATGGGGGATGGAGGGAGAAGGGGAGGGTGCTGAGATGGGAGCGAGCAAAGGGAGGAGAGATTGCAAGAAGTGCATGGCATAGAACAGGTTTGTGAGCAAATTCTGCCTGGTGCTGGACCACTGAGAAGGCGGCTGCCACCTGAACTTTAGCTTCCATTACACCCTACAACCAATGTCTGGCCATCATGGCAATGAGCTAGTGCCTGCGTCACATCCCAAGGAATAGGTTTCCATCACGTATCATATGATAAGAGGCTTTTCTTTGTGTGCTTTTATATTATTATACAGTTACGTAGATGTAGCAGAGCTGATTATTGTTTGGGGTTGCTTTGCAATAAATTTAAGAATGTAGTTGTTTCTACTACATCTGATATGTACGTGCAGAGACCCAACAGACGAGTCAACCTACTGCATGAATAGCAATCCCCTAATACAAACTGCCCCTAGTCCTGGTTCTAGACCAGAATACAGGCTGCCACAAACAGCAGCCTGTACTCATGTAAGCGTGGCATGAAGTGCTGCACACTGTGGATTGCTGATATGTATATAACATATAAAGGAATGGCTATTTATGCAATTTCCTGATATATTGGTCTAGGTTCACAAGGATATGTGCAGGTTTTATATCTTCTATACTGCCTGGCACTGCCAGTATCAGTGAGGTAGCACTCCGCGCCTGGACACGATACATCACCGCTACCGGGGCATCTTATTTATTGATCTGAGTCAATGATCTGCTCTGTGTGAAGACATTCTAGATGATGATGAGCTAATGCACAGTGCTTTATACAGCGGCATCACTCACACAGACTCGTCTTACCACTGACAGCTGAAATATGATTCTGTGGGGCCACACATGCTGCCAGTTTCCCCATACTCCTATGATGGTCCTTTTCAGTTCATTTAATGGGTAAAGGGGTCTTTCTCCTAGACTCCATTATGGCCACTGGTAATATGATCATGGGGTGCATTGATCCAAGATTAACAGGGACCAGGAGATTTATTTCACCTCTCTGCTATAGGGGGTGTAGGATGCTATAGGGCCTTGTACCTGAGCCCTAGTGCCTGAGGGGGCACATTAGTCGGCGGTATGAAACATGCTATAGATTTTGCATTGGGGCTCAAGAACTTCATGTTACACCTCTGGCTTCTATACCCGGTGCCCGCATTGGGGTCTGAAATAACCTAAGCATTGCTGGAGACAACGCCTTTCATGGCTCCATGCTGGGGGGGGGGGGTTTCTTTCCCTCTTTAAAGGCTTAAATTGCAAATATTAATTTACCAAATGCAATAAGTAAAGATAGCGGAGGTGAACGGGGTTGATGCTGGGGGTCGGCCAAAGTATTTCTTAAAGGGCTTGTCCAGGTTTGTTAGTTATGTTTTTTTAAATCTTCCTACAACTTCAGGGACCTGTTCAGAAATCCATACTCACCCGGTCCCTGCCATCTGTCCCAGCTCTGTGGCTCCTGGGGTGCCTTTACTGGACTTTTGGTGCCAGTCTGTCAACTTCCTTTATGGACGGGGCCACATGTGCCGCCTCAGCAATGACTGGCCCCAGCAGTGACGTGTCTCCAAGTGGCAGGTGACCCAGCAGTGATGTGCCACTTGGGAACATGTCATCGTTGAGGCCCAGCAGGGATGCACATGGCCCCATCTGTGCAGCAGGTAGATGGACGGGGACTGGATGTCCAGTGTACAGAGTGTAGACAGTCAGCAGCTGGAACTGAGCGGCGGAGAGATGGTGAGTATTTGGAAAAATGAAAACAGCTGATTGGTAGGGTGCAAGGTTACAGACCCCAACTGATCAGATACTGATGGCCTGTCCTGAGGATCCTGGAATACCCCTTTAAGGCAGTCCAGCCTATACACCATACATGAAACTGCAAGGGTCTGTATGACCATGGGCTAAGTGTGTGCAGTCCCTCTAGACTACATCCTAAGCGAGTGGTGGCGAACCTATGGCAGAGGCGGCACCCAGAGCCCTCTCTGTGGGCACCCGCACCCTGGAAAAAGTCCAATATGCTTTAGACTTTTCCTTCCATTCATCAGCGCCGGGCGCACTATGAACAGCACAGGCAGCGCACTGAATGTAGGCCGGCTATTATAGCTAAATAATAAAGTACATGGAAGATATACTATATTGGTGTTCAGGTTAAATTGCTGTGTTGGCACTTTGCAATAAATAAGTGGGTTTTGGGTCGCAGTTTGGGCACTTGGCCTCTAAACGGTTCGCCACCACCGTCCTAAGGCATCGATCAGTAACTGGCACTCCAGCTGCTGTAAAACTACAACTCCCAGCATGCACGCTTACTTGGCTGTTCTTGTAACTCCCATAGAAGTGAAAGGAGGATTCTGGGAGTTGTAGTTTCAGAAGAGCTGGAGTGCCGGAGGTTGCTGATCCCTGTCCTTTTGCATAGCACTGGTATTACAATGTGCAATCCAATGTCACATCACTGCTACATGCAGCACTATGGAGGCTCCGACCCTTATGGCCATTTTAGTAACTTACAGTTCGATCAGCGTCACATGATATTTCTTCACATATAAATTACCGCAGTAAAAGTTAGACATTCTCAGATTTGGTGCTGGTCCCACAGCCTTGCACCCTGCTGACAGTGATCTTTCTCCAGTCTTATCTATCACACACAGCTGTCAATACAGGAATCGATTTCCCGTCTGCTCCTAAGAGAGTTTGCATCTTTCGGGCGTTAAGTGAAAGTACTGAGCGAGACTATTGCTGTCTGGACATTCATTACCACCATATCAGCTCGGGCCCATCTCCTCCTGAAGTTTCTTGCTGCGGTTTCTTTCAGCCTTGAAGACTCATCATCGCAATTGCCAATCTCGCCCCCATCTTCATACCCCTATCTGTTCTCTCTGACCTACAACATTACATAAATAGCACTTCCTCAAAAATGAGATTATTGCCAATAAATAGTCTTTCCTAGACTGTCGATTGAACCTGTAACTAAGTAAACCTGTCATTTAGGCCTCATGCACACAACTGTATGTGTTTTGCGGTCCGTGGAACGGAACGTGGCCCATTGTAGAAATGCCTATTCTTGTCCGCAAAACGGACAAGAATAGGACATGTTATATTTTTTTTGCGGGGCAACGTCACGGAGCAACGGATGCAGACAGCACACGGAGTGCTGTCCGCATCTTTTGCGGCCTCATTAAAGTGAATGGGTCCGCGCCCGAGCCGCAAAATATGCGGCTCGGACACGGACCAAAACAACGTCCGTGTGCATGAGGCCTTACTTGTACACATTCAGCTTTTCTGATGCAGTTCTAAAGCTCAAAGCAGGGTTGGATTCACAAAAGAGCATACGTAGAATCTGCCTGTTATCTCTTCTTCCTGTTCTATTCACTTCATTATTCACTTCTGGTTTTTGGCTTCAAAAGCTGCATCTGAAAACCTGAAAAAAACCTGAAGGTGTATGGGCAGTGGGAAGTGGATACATAGTATCCAGTCTGGACAATACTGTAGTAATCTCTTGCTACAATGTATCCTTTAGAAATCCAAGCAGTCTAGTTTAGGCTAGTTTCACACTTGCGGCAGGATGGTCGCCGCTATTTCGCCTTGCCGCCGGACTGCCGTTTAGTCCCCATTGACTATAATGGCGGTGGGTGTGGAGTTCTGGCGGAGGCACAGCAGTGGACGGAGAAAGGACGCCGGACTTAAACTACGACATGTCTGACTTTTTAGTCCGGTGGCCTCTCTCCGTGCACTGCCGTGCTGCGCTGGATCTCCACCCCCGCCCCCATTATAGTCAATGAGGACAGAGCGGCAGTCCAGAAGCAAGGCGAAATAGTGGCAGGACGGATCTGACAGGGTGAACAGCCTGTCAGGTCCGTTCTGCCGCAAGTGTGAAAGTAGCCTAGTGTACTTTCGCAATAGCGTTATTCTTTTTCCGTCGTCGTAGCTTTATGCCGGAAAAAAACGCTTCAGTCACATCCCCATGTATTCTCAATGGAGAAAATCCGTTCAGGGTGCATCAGGATGTCTTCAGTTCAGTCACTGAACGGCGTTTTGTCCGGAGATAATACTGCAGCATGCTGTGGTATTATCTCCGGCCAAAATGCCTGAAGACATGCTGGAATGACGGATCCGGCATTAATTCCCATGGAAATGCATTGGTGCCAGATCCATCATTAAAAATACCGGAACTACGGATCTGCCATTCCGGTGTATGCATGCGCAGACCTTGAAGACTGTAAAAAAATATATAGACGGATCCGTCTTTCCGCATGACAAACCGAGAGATGGATCCGCACTTGCAATGCA
The DNA here is from genome assembly GCA_033119425.1 of Bufotes viridis. Classification (NCBI taxonomy): domain Eukaryota; kingdom Metazoa; phylum Chordata; class Amphibia; order Anura; family Bufonidae; genus Bufotes; species Bufotes viridis. The sequence goes on along the minus strand of CM065595.1, from coordinate 150,795,414 downwards.
TTTGTTAGATGGATCTGCATCCGGATCCGTCTACAAATGCTTTCAGTTGTCATGCGGTTAGACGGAACCAGCGGGCAGTTTCGGCGACGGAACTGCCTGCCGGAATCCTCTGCCGCAAGTGTGAAAGTACCCTAGGGGGTCCGTTTTTCCGGAACACTTGGTACCAAGTCCGGCATGAATACATTTCATTGGAAAATAATGCCGGATCCGGCATTCAGGCAAGTGTTCCGGAATTTTCTCCAGCCAAATACCGTAAAAGTGACTGTACTGAAGACATCCTGATCCATACTGAAGCTTTCCATTCAGAATGCTTTAGGACAAAACTGAAGTGTTTATTTCCGGTATTGAGCCCCTAGGACGGAACTCAATACCGGAAAACTAAGGCTACTTTCACACTAGCGTTTTTACTGGATCCGGCAGGGTGCAGCAAAAATGCTTCCGTTACTGATAATACAACCATCTGCATCCGTTATGAATGCACCCGGTTGTATTATCTTTAACATAGCCAAGAAGGATCCGTCATGAACTCCATTGAAAGTCAATGGGGGACGGATCAGTTTTTTATTGTGTTCGAGAAAACGGATCCGGCACCTTTGACTTGCATTGTGGGTCATGCTGGATCCGATTTGCTCCGCATCCCATGACGGAAAGAAAACCGCAGCTTGCTGTGTTTTCTCTCCGGTATGGGAAGGCAACCAAGCGAAACGGGATTCATTCTGGTGCTCTCCGTTCAGTTCAGTTCAGTTTTGTCCCCATTGATGACAAAACTGATGCGTTTTCCTCCTGTATCCTCTGCCGGATCTCAATACCGGAAAAGTGAAACGCAAGTGTGAAAGTAGCCTTACCGTGTAACCAAACAGTCAGGTTTCTGCATGCAGTTTTGGAGGCCAAAATCAGTAATGGATTCAAAAAAGAGGAGAAGTAGGATCTGTCTTTTATACTTTCTCTCTTTTCATGATTCACTTCTGATTTTGGCTTCCAGAACTGCATCAGGAAACCTGCCCGTGTGGCTGTACCCTTCGGGTGCTGCCACATGTTTAAAATCAGGAGTGGGTCATAACAGGGGAGAAAGTATTATGGACAGACTGTACTACTCGTCTTTTTTTAATCCAGTCCTGGTCTTGGCTTTAAAATCTGCACAAAAAACCTGAATGCGTGGCAGCACCTAAAGGATACATTCACAGGACAGTATACTGTTTCCATGGCCAGGTTGCCCCGTGTATGCATCCATTTCTGTCTATCCATTTTTAATGGCCATTCTGCATTTCTTTTTTTAATGTCTGTTAACAATGACCATTAAAAACGGATGTAGTTGATTGGCTTTTTTTTAAACACCCAACCCCTGCAGTGCCCTCAGTATATATAATGCCCCCATTAGCACCCCCTGGACATCCAGTGCCCCAGTATATATATGTGACCCCCCCATAGTGTCCCAATATTTATAATGGCCCCCTCATATTGCCCCAGTATGTATAATACCCCCACATAGTGCCTTAGTACTTATATTGGCCCCAACATAGTGCCCCTGTATTAATAATGGCCCCCACCTAGCGCCCTGTTATTATTGATGCCCCCCACATAGTGCCCCAGTATTAATAATGTCCCCCACATAGTGATGCAGTATTAATGATGGCTCCCACCTAGCGCCCTGTTATTATTGATGCCCCCCACATAGTGCCCCAGTTTTAATAATAGCCCCCACATAGTGCCCCAGTATTAATGATAGCCCCCACATAGTGCCCCAGTATCAATAATGTCCTCCACATAGTGCCCCAGTATTAAAAATGTCCCCCACATAGTGCCCCAGTATTAAAAATGGCCCCCACATAGTGCCCCAGTATTAATAATAGCTCCACATAGTGCCCAAGTATCAATATTGTCCCCCACATAGTGCCCTAGTATTAATAATAGCCCCCACATAGTGCCCCAGTATAAATAATGGCCCCCACCTAGCGCCCTGTTATTATTGAAGCCCCCCACATAGTGCCCCAGTATTAATAACAGCCCCCACATAGTGCCCCAGTATCAATAATGTCCCCCATATAGTGCCCCGGTATCAATAATGTCCCCCCCATAGTGCACCAGTATCAATAATGTCCCCCACATAGTGCCCCAGTATCAATAATGTCCCCCACATAGTGCCCCAGTATCAATAATGGCCCCCACATAGTGCCCCAGTATCAATGCCCCCCACATAGTACCCCAGTACCAATAATGTCCCCCACATAGTGCCCCAGTATCAATAATGTCCCCCACATAGTGCCCCAGTATCAATAATGTCCCCCACATAGTGCCCCAGTATCAATAATGTCCCCCACATAGTGCCCCAGTATCAATAATGTCCCCCACATAGTGCCCCAGTATTAATAACAGCCCCCACATAGTGCCCCAGTATTAATAACAGCCCCCACATAGTGCCCCAGTATCAATAATGTCCCCCACATAGTGCCCCAGTATCAATAATGGCCCCCACATAGTTCCCCAGTATCAATAATGTCCCCACATAGTGCCCCAGTATCAATGTCCCCCACATAGTGCCCCAGTACCAATAATGTCCCCCACATAGTGCCCCAGTATTAAAAATGGCCCCCCACATAGTGCCCCAGTATCAATAATGTCCCCCACATAGTGCCCCAGTATTAATGATAGCCCCCACATAGTGCCCCAGTATCAATAATGTCCCCCACATAGTGCCCCAGTATCAATAATGTCCCCCACATAGTGCCCCAGTATCAATAATGTCCCCCACATAGTACCCCAGTACCAATAATGTCCCCCACATAGTGCCCCAGTATTAAAAATGGCCCCCCACATAGTGTCTCTGGATATATATAATGGCCCACATCTACAAATGGCGTGCATTGGGAAGCAATAGGAAGAAAGGGGCCACACGTGTGCACGAGGCCTTTATAGAAAGTCTTCCAAAACACCTAACATAAAACAGAAAGCTTACAATATGAAATAAGTTCCATAATAATACTAATATGGAATTTAAATTACAAAAATGGTTGTGGTCTATAGAAAATGATACAGCTGATCCTCTGCGGCCAATGGTTACAGCGGATTCACACATATTTTATTTCAGTACTTTTGCACTTAGTGGAGGTTTTGGTCCTGCATTTTTTGAATATTTTTTTGCTGCACCAGATATTACAAACATAAAATACAGGGCTCACATACGTTTTTTTGCATTTTTTTCAATTTGGTGGTGATTTTTTGTACCACTGTTAGATTTTTTTTTCAAAATGCACCATTTCAAAGCAACGGCATTCTTTACAGGCATTTCTCCATCTCCTTAGCTATAGAGAAGGAGAAAAAAAAATGCTGTAAAAAAACAACAACAACAAAAACAACAAGAAAATGCCAAAAAACTCAAGCAGTCTGGAAAAAGGCTATACACAATTTTCATGTCTAAGGAATCATAAAAATTGATAATTGTGTGTTTTTTCCCCATTCTCGGTACCCCCATGTCGGACATATCAACTATTTAGCTGCATCTGTAACCTGGAAGAGAATGTATGGACTGCAATGGTTGTTTCCATGGTGACAGAGGTTGAAAAGGAAAGTAATGTATTCAAAACACATCTGCCAAATGGCAAGAACCACATTCTCCAGGTTTAAAGACCTAAATGAACATTAATAGTTTATGAGTACAAAAATACTGCCCCTGTAAACAAAAAAAAACATACTATAATACTGCGTCCTATGTACAAGAATATAACTACTATAATACAGCTCCTATGTACAAGAATATAACTACTATAATACTGTCTCCTATGTACAGGAATATAACTACTATAATACTGCCCCTATGTACAAGAATATAACCACTATAATACTGCTCCTATGTACAAGAATACAACTACTATAATACTGCTCCTATGTACAAGAATATAACTACTATAATACAGCTCCTATGTATAAGAATATAACTACTATAATACTGTCTCCTATGTACAGGAAAATAACTACTATAATACTGCCCCTATGTACAAGAATATAACTACTATAATACTGCCTCCTATGTACAAGAATATAACTACTATAATACTGCCCCTATGTACAAGAATATAACCACTATAATACTGCCTCCTATGTACAAGAATATAACTACTATAATACTGCCTCCTGTGTACAAGAATATAGCTACTATAATACTGCTGCTATGTACAAGAATATAACTGCTATAATACTGCCTCCTATGTACAAGAATATAACTACTATAATACTGCTCCTATGTACAAGAATATAACTATTATAATACTGCTCCTATGCACAAGAATATAACTACTATAATACTGCTCCTATGTACAAGAATATAACTGCTATAATACTGCTCCTATGTACAAGAATATAACTACTATAATACTGCTCCTATGTACAAGAATATAACTATTATAATACTGCTCCTATGCACAAGAATATAACTACTATAATACTGCTCCTATGTACATGGATATAACTACTATAATACTACACTATGTATAAGAATATAACTACTATAATACTGCTCCTATGTACAAGAATATAACAACTATAATACTGCACCCCATGTACAAGAATATAACTATTATAATACTGCTCCTATGTACAAGAATATAACTGCTATAATACTGCTCCTATGTACAAGAAAATAACTACTATAATACTGTTCCTATGTACAAGAATATAACTACTATAATACTGCTCCTATGTACATGGCTATAACTACTATAATACTACACTATGTATAAGAATATAACTATTATAAAACTTTCTCCTATGTACAAGAATATAACTACTATAATACTGCTCCTATGTACAAGAATATAACTACTATATTACTGCTCCTATGTACAAGAATATAACTACTATAATACTGCTGCTATGTACAAGAATATAACTACTATAATACTGCTCCTATGTACAAGAATATAACAACTATAATACTGCTCCTATGTACAAGAATATAACTACTATAATACTGCTCCTATGTACAAGAATATAACTACTATAATACTGCACCCTATGTACAAAAATATAACTACTATAATACTGCCTACTATGTACAAGAATATAATTGCTATAATACTGTTCCTATGTACAGGAATATAACTACTATAATACTGCCCCTATGTACAAGAATATAACTGCTATAATACTGCTCCTATATAATAGAATAAAAGTACAATAGTACTGCTCCTATGTACAAGTATATAACTACTATAATACTGCCTCCTATGTATAAGAATATAACTACTATAATGCTGCCTCCTATGTACAAGAATATAACTACTATAATACTGCTACTATGTGCAAGAATATAACTACTATAATACTTCTCCTATGTACAAGAATAAAACTACTATAATACTGCTCCTATGTACAAAAAAATAACTACTATAATACTGCTCCCTATGTACCAGAATATGACTACTATAATACTGCTCCTATGTACAAGAATATAACTACTATAATACTGCTCCTATGTACAAGAATATAACTGCTATAATACTTCTTATATGTACAAGAATATAACTACTATAATACTGCCTCCTATGTACAAGAATATAACTACTATAATACTGCCTTATATATAAAAATATAACTACTATAATACTGCTCCTATGTAGAAAAAAATAACTACTATAATACTGCTCCCTATGTACCAGAATATGACTACTATAATACTGCTCCCTATGTACAAGAATATAACTACTATAATACTGCTCCTATGTACAAGAATATAACTACTATAATACTGCTCCTATGTACAAGAATATAACTACTATAATGCCTTTCTGGGCGGAGATCTCTAAACTGATTGACACGATCCTACATACTAAGATACCACTCACACCCGAACTTGTCCTGCTGTGGTTGCCCTCCCCCGCACTATCCCCATCCAAGAACAACTTGGCCACTCACCTTCTCCAAGCCGCACGTCTGCTTATCCCGCAGAGATGGCTCAGCAAAGAACCCCCTACTGTCTCACATTGGCTTAATAAGATGGACCAGTTGTGTAGGCTGGAGGAGCTAGCTAGCTGGGAGTCTAGGTCACATGAACGTTATAGGACACTGTGGGCCCCATGGAGATCATTTAGAGCAACAGCACTAGTGCCTATATAGGAAGTTACTTTTCATATGGTGTATCTTCCTACTTACTCTACACTCATTTTGACTGTTACTGGTGCATGTAGAGACCGACATGTGTTTTGTTTTGTTTTGTTGGTTTATTATAATTCTCCCCCTATTGCCTTATAGCCATGGCCCGCCAGTCCGCCTTGTCAGGTATTATATATGGACTATTATATTGGTAGTAAGCGGAGATGCAGTATTCTGGACCTACTGGGACTTTTCGCTTCGCGTCCTCATGGACTTTTTCTGGCCACGATTGGTCCGATTTTGCGTTACCACCTGATGCTGGATTTGATTATGTCCCCGCTGTTTTGTTTCTGTGAAATGTACTACCTGAGATTGTACCTTGATTTGACATTGTATGTATATTTGGGCCCATGGCTCCTTGCTTGTTCAATAAAAAGAACTTTGACAAAGAATATAACTACTATAATACTGCTCCTATGTACAAGAATATAACTACTATAATACTGCTCCTATGTACAAGAATATAACTACTATAATACTGCCTCCTATGTACCAGAATATAACTACTATTATACTGCTCCTGTGTACAAGAATATAACTGATATAATACTGCTCCTATGTACAAGAATATAACTACTATAATACCGCTCCTATGTACAAGAATATAACTACTATAATACTGCTCCAATGTACAAGAATATAACTACTATAATACTGCATTATGTATAAAAATATAACTACTATAATACTGCTCCTATGTACAAAAAAATAACTACTATAATACTGCTCCCTATGTACCAGAATATGACTACTATATTACTGCTCCTATGTACAAGAATATAACTACTATAATACTGCCCCTATGTACAAGAATATAATTACTATAATACTGCCCCTATGTATAAGAATATAACTACTATAATACTGCCTCCTATGTACAAGAATATAACTACTATAATACTGCTCCTATGTACAAGAATATATCTACTATAATACTGCTCCTATGTACAAGAATATAACTACTATAATACTGCTCCTATGTACAAGAATATAACTACTATAATACTGCCTCCTATATACAAGAATATAACTACTATAATACTGCTCCTATGTACAAGAATATAACTACTATAATACTGCCTCCTATATACAAGAATATAACTACTATAATACTGCTTCTATGTACAAGAATATAACTACTATAATACCGCTCCTATGTACAAGAATATAACTACTATAACACTGCTCCTATGTACAGGGGCGTAACGATCGCGGTCGCAGTGAGTGCGATTGCGACCGGGCCCAGCAGGGGAGGGGGCCCGCTGCGATCATATGTAATGGGAGCACTCTGACAGGGCCCGGCATGAAGCACAGTGACAATGCCGGGTCCGGTTAGAGCGCTCTGTAAGCATGTTTATTCGCTCCTCCACAGACTAGAGGGGGCACAGAGGCAAGTAGGGGGTGCGCGCATACTCACCCGGCAGTTCTTGTCACTGCCGGGTTGTCCTCTCTCCGCTCTCTGCTTCACTTACCTTCACAGCACTGGAGCTCCCCCTGCTGGCTGCTCATTGCACTGCTGGCTGTGGGAGGAGCGTTGAAGCCTCCAGAGACCAGAACAGCCAGCCGCACCATGTGTGTGGGAGCCTGTCATCAGGGAAGAAGGTAAGTAGTTTTTTGTTTTTTTTTAAATAAAGCTGCAGACTGGAGGCAAAAGGGAGGGGGGGGGGGGGGTCGCCCAACAAGCATGAGGGGGCACAAAAGTGGGAATTTTAGTGAGGGGACACCTAATCTGACATGACTACTGTGAGGGGGCCCATATTCTGGCCATAACTACTGTGAGGGGGCACATATCTGGGCATATTACTGTGAGGGGGCACATATCTGGGCATATTACTGTGAGGGGGCACATATATGGTCTTAATCACTGTGATGGGGCACCTATCTGGGCATATTACTGTAAGGGGGCACCTATCTGGGCATATTACTGTGAGGGGCACATATCTGGGCATATTACTGTAAGGGGGCACCTATCTGGGCATATTACTGTGAGGGGCACATATCTGGGCATATTACTGTGAGGGGGCACCTATCTGGTCTTAACCACTGCGATGGGGCACCTATCTGGGTATATTACTGTGAGGGGGCACATATTTGGCCATAACCACTGTGAGGGGGCACCTATCTGGGCATAACTAGGTGTGAGGCGCCACAGGGAGGACATAACTATTGTGAAGGGGCCACAATGTGGCCATTAGTGCTGTCTGGTAGCACTTAGGGGAAATGTCCTAGATTATTCCGCTGTACCAGCACCATCCCTTCCTTATGTGATTATTCTTTCTTTCTCACCACAGGGACCTTGTTCTGGATCCAGCGGACATCACGCCGACGCCAGTAACACCCTGGATGAGGTAGGACCGGATTTTATTAGTTAGGAATGGGTGAGTGTAGGCCCCGTTTAACACGTCCGCAATTCCGTTCCGCATTTTGTGGAAAGGAATTGCGGACCCATTCATTTCTATGGGGACACACTATGTCCTGCTCGGATCCAGAATTGCGGATCCTCACTTCCGGGTCCGCACTTCTGTTCCGCAAAAAAATAGAACATGTCCTATTCTTGTCCACAATTGCGGACAAGAAAAGGCATTTTCTATATAGTCTGAGTATATCTAAATAAGGGTGGCTCTACTTTATAGAGGGAAATCTGGCCAGGTGCACGATCAAAAGTAACCCCTCGTTTACCAGATATAGAAGATTTGTGTAAATGGCAGGGCTGTGGAGTCGGTAGATAAATTGTCCGACTCCGACTCCGACTCCTCAGATTTTGAAACTTCCGACTCCGACTCCGACTCCGACTCCTCGACTCCGACTCCTCTGTATATAATATGCAAATACGAAGCTGTTCCACCAAGTTTTTCTAATCTCCTCTAGCACAGAGAGGTAGTTGAGCAGAAGCTGCTGCCTTCTCCTTTGTGTGCTGATCTTCTGCTTAAGATAGAGCAGTGGGAGGATCCAGGAAGGGGCAGGGGAAGGGGCATTTATTTTAAAACATGATTTTCCTAGTAGAATCCCATAGTCATGTTTAAAATTTAAGCTAACAATCTGAGTTTACATGTTTTATAGCCTTAGCTGAATGATAGCAGTTTTTCAAATGGTTTACAGCTTCAGTCTTGAACTATTGACTATCCATTCCCTTCACTTATACAAGTGTCTCCAGTCCTTAATCAGTTATCAGTGAGAGGCGAGGATAACCATGGATTCCCTGTAACAGCAGACCACAAGACGATGGAAAGTGTAAGTATTGCCGCTCCTTAAAGGGACACTGACAGGCTGACAGATATATATACCGGTATTCATCAGAGAATTAGGAATAAAACTATACTATGTCACCCCAGTTAAGCTGTACTTGTGTTTAAAAAACATTTTAATCTGTATGCAAATTTACTATCTTTGTGCCCAATGGGGCAGCGTCTCCTGCGGCTTTGTGCCCAGCTGCGCCCGAAGTACATTTTCCCAGCGCTGTTTCCTCGTTATTATTCACTGCACTGGCCTTTTTTTCAGGCTAGCCGAACGCTGAATTCCTGCGCAGGCGCACGTGTAGAGTGCTGGCAGCAGCCTCGTCTGGCTATGCTGAGGCTGTGCCAGCTTTCTCTCTTCCTCCTCGCTACCTAGTCCTGTCTAGTGCTGCCAGTACTCTACATGTGCGCCTGCCCCTTGGGCACAAAGGTAGAGAATTTGCATATTGATTAAAACATTTTTAAACACAAGTAAACCTCAACTGGGGTAACAGTCGTCTAGTTGTATTCCTGATCCTCTGATGAATACCAGCAGATATATCAGCCTGTCAGTGTCCCTTTAACTGCATAGTAAAGCATATGAAAAGCCTCTTCACGGTCACTTAACGTCTTTGTTTAGCGGTAACGTGACGCACTGCATGCATTGGCCTTTATTCTTACAGTAGAGAAGTAATTAATTATAACTTTATCTGAATTGGGACATTTAAACTTGCTTTTTTTTTATTCCAATTTTTTTTTATTCCAATTTAAATCTAGTAGGAGTCGGAGTCGGAGTCGGTCCATTTTATGCCGACTCCGACTCCGACTCCAGGTACCCAAAATTGCCTCCGACTCCGACTCCTCGACTCCGACTCCGACTCCGACTCCACAGCCCTGGTAAATGGATCGGCACTCACAAATACATGGGTCACGCAGATAAAATTAAAATTTAAAATTTATTCGCACTGCTAAAATTACATAAACACAAAATGTTACACAATACGTATTGGCCAATACTCAATAAACGAAAAACTATTGTTTCATTGAACTTTCGCTTTACCAAGTCCTTACAGCGAATGTATTGCGATTTTCTGGAAACCACCCAGGGATATAATTGATATCAACTGATATATATAATCCAACATGAGAACAAATCCTCAGATTTACAATCTAGTGCGCACACCTTGGATCAAGCCTGTGTTTTTGCACATGTGTTTCTATTGATTTTGGAAGCTGTCTGAGGAACTGCTTATCCGGAATCTTATTTGTATATTTTCCTTGAAACAATAGTTTTTAGTTTATTGAGTATTGGCCAATACGTATTGTGTAACATTTTGTGTTTATGTGATTTTAGCAGTGCAAATTAATTTTATCTGCGTGACCCATGTATTTGTGAGTGCCGATCCATTTACACAAATTTTCTATATGCGGTCCACAAAATGCGGAATGCACATTGCCGGTGTTTGTGTTTTGCAGATCCGTGGATCCGCAAAACACACTACGGACGTGTGAATGGAGCCTTAGTGTAAAAAAAATTGCCGCCTATATATAAATAGGGGGGGGGGGCCCAATCCAAAGTTTGCACCGGCGCCCATAACACTGTAGTTACGCCACTGCCTATGTACTATAAGAGCGAATTCATATGTAATTTATGTTTTATTGTCAGACATTTCTTTATCAAGTCTATTGTGTGTGACTTTACACTAATGAATATAGAAAACATTCTGGAAGACCGTGCGTTCGGCGCTGCTGGAATATAGATGACTCTTCAGTATATTTAAACGTTCTTTTTATTCAATAACCGTCTACGCGTTTTAGGGGCGGAGCGCCCCCTTCATCAGGACAATACAACTATATATGTAATGCTGCCCCCTAGAGATGATATTACATAACTGCACAGGTTGGAGAATTTCCATGTCTCAGTACATAATTCTCAGAGCGTCTCGTACTTTCACGGGCTCAGAATCGTCCACATTCATCCATCAGCTGTCAGACATTTTTGTAACGTACATTTACTGGCAGGATCGCGCAGCCCTCCTTACAGTGCCGTCTGCTAGACATCAGGCAGAATCTGTCCCGTCGCTTTGCATCTTAAGCTGGACGATGTGTTTATCTGCAGTTACTAGAAGAAACATTCTGGGTAAATCTTTGCCAGCTCCTGACTGGAAGAAAATGTGCTGAAGATCCATTCGATGTATTGAAGATAAATCTTGTAGCTTCGGAGTCCAGTTATTTGTACATCCAAGAAAAGCATCCGGCATATCCTCTAAGAATGTCATGCCCTGCCAAGGCAGAGCCTATAGAGGTGTTCGTCCTAATCTACGTGGTTCATGAACAGAATATTAGACTTGAATGTAGACTGACACCCATAACTTGCCCAGATGAACAGGAATTAGTGGGTGCATCCACTAATTACCCCCCAACTAACACTCCTGCCAAACCAATGAAGGTTGTATATGCTTAGCATGGGATGTCCTATTCTACTTGGTCAATCAGATGTGGCGCCTTCTTGTACCAACTTCCATCATGGAGGGTGTCATTAAGATACTCCAAGAGTAATAAGTGGTGCCAGCGGCCACCTGGGAAAATGGCAATCACCAAGAACTTTGACTTGGTGCCTGGATAGATTCCAGCCGTGTGCACCAAGGATGCCCATGTGATGCCCGCTTCCACCTGGGTAAATGCTAATTAGATATTCCAAAGAAGTTTCATATAAAGCCAAATTTTCCCTTGGATCTAACAATCAGATGTGGCAGAAGGTTTCACGTGTCACCAATTTCCAGCCAAGTACAAATGGAACTTGCAGAGACTGTGTAGACATATGCAGGGGAAGGTTGGCACCATCTCTCAGCACATCTGATTGAAGCCCCCCAACCCTCTCGAGACATCTGATTGACCAAGTGATGTCGGATGTGAGGATTGTGCCGTGAAAGAAAAGGTTGGCAGGATTTCCCAGCCCTGCCACATGCCACTGTACAGGCACACGGCAGGATATGCTACGTGTAGGTGTTTTAAAAGCTTTTTTTATGAGATGTCTCCCTCCAGTGTAGTCTACTGTATTCCATACTGCTGAAATAAACTATACCGCCATAGACCATCCTACCGTATCTGTCAGGTGACCCAATGGATATGGCTGAATTAGATGCCAACCTAATACAACCTTGTTCACATTCCTGTGTCCGTTTGACGTCCGTGGAAAAAATGTCCTCGTGAAGAATGCGTGTTCGGTCCGTGTTTTGCCCTGCGTGTGTCATTCCACACAGACACTACTCAGCTGAAGGTAGATTTCCAGAGCTTCTCATATCGATGGCCCGTGAAACACTGACACAACACAGATGCTATACGTGTTGTATGACCGTTTTTTCACGGACCCATAGACTTCAGTGGTAGTGTTTGGTGGAAAACCACTGATGTGTGAACTAACGCATAAAAATCTATGGGTACGTGGGCTGTCTGTGGAGAATGCAGATAGTAAATGTGAACAAGGCCTTATCATCTAGAGCAGCATTGGAAGAACTGTGGTTCGTTGTGGCTGATTTATCATCATGTAGTCATCTTGGGTTATTACTTGGTAGCAGGGGTGCACCACCAATGAGGCCTCAGGCAGCAGCAGGTAGGGGAAAGAGGGGGGCAGCGGAAGGGCCACGGGCAATGAGCGCTTTCATTGTGGCAAAGGGGTTAGGTTAAGAAATTGGAATTGGGGGAGGGGGGGTGGTGCTGTTTCAGTTTTCGTCTCAGGCTGCAGAAAGGCTAGGTGCCCCCCTGCTTGGTAGAATAGGTTTCTTGTGCCCACCGCGCTGTGTCTTTAAATGTAAGGAGGTCCTAAGCCTGCTGACTCCGAGAAAGAGCATCGGTCTCACGTCAGCGGCAGCTGTCCCTGTCCTTTGCCTCTCACATCCCCCTCTCTGGCTGCTCGGTGTCGCTCCTCATTTTCTGCCTCTTCCCTGACTACTTGTCATTGCTTTCTCAGTTCCTTCTCACCACAGATCATCTGCTTGGTTGCCCACTCGCTCCTCTAATCTCTTCTCTTTTGCTAATCCGTGCGTCTGTCCTACCTACCCGCAGCGTGCAGCCGCGGCCCAGCTCTCTATTTTTCAGGTCGCTGCCGGATAGATCCAAAAGACGCTTTTCCCCCTAAAGAAATGTATCTAATGTTATTTTGTAAATAAAGATGATTCATTTTGGAAATAACCCCTTAGTGACCGTCCTGTTTTGCGTTGTTTGTGACCGAGCAAATTTTTTTCCCCATTTTATTTCATCGTCGCCTTCTAAGAGCTATAACCTATTGCACACTACGGAACAGCTGGCCCCTGATAGAACAGTATTATCCTTGTCCGTTATGCGGACAATAATAGGACATGTTCTGTCTTTGAACGGAACGGAAAAACGGAAATACAGAAACGGCCCCTTTTTTTTTTTGCGGACCCATTGAAATGAATGGTTCCGTATATGGAACACAAAAAACGAAGCGTAAACTGATAAAATAAACGTTTGTGTGCATGAGGCCTGATTTAGGGTCCATTCACACATCCGTATGTGTTTTGCGGATCCATGAATCCGCAAAAGACGGACACCGGCATTGTTCGTTCCGCATTTTGCAGACCGCACATTGCCGGCACTCTCATAGAAAATGCCTAGACAAGAATAGGACATGTTCTATTTTTTTGCGGAACAGAGGTGCGGACCCGGAAGTGCGGATCCACAATTCCGGATCCGGGCAGGACATAGTGTGTCCTCGTAGAAATGAATAGGTCCACAATTCCGTTCTGCAAAATGCGGAACAGAATTGCGGACGTGTGAATGGAGCCTAAGAGCTCATGCACACGAACTTACTTTCTTTTCCGTGTCCGTTACGTTTTTTTTTTTTTTTTTTTTGGCCCGAATGTGGAACCATTCACTGCAATGGGGCCGCAAAAAAAACGGAAATGACTACTTGTGCATTCTGTTTTCGTATGTCCACATGATCCTTCCACAAAAAAGATAGAACATGTCCTATTCTTGTCCATTTTGCGGATAAGGATAGGCATTGTCACAATGGATCCACAAAAAAAAATCTGTGTTTTTTGCGGATTTGTGTTTTGCGGACCGCAAAATACATAAGGTCATGTGCATGAGCCCTAAGCTGTATTACCTACTCCGGGTGGGGGGGGGGTCGGTTAGGGGCATTCGAGAAATGGGAAAAAACAGCAATACTGCCACTTCGTTTTTATGTTATAAAATTTGTGGCTTTTATTTTTCAGCATAAATAACATGATACCGTTATTCTATACCAAATACATGTAGTTTTTTTTATGTTTTAATAATTTTGTACAATAAAAAGTCTATTTAAAAAATATATATTTTTGCAGGAAGACCTTTAGTTTTCGTTTGTATCGTTTGTTTTTGGGCACATAACATTTTGATCGCTTTTTATTACTTTGTTGGTAGCAAGTAAATAAAAAAACAGCAATCCTGCCATTGCACGTCCATCATTCATTTTAAATTACCTGATAATTGTGTCGTTCGGATCATTAAAAATGTGGCAATATCAAATATGTGGCAGGGTTTTTATTTTAGAAATTTTTTCAATGGAAAAAAGGTGCATTTTTTTATTTATTAAAACTCTTATTTTCACAATGTATTAGCCCCACAAGAGGAGTCTGACAAGTGATCTTCTGATTGCTCCTATAATACACTGTACTGCTTATGTAATACAGTGTAAGGCCTCATGCACACGGCCGTTGGTGTTTTGCAGTCCGCAAACCGCGGATCCGCAAAACACGGAAGCTGCTCCGTGTTCCGTTCCGCAATTTGCGGAACGGAACCCGGCCCATTATAGAGATGCCTATTCTTGTCCGCATAACGGACAAGAATAGGACATGCTCTATTTTTTTTGCGGTGGCACGGAACGGAGCAACGGATGCGGACAGCACACGGAGTGCTGTCCGCATCTTTTGCGGCCCAATTGAAGTGAATGGGTCCACGGCCGAGCCGCGAAATATGCGGTTTGGACGCGGACCTGAACAACGGCCGTGTGCATGAGGCCTAATACACCGTCAGTAATATACATACAGGCACTATCAGGCTGCGCCTCTTCAATGGGGTCCCATACGCACCCTACAATCCTATTCGCGGCAGTACCAATGCCTGTGAAAGGGAGTCCCCTCCCTCTAAATCACTTAGGTGCCACGGTTGCCATTAAAGCTCTGATCCAGACTAATACAGCAGGAGCTCAGCGATCATAAGAGAGCTTAGGGTACTTTCACACTAGCGTTTTGGATTCCGTTTGTGAGATCCGTTTCAGGGCTCTCACAAACGGTCCAAAACGGATCAGTTAAGCCCCAATGCATTCTGAATGGATAGGGATCCGTTCAGAATGCATCAGTTCGGCTCCGTTCCGCCTCTATTCCGTTTTTGAGGCGGACACCAAAACGCAGCATGCAGCATTTTGGTGTCCGTCTGAAGAGGCGGAGCCTAACGGATCCGTTTTTTTTTACAATGTAAGTCAATGGGGACGGATCCGTTTTTAATGACACAATATGGTGCATTTGAAAACGGATCCGTTCCCCATTGACTTTCAATGTAATTCAAAACGGATCCGTTTTGGACTTTGTCATTTTTCTTTAAACCTAATACAAACGGATCCGTTCTGAACGGATACAAACGTTTGCATTATAGGTGCGGATCCGTCTGTGCAAATAAACAGACGGATCCGCACCAACGCAAGTGTGAAAGTACCCTTAGCTTCTGCCCATCGCTGCACAGGAGACCTAAGCAGTGCTTAGACTAGGCAGCCACAAAAAGCCTAAGGCCACTTCATAACCACCGTAAAAAGGCGTATTGGTGGTTACTAAGCGGTTAACTCTTCTAATACTTTTATGCTTACTGTCAGTGAATGGGAGCATTCTTGTTTACATCCAGAGGCAAAAAACTTACACAGACCTCATACTTCTCACAGCTGAGGGTTTGCTACACTTGTACTGGTACAATCTTCCAATCCTCTGTGAAATAAACAGCCTGGACTCCTGACTGATATATTTTTCTTCACTGATACATTGTAACAGACTCTCAGGACATGAGAATGATAGTCTAGACTGGACAATTATGGTTGTCTATGGAATTGAGCAGATGAGCGATATATATACGGAAACTACCTGCACAGAGAGCGACCCCCCCCCCCCCCATGGATAGATATGGATCATCTCAAAACCAACCACTCCATCACATATTTAATTTGTGTCTCTGGGTTTGATAGAGAAGATCTTTATTCACCAGGAATTGGCTCAGAAAACACCGTCCAGAGCTCACGGCACTCTAGGAAGAGTGATGATTTTGCAGAACTGGAGATGTGGCAGAGCTGAAGTTGTTGCACTGTGACTTGTGGTATAGTAGGGCTGAAGTAGTTTCATATTAGATGGTGATGTAGCAGTGTTGAAGTAGTTGTACAATGGAAGCGGATAGTGGAGCTCAGTAAGAGTTCAGTAAAAGCCATGACTTTACCAAATATCAGACACAGAAAGGAACAGGAAGGTGGAGACGCTGAGGACAAGTCTGAATAATCCGGCAGCGTCCTACCACCAGAGGCGGGTTTGAATAACATGGCAGTTTGACATGATGGGAGCGTGCCGGATTGCTATAGCAACCTGACGCACTGGAGATGAGCGAGGACAGGCCCGAGGAGAGATGTGGCGATGCATCCGGGAAAGTAAGAACTGAGCTGATATGGGGCTTCTCCAGCTCCCTGTTATCAGCCATTTCATGCCGGGTAGAGACTGACTATAAAACAGGGAAACGTCTATAAACTCAGTCATCAACTCGGATGACGCTGACTGTGAATCACCTCAGTCTATTGCTCTCTGTTATCTGCCATTTCATCCTCTGCTCTGAGGACGGAATCATTTTCTTTACTGTGGTCTAGAAATTCGCAGTTTGGTGTAAATGTGTGAGAAATAATAAGAGGGGCCGTCCCCTCTCTTGACCTGTCTGGTTAGTAACTACTTGCATCCCCCGTGTAACAACAATCCTGGGGCGAGATTACAAGGGGCCACTAGCTAACTATGACGTATCCGTATCCTCTACACGCCAGATAGGACACCAGGCCACGAGCCACTTCCAAGGATGGAATGACTGACCCGGACACCAGGGTTCAAGACCTGGGAGGCCGACAGGTGGAGAAACTGAAGATCTCCGATGGCAAAGAGGAACCTAGCACCCAGAAACCGGCCATGGCAAGAGGAAGACCAGCTGGCTTGTCTGAGACTAACTCATGGGACTCGGGAAGCCCCTTGGGCACGGATGTGCCGTCGTCGCCTGATCCTTATAACCAATGAGCTGGACTATCTCCACTTTCATTTAAAAGACTGACTTTGGGAGCCGCGGCGTGGACTGTCCCTGCCTGTTGGCATGTTTTTATGATTCCTGTAGGTTGCCCTTTTGCCCTTGCTCGGACTGCCCCCAACTACAAATATCTCCAAGTTGCGCTCAACACCACCATCTACCTTTATTTTATTTCTCCCCCCTTTCAGTTGTTTGGGAGCCTTTGCTTATGGTTCTCATGGCCTGTGCTGCTGCTATATACCCATGTGGATTACAAATAACTTTATTGCCTTATGTTGATTACATGATTACATAATTAATTGTTTTCCCTTGGATTACGAGAACCTTTTGTTGCACTTAAAGTGACAGTGTAATGCACTTTACCTTAAAGAAAGAAGAAGAGACTCTAAAGTGACTCCTTATTACCTTATTACATTTAAAAAAATGTGCCTTATCTATTTTGCACTACTGTAAACGTTTTACTTTTCAGCAACGTTTAAGGAATGTGCCTATTGTGTATTTCTTTTACAGGTGCCACAATATGTTTACTATGCACTTATTGTACAAGTATACATTTCACCATATTAGTCATGTGGTCAGCACCTTACTTCATTGCTCGCAATGGACTGCCTCTGAGTGCGGCTGGTACGTTCCAAGCACATCCTATATCTGATTGCTTATTATTGTTTGTCTCTGAGTACAATTTGAACTAATGGCCTTAAACCAAATGGTATTGTGTTAAATAAGAAAGTATGTGTAGAACTAATGGTCTTAAGCCAAGTGGTTATGTTTCAAGCAAACTAAACACCATTAAGGGTAACCTTCTGCTGACATATTTATCTGGAGTTGTAGGAGAAAATGTTCCTCCTCCTAAAATAAGTCTTTATTGGAGAAGATTAGAGTGCGTTGCTTGATCCTCCTAGTCCTAAGGCCTTATGCACCAGGCTTAGGAAAAATAATATTTGCTACTTGTTTCAATCATCAAGGTGACATAGCGTAAAGCATAATTAGACCTTGTTGCCGAAAGGGAATACAGGATAAAGCCACCCTTCTATCTGCGGGCGTTTTCATTACATAGCGAAGTCACCCCTGCTCTTCCTTTGGCGTGCATGGCCAGAACACTCCAAAGTTTCGTCAGTAATGATCGCTTAATGCACACTATTTTGGTTCTCTGGGTATACCTGAGAGGGAAACTGTTGTAGGACACCTTACTCATTCAGGCAGAGAGACCTTGTGGTAGCTGTTGCTAATTTTATGTCTATTCAGCGTGTGGTACCCTGAGAGTATATATCTATATCTGTTGGTATTTATTCTGCTAATACCCCGAGCACAAGTTGGGGCGGCTTGCCTCTTAAGTGAGGGGAATGTAATGTCCCAGAGCCATTACCACTTCTTTTTGGCCCCTTGCTACCATTTCCTATGTGCTAGTATGTATTATCTAATGTACTTCTTGTCATCCTATAATAATGTGCATTTTTATTCCTGTAACTTGTTATGTTCATGCAATTGCCTGGTCCACCAGCAGATGGTGGCAACATTGGCAGAGATAGGATCTCTGGAGAGGAACCTTTTGGTTCCTTCCAGCCCTCTGTAGAGAAGGAGGAGTTTAGTTAATCAGTGAGCCAGTGTCTAGTCTACCCTCCGTAGAGAGAGGTTGTGAGTAGGCCAGCATAGCACCGTCTGCTCTGCTAGGCCCAGAGGCCCTGACTCTGAAGTCTACATGGTTGCATGACCCTTCCTGGGCTTGCATTACCTCCCAAGCTAACAGAGCTTGAAGCCAGGGCAGAAGTTCCTAGGATTACAAGTTATAGACATCCTACAGACAGCTAAGTTCTAGCAGAAGAGGAAGAGTTTCCTATTTATCCAGCCAAGCATAGCAGAGCTGAAAAAAAGCTACCACATAGCAGAGCAGAGCAGGCACATATTTCATAGAAACCTACTAACAGGTAAGGGATACCCCAGGCGCGGCCTAGTGGGCTTGTTGCACAGGCTATTAGCACTGCTAAATACTGATTAGCTAGTCCTGCGCCCAGTAGACAGACAGAGGCAAGACAGCTCTCTTGTATGGAGCTGTTACTTCAGGAGCCGGCAGTGGGACAAAAAGTATGTAAGGTGGAGGGGGCCCTGAGGAAAGGGGAAGCAGGGCCTGCTTAAGCCAAAGATCAAAACGCAAGACGGTAGTAGCGCTGGCTGCACGACTGCAGCCATTATTGTAAGTGTGTAATTAGGGGGTGGAGCCTTCCATCCACTCCGGGCTCCCCTCCCACGGGCCCCATAGCAAAGGAGTGGTCTGCCTCTATTGGCAGTGCGCCACTGCTTCTGACTATCTGATTTAGTTCTGTTTACATGTGAAGACTTGTTCATGTCTGGAAAAACTGCTTAGTCATTCCCATAGACTTGTATTATGACTCTATAAAAGTCTATGACAGACTGAAATTACAACATTGTTGACTTCTTTAGATGGAAGGATCTAAGGCTCACAACCTCCATTATTGTACCCACTTCCCAAGAAAGACAGGTAGCTTGGTGTACAAAAAGGCCGTAACGGCCAATTTTATTACCCAATACAATTATGTCAAAATCGCCCACATATTTTAGAAAAATATATTAACATTAAATCCAACAACATAATGTAAAGGGATCCTAGAAGGCAATCCAAATAAATTGTGTTCGCCACTCAGGAACCTTTACTTATAATCCCAACATTACCCTCGGCCGCACTCACTGACCCAAAGGCACCATCTTATCCAAATTATAGCCTTGTAGGGCTATTAGCCCAAACAGAAGCCCCAGTTTTCAATTCACCAAAACCTCCTAGATGCACGTCCCCAAAGAGTCATGCACCTATTCTCCGCTTTGCCTCCCAGGATCCCCCATTTTTCCAGCCACCAATGAACACCTCACCTGTGTTCGTCCTGCCACAACCTAAATGCTGTCTCCAGACCTTCCTGCAACCCCAAGGCCCACAAGTCTATCCCTACCTCATTAAGGTGCACTTCATCCGCCCTTAAGAATTGCGGGGGCGCCTGCTCCAACTCTCGATGCCGAACCACAAAGCTGCCTTGGCGCCGCACAAAACGACCCACTTCTTTGTTAATTTTTGCCCGAGCTTTGTTTAACCCACCTAAAAGCCTCAGTGGCGGCTCCAATCCGGAAGGAGTGAGACGCAAACTCCCTAGCCGGTAAATCCGCCACCGCCAGACACTTGAGAAAAACCACCACAAACTGTACCATCCTGATGTATCAGCCATGGCACCGCAACCAACGGCCTTATCAACTAAAAATTGGACACACCGCACTGGACAAACTAATGACCCAGGCAAAGGCCTCAACAAAAAATGGACTCCCTTGCCATCTGCATCAGTCTTAGATCTACGCACAAAACACTGCAACCCTTCCGAACCGATGAAAACATCCTCCCAATGGAACCACCAACCCCCACTCTACTACTCACCACCAACTCTGAAACCGGAAAAGCACCAAAAAATTCCAAGGAAAAGGCAGCACGGAGCAAAATCGCCTCATAACCCGATGTACAAATCAACCCAACCTGACGCCATATCATCTGCAATACCTCGTAAGAAACAGGGCGACGCGTGTCTCTCTTACGTGTACTGCGACGACAACCTTTCAAGGCCTACCGGACCAAAAAACATTTTGAGACGTCCCTCAGTCCCCGCAAGCACAACCATGGCTAGTCGGCGGCAAAACACCCGCCCCATGGAAAGAATCCGACGTGCTAAATTACGTTTTCCCCAAATCGACTGTATGCGCCGCAACTGAGCCTTCTTAACCCTCTGTTAACCCCCAGACACTCCCGCTACATTCCATGTTCACCATATCAATCAGAATCCAATGGAACAGTAAAGACCGCCGCAATGACTTCATAGTGTGTAACAAAACAGAACACTCCCTAGACCACGCCAGCCCCAGAAACAAAAAGTCGTCCAAATAATGCAGAACGGATTTCCAGCCCAACTCTTGTTTTACTACCCATTCCAAAAACAGTTTCGAACAAGGAACAAGAAATCGTACAGCCCATGGGTCAACAGCAATCCACATAAAATTGACCCTCCCATTTAAACCCCAACAAATGAAAACTATCTGGATGAATAGGCAACAAACAGAAAGCAGCCTCAATATCTGTTTTTGCCAACTTAGCCCCCTGCCCAAAACGCCAAACCCACTTTACCGCTGCATCGAATGACGTATAGAAGACAGAACATAGCTCCTGATCTATGTCGTCGTTTACTGAGCTCCCAGCTGGGTAAGACAAATGATGAGTGAGCCGAAAATTATTCGGCTAAATCTTCGGAACCAAACCCAACGCAGATGCCCGCAACCCTGGCAACGGCTATTCCTGAAATGGGCCCGCCACCCGACCAACTCTAACCTCCTTATCAATCTTCTCCCTAACAACCTGGGGCCTAGCCAGCACAGAAACCAAATTCCGCACACACCCCAGACCCCTAGCCACAGCCAGACCCTGGGGGTGACCTTAGGGCCTAAACGCTCAGGGGGCCGGGATCTCCGTGCCTGAGCCCTGGGGGCAGGAGCTGCCCCAGCCACAGTAACCCCTTGCAACGCTGCCTGCAAGGACTCCTGAAGCCATTCATGACCGTGGCTCACCGCCGCAGCCCTGATCTCCGCTAACAACTGCTCTAGGGACGACATTCTAACTGCTGCTCTCTTCAACGGCTGCACTCTACTCCCTCTGCAGAACCAACAGCCCCGCCCCTTTCTGCCTCGCCTTAAATATACGGCAGGAAAAAAACGCTCCTTCCACTTCCTACACCGAGCCGTCTCCCCTTCCCCAGCAAACTAATTAACCCTATCAGCCTACACCTTCCCCCCTAGTCAAGCCGCATTTCGCTACAACTGTGCCCCACTTCATTGGTATTCTTCTGTTTGGCCGTGCTTCTCCACTTTACCCCTCCCACTAGAAGGTTCTAGTGTAGTTAGTAACTATTCAAGGAAAGCAAGTAGAGCCCCTAGTTTTCTGCAGATAGCGACCAGTGTTGAGTAGAGGAAACCTTGCCAGACCGCACGTGGGGGTTGCGGGGAAGTAGTTGTGTGTTTGAGTGTGTGGGGAGGGGGATTGACAATTCAAAAATCTTCTATGGTGCCCAGTCATTTCTAGTGACCCCCTTAGACAGAATTGTAGATGCTTAGGACTGACCTGTTTCACCCTGGAGGGGGCTCAGCATGGACCCCCCAACAAAATCAGCCATTATCTATTAATGTGTGAGTGGCGAATATACCCAGTTATGCCAATATGCCACATAGCTAGGCGACATTTCAGTGAGAACTGCATTGGCAGCCACATTGGTTGTAACCCAGCTTTCCCAGAAACAGATAGAGGTGAATAGCGCTGTAAAGAAGAAGAGGATTCATCGACAATAGGGAAGGTGCGCCGGACCTCTGACCGCAGAGATGAATGCAGATTAGTTTACTTTTTTCTAATCTGGGTTAATTACAGGTATTATTTGGGGCTCCTGCTACTACGTGGGCATTGCTGGGCAGCAGGGGGTTAAACAGCGCCAGTGATTTCTTATATTGGGGCCGGTGAGGATCAGTGCTGTAATGGAGATTCTCGTGGACATCATCATGTCCGGCGGGGCCCGGAGGCTCAGCGTGACTCAGTAACCACGTCCTCTCCCTCATCATGTGCATCAATGCATTATCCCCTCTCTCAGACGTAGGGAGAGCACATCTGTCAGTTTCCATGGCAACCCAAACCGCTCCCGTCATCTGTGCCCTTGAAAAAGTCAAATTTAAAAAAAAAGAGAAGGTGGCATCTGACGAGTGTCTGGGAATCTCCAATATTCCTAAAAATACCACTAAACCCCAAAACCTACCAGAGGAAGGAGGGAATGCACACACAAGATGAGCAGAATAGTGATTGCAGCTCTGGAGTATAATACAGGATGTAACTCAGGATCAGTACAGGATAAGTAATGTATGTACACAGTGACTGCACCAGCAGAACAGTGAGTGCAGCTCTGGAGTATAATACAGGATGTAACTCAGGATCAGTACAGGATAAGTAATGTAATGTATGTACACAGTGACTGCACCAGCAGAATAGTGAGTGCAGCTCTGGAGTATAATACAAGATGCAACTCAGGATCAGTACAGGATAAGTAATGTATGTACACAGTGACTGCACCAGCAGAACAGTGAGTGCAGCTCTGGAGTATAATACAAGATGCAACTCAGGATCAGTACAGGATAAGTAATGTATGTACACAGTGACTGCACCAGCAGAATAGTGAGTGCAGCTCTGGAGTATAATACAGGATGTAACTCAGGATCAGTACAGGATAAGTAATGTATGTACACAGTGACTGCACCAGCAGAATAGTGAGTGCAGCTCTGGGGTATAATACAGGATGTAACTCAGGATCAGTACAGGATAAGTAATGTATGTACACAGTGAGTGCACCAGCAGAATAGTGAGCACAGCTCTGGAGTATAATACAGGATGCAACTCAGGATCAATACAAGATAAGTAATGTATGTACACAGTGACTGCACCAGCAGAATAGTGAGTGCAGCTCTGGAGTATAATACAAGATGCAACTCAGGATCAGTGCAGGATAAGTAATGTAATGTACACAGTGACTGAACCAGCAGAATAGTGAGTGCAGCTCTGGAGTATAATACAGGATGTAATTGATTCTACGCTCTACAATATGTATATTATTTATGTAGATAACCTGTAAATTAGTTCCTAAAGATGAACACATCCTTTAAAAAATTCAACAATGGGACATTATTTGGGACATATGAGAATAATACATATTTATAAATGCTTTTAACCGTCGTGTTGCAGAAATGCAATGGAAGAAAATCAATCAGATATTGAACTGAAGATGAAATTGTCTATACAATAGCACGGACACTATAAGAACACTGTAATATATGTTGGTTTGCACAGACCAGAAGCGTGCTGTAAACAGATCCCGGCCCAGCTGGAAATTGTCAGATTTCAGGTATAGCAGAAGGGATCCACAGCGCCATCTACTGACAGCTCCTGCCTGAGACGCTTCACAAGCAGAGAGATTTTGTTCTTACAGACATGGGCATTGCCTTGTATGTAATACACAGCCCCATAAGACAGCAAGCAAGATCGCATAAATGCAAGTCAGAGTCACCATAGGTTTCATCCGCTGTCCCTATAAGTACCAGCTTTAGCTATTACATAAGGAGAGCCACAGAAACCCCATACGTGTCAGCAAAAGTGACCCCACCGCTGCCAGCCACCGTACCCCGATAAGTGCCAGGTCCCTTAACTGGTCAGCATTTTGCTCACAGCTTCCATGGTGCTATGCCCTGTGAGATGCCAGCGATGTCAGAGATAGTTGAAGAACAGGGTACAAGGTCATGTGATCTAAGTCTGACCACCATTCAGTAGCTTGCACTTCTATGTCCACAGGTTGTCAGTCTCTCCTGTGTCGCTGACTTCCTGTAAATTACAGAATTCATTTATCACATCTTTCCTGGCAGCTCTCAGACACTCCTCTTCCTCACCTCGTTCTGCCCTCCACGTTGCTCTGTATATCCCACCATACTGTACACAGAGTGAAGAGATCAGAGAGTGGTGATACAGAGTTGCTAACAGTTCCAAATTTGCCAGGATTATCTTGAATTATCAGGCACCATGGCAAATTTTGGCTTCCCCCAGCCAGACAATTGCTGGGGGTAATGTAAACCCTACTCAGAACTCCATCCAGGTTTGGGCATGCCTGAGGGTGGGGCCCCAAACTTACACAATGTCAGTAGGCATGGTGAAGTTATAGGTGAGTCCATACAATGATTAGCTGCAGAGCTATAAAACTTGCCTCACATCTGTATCTGTGAGTGCTGTTTGCAGAATCTCCTGTGTATTCCTATCAGATGCAGCTTCACACTGCTCTTCCCTGTCTCCTGCTTGTGATAGCTGATGGGGAGAAAACTATCACAAGCAGGAGGCAGGGAAAACAGGCTGAAGCTGCATCATATAAGATTAGCTGAGACCCTGTAGTGGGATTACCAGTGCCATATTACTGATCTTTCATTTGCTATCCTTGTGTGATAACACTCCGCCTTTCAAAAGCCAGACCCATCATGGGAAAGGTAGGCCACGTGAGGGAGACCACATAAGATATTCCATTTATGGCACAATAACTAAAACAAGTCTTTGAGGGGCATTTATTAAGGCTACTTTTACACTTGCGGCAAACTTTTCCGGCATAGAGTTCCGTCGTCGGGGTTCAATACCGGAAAAAAACTGATCACTTTTATCCCAATGCATTATGAATGGTGTGGGGAGTCGCTCTGGTAGACAGCGGTGCGGGTGCAGTTTAGAGGCAAAACAAGGAGTCCAGATTGTGCAACAAACAGTGTTTTATTCACACTTGCACACAAAATGAAAAACAGTCTCTTGGTGACAGTTCACACACAACGGAAATAACGTAGCCAAACAAAAACAGTCCAACACAGGTTCAGTCACCTGGGAGGTGTAGGTGCAGGTTCGCACCACGCTGTCGGCCCAGCCGCAGGAGAATCCAGCTTCAGGTAGCCAGGAACAAAATACCTCCTTGCTGAGCTCTTTCCTCCTGGACAGAGAACTCCCAGCCCTGTTAGCAGCTCCAGGATAATCACACTCCCCAGACACAGCTGCTGGCTGCGTTTTATATCAGCCCAAAACATGGACTGGACCGTGGGAGCAGCCACCCACCCTACTCTTTAGCTGCTCCCAGTAAGAGCCGGCCCGGATCGGCTTTGCAGCCATGCTATTTAACAAAGCCAAACAGCACTAGCTGCTGCAGACAAAAACCCGGCTCTCACCTCACCGAGGCCAGCAACCTCGGTGACACGTACCTGCCATCACATATGACACCTTGCACCTTACCACATACCCCCCTTTGTTCAGCCCTGAGGGTGAACACACGTGAGGCAGTGGACGCGGGACAGGGCATCTGCGTTGCCCTGCAAGCGGCCTGCCCTGTGTTCCACGGAAAACTTGAAATTTTGAAGAGATAGGAACCACCTGGTGACCCGAGCATTCCTCTCCTTGGCCTGACTCATCCATTTGAGGGAATGGTCGGTCACCAAACAGAACCTCCTCCTAACAGGTAGTAGCGGAGAGATTCGAGTGCCCACTTGATAGCCAGGCACTCCCTCTCCACTATACTATACCTGGACTCGGCGGGACTGAGCTTACGGCTCAGGAAGACAACGGGATGTTCTTCCCCGTTGACCTCCTGCGACAGTACCGCACCGAGGCCTACCTCCGAGGCGTCGGTCTGTACGACAAACTCCTTGTTGAAGTCGGGTGTCACCAAAACCGGGGACCCACACAGGGCCGACTTCAACGCGGAGAAAGCCTCCTCCGCCTTCTCACTCCAGCTAACCCTCCCAGACTTTCGCCCCTTCAACAGGTCTGTCAATGGCGCTGCTATTGTGGCAAAGTGGGGCACAAACCTCATGTAGTAACCTACAATCCCCAGGAACGACTTTACCTGCCTGGTGGTGACCGGTCGGGGCCAGTTACGAATGGCCTCTACCTTAGTTACCTGAGGTTTGATGACTCCCAGCCCAATTACATATCCCAGATATTTTGTCTCCTCTAACCCTATGGAGCACTTCTTTGGGTTAGCGGTCAGTCCGGCTTTCCTCAGGGCATCCACTACCGCCTGCACCTTGGGTAAATGGCTTTCCCAGTCGGTGCTGTGGATGACTACATCATCCAAGTAGGCCGAGGCGTACCGGCGATGTGGTCGCAGCACTATGTCCATTAACCTTTGGAAAGTGGCGGGGCGCCATGCAGGCCAAAGGGTAACACCTTGTAGTGATACAGGCCCTGCGGGTAACAAATGCGGTTTTTCCTTAGCCGACTCCGTTAAGGGTACCTGCCAGTACCCTTTAGTGAGGTCCAGCACAGAAAAATAACGGGCTTGTCCTAAACTTTCAACCAGCTCGTCTACTCGGGGCATGGGATACGCGTCAAACTTGGATACTTCATTTAACTTGCGAAAGTCGTTGCAGAACCGCAACGTCCCATCCGGCTTAGGTATTAGGACTATGGGACTGGCCCACTCACTTTTCGACTCCTCAATGACCTCGAGCTTCAACATTAACTGTACTTCCTCCGCGATGGCCCGTCGCCGAGCCTCGGGTACCCGGTATGGTTTTAACCGGATCTTGGCCTGAGGCTCAGTGAGCGATGTCATGTTGGATGAGAGACGTGCGGCCAGGGAGGTCCGAGAACACATCCGTGTTCCGACTGATGAACTCCCTGACTTCCTGAACTTGTTTGGAAGACAGGCTGTCTGCAATTTTACCGTGGTTACGGCTTCACAGGCCTCGAACTGTGGGGCTGGACCCTTTTCACCTAGAAGCCCTGGCCGGGGCTGTGGTCGTCGGCTGTGTCCCTATCTTTCCACGGCTTAAGTAAATTCACGTGGTACACCTGCTCCGGCTTGCGCCGCCTGGCTGGTGTACTTTGTAATTACTTCCCCTACCTTCTCGATCACCTCATAGGGGCCCTGCCACCTAGCTAGGAATTTGCTGTCAAGGGTGGGTACCAGAACCAAAACCCGATCTCCCGGATTGAAGTCCCGTACCCGAGCCTGACGATTGTACACCCTACTCTGGGCTTGTTGCGCTGCCTCCATATGCTCCCGGACCAGCGGCAACACCCTTTCCATCCGGTCCTGCATTTGGGCGACATACTCAATGACACTTTTGTGGGGGACAGGCTGTTGTTCCCACGCTTCCTTGGCGATATCCAACAGGCCCGAGGGTGTCTGCCATAAAGCAGTTCGAAGGGCGAGAACCCAGTAGAGGCCTGGGGTACCTCTCGCACTGCGAACATGAGATAGGGCAGAAGCAGATCCCAGTCCTTCCCATCTCTAGACACCACCCTCTTTAACATATTTTTTAGAGTTTGGTTAAACCTCTCCCACAAGACCGTCTGTTTGCGGATGGTAAGCGGACGTCCGTAACTGCTTTATACGCAACAATTTACACAGTTCCCTCATTACTTTGGACATAAAAGGGGTCCCTTGGTCTGTCAGAACCTCTTTTGGCAGGCCCACACGGGAAAACATCTCCATTAACTCTTTGGCAATGAGCTTAGCTGAGGTATGTCGCAGAGGCACCGCCTCCGGATACCGAGTGGCATAGTCGAGAACTACCAGAATGTGTTGGTGGCCCCTGGCAGACTTTGGTACAGGCCCAATTAAATCCATCGCGATTCGCTCAAAGCGGTACTTCAATAATTGGCAGAGGTACCAGGGGACTACGGAAATGTGGCTGGGGGCTAGTTATCTGACAGGTCGGACAGGACTTACAATAATTCTCTACCTCCTTGAACACACTGGGCCAATAAAACCGCTGCAGTATGCGGTCCTGGGTTTTCTGCCACCCCAGGTGTCCCCCAAGAACATGTTGGTGGGCAAGCTCCATGACAAGCTTGCGATGCGCTGTGGGCACCACCAACTGTTCAACAGGTTCGCCTCGGATTTGGTTCACCCGATACAACATATCCTGCAGAACAATAAACCGTGGGAACATTAATTCAGCCCCTGGTTTCTGGGGTTTCCCATCAATTTCCAGCACATTCTCCCAGGCCCTGGTTAGGGTTTGGTCCCGGTGTTGTGCGGTCCCAAAATTTTCCCGGAGACATTGAGGTCTGCCAACTCAGGTCCCGGTGGCAAGTCCTCCGTGTCTCCCACCATTACACTCCAGTGGGGTTGTCTCCCCCTCTACCGCTGGAGCAGTGGTCACCCCTACCGCCCGGCCCTTCAGACTCGGGCTCCCAGGGTTCTGGCCTTCCAGCGGTATCAGGCCACTCTACTAGGGTCACCCCTGTCTCGGGTCCCTCAGATACCTTTATTGCCGGCCACAGCGCCGGAAAACCGAGGAAGTCCCTCCCAAGTATTAGTTCGTGTGGGAGTTTAGTAGCGACAGCCACCTCGTGGGTCCACCTACCAGCCGCTGTGGACAAAGTCACTAGTGCAGTGGGATAGTCTTTCAGGTCTCCGTGGATGCACAGGACCCCGACTTTACGGCCAGTATACTCCGCAGGCCGTACAAGTGCAGCCCTTACCAGGAGACTAAACTCCCGGAGTCCAGCAGAGCCACCGCCAGAGAGTCTCCCACCTCTACCTGACACAGGTGGTTATGGTCCTGCACCTCACGGGTGCCAGTTGCGCACAGCTTCCGTGCATACAGGGAGTGGCGACCCCCGTAGTTCATATCCATCGGCTCATCCCGATGCGGACAGTCGGCCCTGATGTGGCCTGGCTCCTGACACCTCCAGCATACCACGGGAGGCGGACTCGCAGGGGTATATTCCGGGCAGGCCGCTCTGTCGCGGACGTCGGAACTGGGGCAGAGGCCTCCGGGGTTTGACTGACCCCTTCCCGCAAGAGTCCCCTGCAGGTTTCTGGTGGCCTCGTAGCGCTCCACCAGGTCGACCATCTCCAGGGCATTGGTGGGCGATACCTGGCCGATCCAGTGCTGGAGGGGATAAGGCAGGGCCCTCCAAAAGATGTCCGCCAACAGTCGATCCAGCATGGCAGTGGGACTTAGTAGATCGGGCTGCAGCCACTTTTGCAGCCTGTGCAGCAGATCGTAGAACTGCGGCCTAGCGGGTTCAGTCGTTTTAAAGTCCCACTGGTGGACTCTTTGGGCGCGGACCAGCACGTTCACGCCCAGTCTGGCTAGGACCTCTCCTTTCACAGTGTCATAATCTGCCGCTTGGTCATCCGACAAGTCGAAAAACACCTGCTGGGGTCCGGAAGCCAGGAACGGAGCGACCACCTCAGCCCACTGGTCACGGGGTAACTTTTCCCTCACGGCGACCTTCTCAAAAACCGCCAGGTACGTCTCAACGTCGTCTGCGGGGGTCATTTTTGGGATCGCCGCACGGACCGCTTTCCGGGCATCTTGGGCGTGGTGGGACGCTCCTGCCGCCTGTAATGCCATCACATGTTGTAGCAGTAGTTGGTTGGTCTCCCGCTGCTGCACGTTAGCCTCTATGAGAGCCTTCACAGCAGCCTCCATGTTGCCAGAAACTCCTGCTTGCAGCTTTGCTGGCTTAATATATTCCATACACTTTAGAAAAACAAAACTTCGGCGTTCACGCCAGCCTCACTGCGCATGCCCGCATCCGACACCAAATGTGGGGAGTCGCTCTGGTAGACAGCGGTGCGGGTGCAGTTTAGAGGCAAAACAAGGAGTCCAGATTGTGCAACAAACAGTGTTTTATTCACACTTGCACACAAAATGAAAAACAGTCTCTTGGTGACAGTTCACACACAGCGGAAATAACGTGGCCAAACAAAAACAGTCCAACACAGGTTCAGTCACCTGGGAGGTGTAGGTGCAGGTTCGCACCACGCTGTCGGCCCAGCCGCAGGAGAATCCAGCTTCAGGTAGCCAGGAACACAACACCTCCTTGCTGAGTTCTTTCCTCCTGGACAGAGAACTCCCAGCCCTGTTAGCAGCTCCAGGATAATCACACTCCCCAGACACAGCTGCTGGCTGCGTTTTATATCCAGCCCAAAACATGGACTGGACCGTGGGGAGCAGCCACCCACCCTACTCTTTAGCTGCTCCCAGTAAGAGCCGGCCCGGATCGGCTTTGCAGCCATGCTATTTAACAAAGCCAAACAGCACTAGCTGCTGCAGACAAAAACCCGGCTCTCACCTCACCGAGGCCAGCAACCTCGGTGACACGTACCTGCCATCACATATGACACCTTGCACCTTACCACAATGGATACCAATCCGTTCAGGATGCATCAGTTCAGTCACTGTCAGTCGTTTTGGACGGAAGAAATACAGCAGCATGCTGCTGTTTTATCTCCGTCCAAAATGCCGGAACACATGCCGGATCCGGCATTTATTTCCATAGGAATGTATTGGTGCCGGATCCGTCTCCAAATGCTTTCAGTTTACATCCAGATTGCCGGATCCGACAGAGTTTTCCGGCGGCGGAACTGCTTGCCGGAACACTCTGCCACAAATACCCTAAGGTGTTCACGCCACTATTGTGTCGTAAAAATGTTGCACATTATGGCTTTTCAACACTTTTCTAAAATTGGCAAGAGATGGGGGCGGTGATTAGTGAGAGGGATGGGGCTGTGTGCAGAAACTGGCGTAAGCTATAGCTGAAGTCCATGCCAGACCCTAGCTGGCATAGCGCACAGTCTGCCAGAGAGGCGACTAATTTATAAAGAGGCATCTACCTCTTAATAAATTAGGTGCATCTCACTCTGGCGCACAGGGATGAAGACTGGCAGCGCCATCAGTCTTTATAATTGTGTCGCATCAGATGCGAGGGGAGAGAGATCACAACCGGCGTTTTACTTGATTACTGCTCCCTTTGTGTTTATGTTGTGATTTTGCTATTCACCGCTTACATTTTGTGATACACAATTGCTTTACAAAAAGCACCGAACCATTCAGTGACCTTGAGCCCCAATCGCAGGCGCCGTTCACATCTTCACCCTCCTTCCATCGCTAAGGACCCCTTCGAAGAATAAACTACAAGCCTGGACCCCGACTGAAGGTCTCCTCTCAGTTATTCAGGTTGGTTTGTGTATCCCAGTCATAATGCGGATACATCGCCCCAGGGTGCTGTGTGTTATGTCTGCAGAATGCAATTGTTGTACTACATGTCTCATTTTTAGTGCCCCGAGGCGGATTACTACGCGACATCAAGAACGCACTGAACGACGCCAGGTGTTATTACCGTTCAGGATGGAGTTTACTTCATACAGAACAGAATTAATATATAGAACTGTCTCTTTAAGGAAAATGGAAGCATAAGCCACAGAAAAACTGCAGGATTAGGAAACATAGCTGCCTTCTTTCAGAAACAGCGCCACACCAGACCATGGGTTGTGCCTGGTACTGCGGCGCGGCTCATTGAAACGAACGGGGCTGAGCTGCAGTATCAGACGCAGTCTGAGGACAGGTGGGGTGCTATTACTGGAAGATGACAGCTGTGTCTTAACTTTTTATAATCTGTTTAACGTTTTAATACTATTTTTTTTATTTTTTTTTACAATATGGAGATGCTTCCTGATAAACCAGAGCCTAAAAAAAAGGGCACGCTGACCGCAAGAGCTCAAAACAGCAATGTGTAAAGGCTATATTGTAATGTTCCACCCTCTACAACAGGCATCCTCAAACTGCGGCCCTCCAGCTGTTGCAAAACTACAACTCCCAGCATGCCCAAACAGCCAACAGGTATCAGCCTACAGAAGGGCATTGTGGGAGTTGTAGTTTTACAACAGCTGGAGGGCCGCAGGTTGAGGATGCCTGCTCTACAATGTATCATTTTACCACAAGGTGACAAAACATTTCCCTACAGCACCTCCGCAGGAGAAACAAGGTATTACACCGCCTCCATTGCAAATCAATGTAATGCAAGGATATTCAGGGTCCTGCAGAAAGGGATGCTGTCAGCCCATTCTCTATGCTGTGACCCCCCAACCTCCAAAAACCCTGAACGTGTCCTATGACCGTCACACCTGCATATCTCGACAAGCTGCAAAATTTTAGGTTGAGGGAGACATTTTTGGCAGCTTGTTACCTAGCAACACTTGCTAACTAATAGAGGTCTAGATCGAGTCTATGACTTTAACCTGAGGGTAACTTCCCAGCGTGCTTTGTGCGCTGTGCATTCACCAGAAGTGTGGGAAGACATGGAAACCCTTCGTCATCTCCCTGCATGGCTGCAGTAGGCAGGGAAGGGGTCAGCAGCCTTTGGCACTTTGCAAAACTACAACTCCCAGCATGCTCCATTCAGTTGGAGTTGTAGTTTCACAACAGCTAGACTGCCGGAGGTTGCCTGCTCCTGATGTAGGGCTTAAATTCTGCATCAGTACCTCACCATTTCCACCACGCTATCTCTACTTGCTGCCAGTGAATAGAAACCTCTTGAGACTGAAAACCTGCCCTGAATCATCCTACTGACTACGGTGCTCTAAAACCTTGCGCTTGTACCAACCGAACCTGATCAGGACATGTTTCCAGTAAACAAGAATGGTTTTCATTCACTGACGGCAAGTAGAGATCTTGAAAATGGCAAGGAATTGAAACGCTAACCCTGTCCAAAATGTAGACAGCACCAAATTTATCACACCGTCGGCTTACTTCATGCCAAAATTTTGGTGCAGATTGGCACGATAGGCCACACCTCTTTTGCATAGACCACGCCCCCACCCTACAGCATGGCGCAGTACATTATTTCTTAGCGGCTCATTTGCTTCATACATATGTCTAAAACTTGATGTGATATTGTGGGCCAGAATTTTTGGCACCTTTTATGCCGCCTTCTAGGAGCAGGCCCATCAGAAAGCTGCCGAAATATTCGTAACACGACAATGAAGCTTCATTTACATTGAAGGTTCGACGGCACATGGGTGCGGGGTCGTTACAGTGTCGTTGGCAGAGCTGTATCAGGTGACCAGCCGTACACCCGTGTGTGCATCACATGACCAGGGCTGGTTTTCACGTTCCTATGGAATGACAGCAAGCAGAGATCTTGAAAACCATAAGAAATTGACACAAAAAATATATGGAAGATATTATAACCTTTAAATGCATTGTTTGCGGAAACCGGAATATTCCTTTAAATATCTATTTTTCTTTTTACGCTCCAGTGGAGGAAATGTACTCATTGCTGCAAACTATGCCTAAAATGAAATCTGTGCTTCTGCAAAAAGCGGGCTTAACGTGCTTAAGGCCTTATTCACACGTCAGTAATTTTTCTTTCCAGAATCACGGTCCGTTTTTTTGCGGATCCGTGTTTCCGCAAAATTCTTCCGTTTTTGTTTTTTAGTGTCTCCGTATACCTTCCGTGTTTCCGTATTTCCGCAAAAATCTGGAAGAACAAGAAAAAAAAAGATGTTTCCAGGGTAACTTTTCATTTCCTGTGGATCCGTAATTGCAGATCCACAAATACGGATGACATGCGGGTGACTTTTGTAACCTTTCCGCATGTCATCCGGATTTATTCGGATACATTCACTTCAATAGGGCTACGGTCCACAATTTGCGGACAAAAGTAGGACATACTCTACTTTTTATACGGTTCCGCATTGCGGAAATGAAAGGATTTGCGGATGCGGAGAGCATACGGAATGCTCTCCGCATCTTTTGCGGACCCATTGAAATGAATGGGTCCGCATATCTTCATTTTTGCGGAAATAATGCGGAAAAAAAACACGGACATGTGAATTAGGCCTAACGAATAGGCAGTTATGTCAAAATTCAAGTTTGAAAATTTTTGGCATAATTGTGCCATAGTTATCATTTTGAGTGACGCACCCCGGCTCCCCCACACCCTCCCCCCGTTCTGCTTGGTGTATGGCCAGAAAGGGGTGATCCATGACACGGGGGTCCAAAGAACACCAAAGAGAGAATCCCTGTGTCATGACGGGGTGTGATGTCATGTGCCGCCACCAACAGGGGGTGCCATTTGGCTACAAGGTCCCCCTTTTGCTCTATGCATGCCCCTTCTGGGAGCCCAATTCTGTCCCTATAGTGGCCCCGGATAACAGGTCGGCAGATATCAGCGCTCGGTTGTAGGTCATAGTTTCCTGAGTTCTTCCCACATGACTTAGTGAATATAAAAAGAGGTAACTGGACACCGGCAGATCTGGGAGCGTGGGGGAGATTTTAGTGATCAGGTCACATTCAGCTCTGCTAAGGCCAAAAATATTGGGCAGAGCCGCTACAGAAGCAGACTGCCATCTGGAGCCTGCCTTTCGTTGGACAGACGTAGCAGAGCTGAGTTTGTCAGTGAGCACTGCTCATTGTAATACCCTAATGCAGGGGTCAGCAACCTCCGACACTCCAGCTGTTGTGAAACTACAACTCTCAGCAGGGACACTTGCTCGGCCGACCTCGGATCTCCCATAAAAGTGAATGGAGCACTCTGGGAGCTGTAGTTTAACAACAGCTGGAGTGTCGGAGGTTGCTGACACCTGCCCTAATGAGTTAGCTGAGGTTTTGGGAAGGCAGCGTGTAGCTCTGCAGTCATTGTCTGAACTAGTACCATGTCTGGCGGTGGTGACATCATAATAAATGGTGCACCGTCCATGACTGTTCAATGAAGGCGCAAGGTTTTGCGAACGGGGGCCAGGAAGAAAATTTAGAGTGCACTGGCGTTGGTGAGTGACATCGTATCATGAAAGAAGCATGGCTACATATTTGAAATCAAATTCATGGAAAACTCCTTAAAATGACATCATCAGCTCTGCTACATATATACATAGCAATACCGCTTTCTAGTAAGGGTACTTTCACACTTGCGGCAGAGGAATCCGGCAATCTGCATGCAAACGGACAGCATTTGTAGATGGATCTGGATCCGGATCCGTCTCACAAATGCATTGCAAGAACAGATCCGTCTCTCCGGTTGTCATCTGGAGAAACGGATCCGTTATGTATTTTTTTAACATTTTTAAAGGTCTGCGAATGCGCAGACTGGAAGAGCGGATCCGGCAATGCGGTATTTTTAATGCCGGATCCGGCACTAATACATTCCTATGGGAATTAATACCGGATCCGGAATTACGGCAAGTGTTCTGGCATTTTGGACGGAGATAAAACCGCAGCATGCTGCAGTATTATCTCCGTCCAAAACGCCGTACAGTGACTGAACTGAAGACATCCTGATGCATCCTGAACGGATTTCTCTCTATTCAGAATGCATTAGGAGAAAACGGAAGCGTTTTTTTTCCGGTATTGAGCCCCGACGACGGAACTCAATGCCGGACAATAAAAACTTGAAGTCACATCCGCTGTGTGTAGAAAATGGTGAATACTATTACTATGTATAGTAAATGGTGGTGATTGTCGGTGAGCGTTGTTGGCTCAGAGCTTTTTAAAGGGCCCCTTTCGGACCATGTGACAATCCAGTATTTGTTCTGTGCAGGCAGAATTCGGAGCTGCGGGACGATTCACCGGCTCACCGCCCCTTATAAGCAGAAAACTGCATTCATTACAGTGGTGGAAGTTTAATGATGCCATTACACTGTCTGCGCTCGTGATCACAGGTTTACGCTGCCTCTGACAAGTGATTACGTCTGGTGGGTTTACAAGCGGCCATTGTACCGGGAGCAGAACATTCTGCCCTTTCTCATGTCTTCACTGTATTTATACATTTCGCAGCAATAAGTGCTTAGCAGCCAAGAGCTATTAACCCATCTACCGCCACCACGTGTCGCTGCTATCGCCATCTATGGGCCAAATGTAGAAGAAAAGTGCGTGCTTTTGGCCGGGGTAGACTGGGAACTTAAAGTGGCCCTGGGAAAAAATAAAAATAAATGGCGTAGGGGGGTCCAAACTGACAGAAGGTGGAGCAACATATGTAGATGGAGCCAATACAAGTTGGCAGTAATACCACAGTGCAGCACAGAATACGTCCCCAGACGTTGTCCCTCTGTGGTGGCCATCAATAGCGGCCACCTTCTGTGCTCCTCCTCCAATTGTCTCTAATATGGATATGAAGCGAGATAGGGGCCACAGCACCAAGCCAGCCCCACCTTCAGCATGCTGCCTGGACTTTCTGTAAAAATGACCCTTAGGGCTCATGCACACAACCGTTGTTCTGGTCCGCATTCGAGCCGCAGTTTTTGCAGCTTGAGTGCAGACCCATTCACTTCAATGGCGCCTCAAAAGATGCGGACACCACTCCGTGTGCTGTCCGCATTCATTGCTTCGTTCTATAGCCCCGAAAAAAAAAAACATATAACGTCCTATTCTTGTCCGTTTTGCGGACAAGAATAGGCATCTTTATAATGAACCGCCTGTTCTGTTCCACAAATTGCAGAAGGCACATGGGCGGCTTCCGTGTTTTGTGGATCCGCAATTTGCGGACCGCAAAACACATACAGTCGTGTGCATGAGGCCTTTTAGTGACCCCAGTATGTAATCGGCCAGTGGATTTCTCGGGATTTAAATACTGATGACCTACCTTCAGTATAGGTGATCAATACCTTATCTGTAGGGGTCTGATGCCCAGTACGTGCGCCAGTCATCTGTTTGAAGAGGCCGTATAGCTCAGGTGAGCACCGCAGCCTATTCCTAGGCCAATGATGTTAAGTTCATGGGTCACATGTTTTGATAATGCAGCCGATGAAGATGCCGCTGCGCTGGCTGGAGTGCAATGCTCCCTACAAACAGCTGATCATGGGCGTGAAATCGTCTCTGTATGACTCTAGAGCAGGCATGCTCAACCTTCGGCACTCCAGGTGTTGCAAAACTACAACTCCCAGCATGCCCGAACAGCCTACAGCTATCAGCCTACAGCAGGGCATTGTGGGAGTTGCAGTTACACAACAGCTGGAAGGCCGCAGGTTGAGCATGCCTGCTCTAGAGTCTAGACTGATACAGTATATCTCACCTGTGCTGATACATTGTATCAATACAGGAGATAGATCTGGATCGGATACAATTGTAACAAACATTCAGCTGATTCAGCCCCATACGATGCCATGAAGCGACATGCCACTTAAAAAAATAAATAATAAAATTCTATAAACTAAGACGTGGATTTCTGGACCACTTAAGGGTCCATTCACATGTCCGTGTGTGTTTTGCGGATCCGCAAAACACGGACATCGGCGATGTGCGTTCCGCAATTTGTGGACCGCACATCGCCGGTACTCTCATAGAAAATGCCTTTTCTTGTCCGCAATTGCGGACAAGAATAGGACATGTTCTATTTTTTTCGGGAACGCAATTGCGGACATCGGCCGGGACATCGTCTGTTCCCATTGAAATTAATGGGTCCGCAATTCCGTTCCGCAAATGCGGAACGGAATTGCGGACGTGTGAATGGAGCCTTAGAGCATGTTCACACTGGGTGGACGCCCTGTAGAATTTCCATCCTGAATTTGCAGGCAGAGTTCCTATATTGCATAACGGTAGCAATAAAGTGGAGGAGACTTTCCAGCCTTGCATGGATGACATAACATTTTATCCACCTTGCTGCTTCACTAATAAGCTGCAGATTAAAATGGCAAATCCTTCCTGTGTGAAAATACCCTAAAAAAATCAGCTGATCTTGCATCATTTTAATGACCCTTCACTGCCCCTCTGTACAGTGGCGCTGAGCTGGTCCCGGCCGCTGTCAGTAATTCGCTCTGATGACCTCACTGCCTCCTAGTAATCAGGTCTGCAGTGGGTGCAGAGATTGGGGAGGGTACAGTACAGAGGGTGGGGAGGCCTCTGATAAGACGGCGGGATACTCTTCCCCAGGGCTATGGGCACGGGTTATATTTAGAGCAGGGATGGTGGTTATTACTGGTAATACAATATCTTGTTGCCCTGTAAAATCTGAAGGGCTAACACATTCCGGAGGGAAAAATAACAGTGTGAGAAATCAGGGGGCGCACACGCTCTGCCGGGCCGACAGGAGAACTGGAACCAGAGTAAAAGTCCCCCCCATCCAGGACCCTCACTAATTACCCTCATTCATTAACCAGTGGAGTGGAGAAGAGCTGCAAAGAACGGCTCTTGCTCTGGAGGACCTGACAATTACCATTAATTACAATGGAAACTGTGTAATTCTTCATTTCTCCTGGGGTGGCGCTGCAGGGAATAAAACACTTCATGCTGGGGTTCTCCCATAGACTATAGGCGATCGCTGGAGTTCTAAGCAGCAGGACAACTTATTTATGAAGAACTTTTTTTCAAATTTTAAGGGATTTTCCATATAGAAAGTATTTTTAGATGCAATTGTAACACTGCATCAGCACTTGCAATACAAAGTCAATTGACCATTCTGTGTGGCAAGACAAATGTAGCTCTCCAGTGATTATGAATTTATTCCAGCAGTGTTAAAAGGGTTGTCTCAGATTTTGATATTGGTGACCTGTCTTCAGGATAGGTCATTAGTATCACATCGGTGGGGGTCCGACACCCTGAACCCTCCAATAATCAGTTGTTTGGAGAGGCTGCAGCGCACTGATAAATGCTGTGACCTCTTCCTAGGCCAGTGATGTCATGTTCTTCGGTCACATAGCGTAGGTGCAACTCAGTCCTATTAAAGTGAATGTGGCTGAATTGCAATACCAAACCCAACCACTTACCAATAGATGGCGCTGTGCTTGGTAAGGTGTGAGGAGACCTCTTCAAACAGCTGCCGATCGGATATTGATGACCTATCCTGGGGGTAGGTCGGCAATATTAAAAACATCTTTAAGACTCCCATAACTTTAGATTACCATTGGCTAAATCCACCAATGTCATGTCACAGTCCCTCCTGTGAGAGAGGTGAGAAGATCGGATAGACTTGCTGCACATGAGGCTATCTGACAGGTCTCTTTGTTTTTCTCTATGTATGTTGTTGTTTGGCAGGATCTCACCTCTCCTCAGGTGCCGCTCGTTATCAGTGATGA
This sequence comes from Bufotes viridis, assembly GCA_033119425.1. NCBI lineage: Eukaryota > Metazoa > Chordata > Amphibia > Anura > Bufonidae > Bufotes > Bufotes viridis. Next base: position 150,755,348 of record CM065595.1, on the reverse strand, counting down.
GGCTCTATTTAGGTCCGCCTCACACTGCTGACCATGCGGTTGATAGTTTCTACTTGGAGTTGCTAGAGCTTGTTTGTCTTGGATCTCCTGCTTCTCCATACATCTCTAAGCTAAGTACTTGTTGCCTTCTCTGTTTGTTTTTCTCTGGTTTGTGTTGTTTCTAGGCCTCAGGGAGATGCAGGTTCCTTCATCAGGGAAGGAACCTGCTGTCTCATCTCCTGCTACCTATCCTAGGGATCGTCAGTTTTAGTAGAGCCTAGGTATCCGGCGTATGAGCATTTCCATCATCAGGATCTGCTTATACTGGCAGGAGTTAGGGAAAGGCCTAGGGATTGCTAGGAGGTCACCATCACTCTTCCTTACCTTTTGAGGCCTAGACTATTGTCTATTTGTTGTTGTGTGTACCTGGTGTTTTCACCTTCCCCATAACCTGTGACATGTCGGCAGGCATGGCCATCGATCTAGTGTGTATCGGGGTCTTCCGATTTTCACAAGAGGGATTGGGCAAGTAAAATTTTAACGTCTGATCCTTTTGTTCTGGGAACAGCTTTCTTCTCTCTTGCCACTGAACACACATGCATGCTTGGCTGAACTGGGGGATTAAAAGAGATTGAAAGAGATAGCTGCTGGCCAAATGAGCTTTCAGCTATTGAAGGAGCGTAGACCTCAGGGGTATATAACCTACACAGTAACAGGGCACATCAGCCACTCCTGCTAGAGGGGGCGCCCCATATGGCTTGGCACCATTGCACCCCTAAAAAGTACAGTGTCCACAGACAAGCCCCAAGAGGGTATACCGCTGCAAAGATAACGCACCTAAAAGGTATAATGATGAACATATAGTGCCTCTAATAACTATTATACCCAAAGGTAGGTCTCCAAAAAGTACAGTGCAGTACCCTGGGCAGAAGGAGCACTGTCACCTCTGCAGCCCCCATAACTCATCCGGTTGTATAGAGGTAGGTTGCCATGAATATTGACAGGGCTAATGATCCAGTGCTGGCTACATGAGCTGATACATAGTGATACATTGTATATCCTCCAGTCATGTCCCTCCCAGGAGGGGCTGATAAGATGCCGCTCCACAAATCACTCGGGCTCCTTACCTGTTTTCTTTAGATCTGACCACATGGGACAGATGCGTTGCGAGTTTCCCTAAGAAGCTTTATCACAAGGGACCGTGGCGGGCGAGTAACTCGTGGTGCGGCATTATAAAGTAAGCACAACTTCGGCAGTCCATGCCGCTGCCTAGAGTAGTTTTTGCCAACATAGTAAATATAATAGATCGTTTAAAATCGATATGGTCCAATAATAAAGTGCATGAACATACAAACTGATGGGGCATCAAATTATCGTACCCTCATAACATTTGATTAATGGATAACGGGTATCCCATACAGCAAGAAAAGATAATGAATATGTGCACGGCGGCACAGATAAAGCCAGTTTTTCCTACCGGTACCCAGGGACTAGACGTTAGGGAAGATCCGGATCACATGTGAAATATCCCGGTTGATGCCACGGTTGCAGGACATACTCATAACATGGAACACACGTGTAGGGTCCCTAAATGCGCCCTGTGGTAAGCTGTACACTATCCCTGATACTAATTAATAGTAGCAGCCTCACCACAGGGCACTCGTCCTGAAAAGGGCGACCCCGTCCGGAACCTGTCCCTTATTCTAAAAATCTGAATGTCCCTATAAACTAAATACACTCCCTACACGCATGTTTCACTGCTCCGCTGATGCGAGTAGAGCAGCTCATCAGGGGAGAAAAACATGACCCAGGTACACCTTGCAGTATTGATAAATAGGCAAGGAACCCAGGATAAAAATATAGATTGCCCCACAGATGGGGGTTGTGGTCCGCTGGCTTAGAGGGGAGACCAAGATCCCCTACAATTATGTGTCCCTATGCGATATGGAACAGCACAGTGGCATGATGTATCGCCCTGCACTAAGGACGTCCTTAGTATTATATTATGCAGTATTATAGTAGTTATATTTTTGTACATAGGTGACAGTATTACAAATTAAAGGTTAGTTATTTAGGTTAGGTTAGTTAGTTATTTTAAACTGATGATCTATCCTCTGGATAGATCATCAGCATCTGATCGGCAGGGGTCCGACACCCGAGACCCGCACCGATCAGCTGTTTGAGAAGGCAGCAGCACTGGCAGTAGTGCCGCGGCCTTCTCACTGTTTACCGCAGGCCCAGTGACATCACGACTAGCATCACTGGCCTGGGCACGGCTAAGCTTCATTCGAGTGAACAGAGCTTAGCCCCGCCCAGGCCAGTGATACTAGTCGTGACGTCACTGGGCCTGCGGTAAACAGTAAGAAGGTTGCGGCACTGCTGCCAGTGCCGCTGCCTTCACAAACAGCTGATCGGCGGGGATCCCGGGTGTCGGACCCCTGCCGATCAGATGCTGATGATCTATCTAGAGCAGTGCTTCCCAACCAGTGAGCCTCCAGCTGTTGAAAAACTACAACTCCCAGCATGCCCGGACAGCCTTTTGCTGTGCGGGCATGCTGGGAGTTGTAGTTTTGCAACAGCTGGAGGCACACTGGTTGGGAAACACTGATCTAGAGGATAGATCATCAGTTTAAAATAACTGCAGAACCCCTTAAACATGTACCTTTACACCCCCAGTGATTATAGGATCATAAATTAAGGGGCGATTGGTTTTGATTGGTCGCTGACTATCTGGTGTACCTGCTGGCATTTCTTTATTATAAATTGCTCCTGCTGCATTTGCAGACCTTTCTTGATATACTTAGTATGCTGTATCAGGTAGCTCATTGGTAAGATTGTCTGTTAGTCTCTTTGCTGATGAAGGAGACAGCTGTACATTGATCTAAATCTGTGTACATGTGTTTCCTACAGGGACGGAGAGCAATGTGACGATCGTCTGTCTCAGGTCACTGGGAGATATTGCTGCATTGCACATATCCCATATAGGCTGTGTGCGCTCAGCGGATACAAATGTGCTGCCAGTGCACATTACATGACATCCAATCAACAACATTGCATGTTCTCTGTCATTATTATGCCATATTACTATATAACTATAGTACAATAATTTTTTATACATTTTATATATTGTTATCTAAAACATCAAAATGTTGGTATCCCTTAAATGTTTAATATAAAACCTTTTCCCCTGGGCGATGTTCCCTCATGGAATTTTAGCGAGGGTCCCAGCATGATCAGTGGGAGCCCAGCGGTCATATATTTATTACATATTGTGTGGATAGATGATAAATGTAGTTTGTAAACCAACCCTTTTAAGGGCAAATTTAATCAGGGTAAGGGCTCTTTCACACGGACGTGTGAGCCCCGTGCCCATATTGCGGACCGCATTTGTGGATCCACAATACACGAGCACCATTTCGTGGCCATTCCGCATCACAGATGTGGATCCGTTCATTTCAATGGGTCCACAAATCCGGAGATGTGGAACGGTGCGGAACGGAATACTATGGAAGCACTACTGAGTGCTTCCGCGGGGTTCCGTTCTGTACTTCCGTCCCGCAAAAAGATAGAACATGTCCTATCTTTTTGCGGAGCCAGAAGATAGCGGACCCATTCAAGTGAATGGGTCCACGATCCGCTGCTGCTGCCCCACAATCGGTCCCCGTGCATTGCGGCACGCAGCATGGGCACGGGGCTCACACATTCGTGTGAAAGAGCCCTAAAGCTAGAACCCTGGGGCTCAGCTATAGGGGGCCATAGTACCTGAAGGGCCAAAAGGCTCCGTTATCACATAAGACGGCACCCATAATAGAGACGATAGGTGAGGGATCCTGTAAACGTTTTTCGTTGGAGTCAAGTTGCTGCAACATAAGCCTCTGCCCATATGACAACCCTATGAGTTTGGAATATGTGCTGTCACAGCGTGCTCCATGTGAATACCTCAAAGTTGTTTTTTTTCTAACAGGTTCATACAGAATCCGTGAGAAAAATTTGGGAGAGGTACAATATGTGCCCAATATGGCCGAAGCCCAGGATGAAAAGGGTAACAAAGTGGAGATAGAACAAGAATACAGAAGACCCAAGGTTTCCTTCTTCACAGCCAAACAATTCCAACCCCTTTAAGAGGGGGCTGAAGGATGTTTACTAAGAGACAAGTATGGATATCTGGGCTCCGAGCCTAAGCCTGAAGAACCCCCTAAACAAGCAGCAACAAGCTGGCAGCCTGCGCAAAACCCAAGAACCGACACACGGTACAACATCAAACACGACGCGCAGGCGGCATCATCCCGCAGATCTAACCTGTCCGTGCCTGAGAGAAGAAAATGTCACTTTTACTATTTCATAAGGTTCTCCTAGCATCGCTATAATTGAGCCTTTTTTAGATATTACTGACTGAGGATACAATAAGCATATTGGCAGGGCCCCATATCAGAGCCCATCACCCACAATGCAGCATGGTTACATTATTTAAAGGGGCTCAGCGGCCAACAGGCAAACAGACAGCTGCTTGGTAGAAGCTGACAGTGATGTAATCTGCTGAGCTGTGAGCACTTGGATCAGTGACTGGCTGATAACAGCACCCTCCGCCCCAGAGATCTTATAAGTGTCGTCCAGCATTGCAGAAACAGCACCACCCCTGCCCACAGGTTGTATTTGGTACTGTAACTCAGCCTAATTCACTTCAAAGGCATTGAGCTGCAATAACAGTCACAACCCAGGAGCAGGTGTGGCCTGCTATGGTTACTGTGACATCACTGTGTGCATTATCTCTGTACTGTGACATCACTGTGTTTATTATCCCTGTACTGTGACATCACTGTGTGCATTAGCCCTGTACTGTGACATCACTGTGTGTATTATCCCTGTACTGTGACATCACTGTGTGCATTATCTCTGTACTGTGACATCACTGTGTGCATTATCTCTGTACAGTGACATCACTGTGTTTATTATCCCTGTACTGTGACATCACTGTTTATTATCCCTGTACTGTGACACCACTGTGTTTATTATCCCTGTACTGTGACATCACTGTGTTTATTATCTCTGTACTATGACATCACTGTGTTTATTATCTCTGTACTGTGACACCACTGTGTTTATTATCCCTGTACTGTGACATCACTGTGTTTATTATCTCTGTACTGTGACACCACTGTGTTTATTATCCCTGTACCGTGACATCACTGTGTCTATTATCCCTGTACTGTGACATCACTGTGTGTATTATCCCTGCATTGTGACATCACTGTGTGTATTATCCCTGTACTGTGACATCACTGTGTGTATTATCTCTGTACTGTGACATCACTGTGTGTATTATCCCTGTACTGTGACATCACTGTGTGCATTATCTCTGTACTGTGACATCACTGTGTGCATTATCTCTGTACTGTGACATCACTGTGTGTATTATCCCTGTACTGTGACACCACTGTGTTTATTATCCCTGTACCGTGACATCACTGTGTCTATTATCCCTGTACTGTGACATCACTGTGTGTATTATCTCTGTACTGTGACATCACTGTGTGTATTATCCCTGTACTGTGACATCACTGTGTGCATTATCTCTGTACTGTGACATCACTGTGTGCATTATCTCTGTACTGTGACATCACTGTGTTTATTATCTCTGTACAGTGACATCACTGTGTTTATTATCCCTGTACTTTGACATCACTGTTTATTATCCCTGTACTGTGACATCACTGTGTGCATTATCCCTGTACTGTGACATCACCATGTCTATTATCCCTGTACTGTGACATCACTGTGTTTATTATCCCTGTACTGTGACATCACTGTGTTTATTATCCCTGTACTGTGACATCACTGTGTTTATTATCCCTGTACTGTGACATCACTGTGTTTATTATCCCTGTACTGTGACATCACTGTGTGTATTATCCCTGTACTGTGACATCACTGTGTGCATTATCTCTGTACTGTGACATCACTGTGTGCATTATCTCTGTACTGTGACATCACTGTGTGCATTATCCCTGTACTGTGACATCACTGTGTGCATTATCCCTGTACTGTGACATCACTGTGTTTATCATCTCTGTACTGTGACATCACTGTGTTTATCATCTCTGTACTGTGACATCACTGTGTGTTATTATCACTGTACTGTGACATCACTGTGTGCATTATCCCTGTACTGTGACATCACTGTGTGCATTATCCCTGTACTGTGACATCACTGTGTTTATTATCTCTGTACTGTGACATCACTGTGTATATTATCCCTGTACTGTGACATCACTGTGTTTATTATCTCTGTACTGTGACATCACTGTGTATATTATCCCTGTACTGTGACATCACTGTGTTTATTATCCCTGTACTGTGACATCACTGTGTTTATTATCCCTGTACTGTGACATCACTGTGTGTATTATCTCTGTACTGTGACATCACTGTGTGTATTATCCCTGTACTGTGACATCACTGTGTTTATTATCCCTGCACTGTGACATCACTGTGTTTATTATCTCTGTACTGTGACATCACTGTGTGTATTATCCCTGTACTGTGACATCACTGTGTGTATTATCCCTGTACTGTGACATCACTGTGTGCATTATCTCTGTACTGTGACATCACTGTGTGCATTATCCCTGTACTGTGACATCACTGTGTGCATTATCCCTGTACTGTGACATCACTGTGTGCATTATCCCTGTACTGTGACATCACTGTGTTTATTATCTCTGTACTGTGACATCACTGTGTATATTATCCCTGTACTGTGACATCACTGTGTTTATTATTTATTATTATCCCTGTACTGTGACATCACTGTGTGTATTACCTCTGTACTGTGACATCACTGTGTTTATTATCCCTGTACTGTGACATCACTGTGTTTATTATCCCTGTACTGTGACATCACTGTGTATATTATCCCTGTACTGTGACATCACTGTGTTTATTATTTATTATTATCCCTGTAATGTGACATCACTGTGTTTATTATCTCTGTACTGTGACATCACTGTGTTTATTATCCCTGTACTGTGACATCGCTGTGTTTATCCCTGTACTGTGACATCGCTGTGTTTATTATCTCTGTACTGTGACATCACTGTTTATTATCTCTGTACTGTGACATCACTGTGTGTATTATCCCTGTACTGTAACATCACTGTTTATTATCTCTGTACTGTGACATCACTGTGTGCATTATCTCTGTACTGTGACATCACTGTGTGTATTATCTCTGTACTGTGACATCACTGTGTTTATTATCTCTGTACTGTGACATCACTGTGTTTATTATCCCTGTACTGTGACATCGCTGTGTTTATCCCTGTACTGTGACATCGCTGTGTTTATTATCTCTGTACTGTGACATCGCTGTGTTTATTATCTCTGTACTGTGATATCACTGTGTTATTATCTCTGTACTGTGACATCACTGTGTTTATTATCTCTGTACTGTGACATCACTGTGTATATTATCCCTGTACTGTGACATCACTGTGTATATTATCCTGTACTGTGACATCACTGTGTATATTATCTCTGTACTGTGACATCACTGTGTATATTATCCCTGTACTGTGACATCACTGTGTTTATTATCCCTGTACTGTGACATCACTGTGTGTATTATCTCTGTACTGTGACATCACTGTGTATATTATCCCTGTACTGTGACATCACTGTGTTTATTATCTCTATACTGTGACATCACTGTGTATATTATCCCTGTACTGTGACATCACTGTGTGTATTATCCCTGTACTGTGACATCACTGTGTGTATTATCTCTATACTGTGACATCACTGTGTGTATTATCCCTGTACTGTGACATCACTGTGTTTATTATCTCTATACTGTGACATCACTGTGTATATTATCCCTGTACTGTGACATCACTGTGTTTATTATCTCTATACTGTGACATCACTGTGTGTATTATCCCTGTACTGTGACATCACTGTGTGTATTATCTCTGTACTGTGACATCGCTGTGTTTATTATTTCTGTACTGTGACATCACTGTGTATATTATCCCTGTACTGTGACATCACTGTGTTTATTATCTCTATACTGTGACATCACTGTGTTTATTATCCCTGTACTGTGACATCACTGTGTGTATTATCTCTGTACTGTGACATCGCTGTGTTTATTATTTCTGTACTGTGACATCACTGTGTGTATTATCTTTGCACTTGTGGAAATAGATGCCCGAAGGCAGAAAAAAGAAGGCGCATTGCACTGAAGGACCCCAGTAACATAAACTTTTTTATGTATTTAAAAAAATATAAGTATACAACACAACGGCTACATGTTTTGGTGACGGACCAACACTGAAATGCGTGCGATGTCAGTTTTATTAATTTCTGCCACATTTTTCTCAGCTCTTCTATTCTCACACAAGAGGATAATGTAAAAGTCAACTTAGATGTGAAAAAAGCCTTAAAGGGATTTTGCAGAAGTAAAACATTTATCCCCCAGGATGGACCATAAATATCGGATTGGGTGGTCTGTGGATCTATAATTTGGGACTCCTGTCAATCATTAGAAAGAAGTGCACCTGGTGCTCCAGTGAGTGCTGCTCCCCATCATAGTGACTCCTCACCAGTAGATCAGCACTTTTTACCATATCGCTGCTCACGTGAGTTTTATGATTCCTTTTTGTCCTAGTGGTAACAGTTTTCAGGACTTTGTGCATCTGAGAAATTCTCACTTTGTGAAGATTTATTCTGTTTATACAGTCGTATTGATTCCATTTTATTTGCCTCCTTTGTTCTTGTAAAAAAAAAAAAAACAATTCCTGGCGGAGGCTCGACCTCGGTGGTAGGGAGTATGTGAAGCTGCCGCGTCCTCTGCTTCCCTCAGGGTGGTTATCCCTAGATTCAGACTTTTCTTGACCCAATTCCGAGATTAAGGTTGTAACAGGAACGTTTCAGCGGTGGAAAACTGAGCTACAATCATTTATAAACCATGTACTCTATATATAAACTGTATGGAAGGTCATGTCCTTCCATTTCTAAGGGATTGATACCAAAAGGATAACGTATTTCTATTATGATTTCTATAATTCCGTTTTCATTTTTCAGTTCTGTTCAAAGATAGAACATGTGCTATTATTGTCCGCATAACGGAAAAGGATAGTACTGTTCTATCAGGGGCCAGCTGTTACGTTCCGCCAAATACCGAAAGCACACGGACGTCATCCGTATTTTTTGCGGACCGAACAATACTAAAAAAGCCATACGGTCATGTGCATGAGGTGTTAGGCTTGAACGTCGTATGTCCACATAGGTGAATAAACTTTTTTCATTTTTTCAACATTTTTAGTGCTGCCTATTTGCAGATAGATAGATAGATATGAGATAGATAGATAGATAGATAGGAGATAGATAGATAGATAGGAGATAGATAGATAGATAGATATGAGATAGATAGATAGATAGATATGAGACAGAGAGATAGATAGATAGATAGATAGTTCAAAACAAAAGATAACAGCAGTACAGTAAGTGGTATTGTTGGGTGCAATCCCTCTGGGAGTATAGGCAAAAATCCACTAGTCAATAGAAGACAAATTATTTCCCAGTGGACTGGGGAAATAAACAGGTCCAATACCCTTTTACTGAATCTAAAGTGCTCCCTTATCGATAGATAGATAGATAGATAGATAGATAGATAGATAGATTGATTAGATAATTATTTCTTCAGGCATGATTGACTTACTGTGGACAAACATCCAACTTCTCCTATCTATCTATCTATCTATCTATCTATCTATCTCATATCTATCTATCTATCCATCCATCTATCTATAACAGTAATTCTTGGGACTATCACCCATGTATTGGATATTAAGGTGTCATATATTATGTTATGGCACATGAACATTGGACCCGTCTCATCTCCAGTAAACAGAAAGAGACGCTTTAAACCTGATTCATCAATGTGACATGATGGACGCTGGAGAGATGGGGTGAATCAGAGGGCAGAAAATGGGTCAGTTATACAGAGTAACCAAGAGGCCGAACAGTGATAGTACACAGCGTATCGCTCTATGAAGTCATCTATCTGTCGGGACGTTATACCTCCCCGGACTGTTTTTTGTGTAACAGGTGAATGACCCCTTTCAGGCTGATGAGTTGGACCTGCAGCCGGCAGATCACAGACACATTCAGCTCATAATAAAACATTCTGCAAATCTGCGACATCTTCTGTATTCCTATCCCTCAAAATGTAAGGAGAAGGAGTTATCAAATTCCACTGGAAGCTTCCTGGGGTTTAGTACAGTAGATCTGCTTTCCGGCTTTAGATCTCTAGAAGTATCTTTCCTTCTATAGACAGAAACAGTGGATTATAATATTGCTAGTTTGGGTGGTCGCCCAGGGCCCAAAGAAATTATGCAAATTGCAGTCTTTGTGTGGTTTTTGCGGCAAATCCAGGTTAAAAACTTTAACAAAGCTGCCTTGTGCAAAAATCAGCAGGACTGACAGAAGGGAAAATAGGTTAATAGGCACTCTACCATCTGGGACTGCATCGAGACATGTTGGGAATGTTATTAAAGTGCTGAACCTTGATTAAAGTGTTACATCTTGATGAAGTCCCAGATGGTACAGTGCCTGTTAGTAGGATATGTCGAACTAAGGCCTCACATCAGCGTTTTTGCTTTCCGTCCTAAAGTTCCGTCGTCGGGTCTCTAGGACGGAAAGATACTGATCAGGATTATCCCCATGCATCCTGAATAGAGAGAAATCCGTTCAGGATGCATCAGGATGTCTTCCGTTCAGTATGTCAACGTTTTTTGGACGTTGACAAAAGCGCAGCATGCTGTGGATTTGTCTCCGTCCAAAAATCCGGAAGACATGCCGCAACGCCGGATCCGGAATTAATGCCCATTGAAGGGCATTAGTCTGGATCCAGCCTTTAGCTAAACGTCGTTTCCGCGCATTGCTGGAACCGACGTTTAGCTTTTTGTCAATGGTTACTATGGCAGCCAGGACGCTAAAGTCCTGGTTGCCATAGTAAGAAGTAGGGAGCGGGGAGCAGCATACTTACATTCCGTGCGGCTCCCGGGACGCTCTAGGATGACGTCAGGGCGCCCCAGTGCATAGATCACGTGATCGCACGGATCACGTGATCCATGCGCGCGGGGCGCTCTGACGTCATTCAGGAGGGCCCGGGAAGCCGCACGGAATGTAAGTATGCCGCTCCCCCGCTCCCCACTGCTACTATGGCAACCAGGACGCTAGTAGCGTCCTGGCTGCCATAGTAACACTGAAAGCATTTTGAAGACTGATCAGTCTTCAAATGCTTTCAGTTCACTTGCGTTGTGCAGGATCCGGCGTGCATTCCGGCGATGGAAGTGCACGCCGGATCCTAACAACGCTAGTGTGAAAGAGGCCTAACCCCTCAATTTTATCAGTGTGAGGGTTTAGTATTGCCGCAGAGTGCACCTGCTTTTGCTATGGTTATGTTTTTGATTGTTCTCCACATCCACATTATCGCTATCGTATGTAGGATGGTTATTGTGGTACTTGTAGTCCGTTGCTGGCATCTTCCATTGTATGCATTTTTTGCTGTTGATTGCCCCTAGCAACGGACTACAAGTGCAGGATGTGCTCCCCTAGATACATGCACAACTGCATATGGGTTGAGCATATCCTGCTTGTTAAAAACCACACCACGTTTTCTAATGGATTGTACAGTGCCTGTTAACTTATTTTCGATTCCATTATTAAAAGAGTTAAAGGGTAAACCTATAACAGTTCACCTGAGTCCGTGTATTGTGTTGGGAGTGCCACTATAACCGTTTCTATATATTTAGGACTGGCAGAAGGACCTGCACATGGTCACATGACCCCTAAAGGTCCTCAGGCCAGAGGGGGGGGGGAAGGAAAGTGTGAGCTGGGTACAGAAAGTCTGGTCTGGGGCCTGTATGAATTTAGGGGGGTCTGGTATAGGGTCTGCATTTAGGGGGTTTGGGGGACTGAGTTTATTTATGTGGTCTCCCCTATTTCTGTATTTAGGCAATCTGAATTTTTACGGGATCTAATCTGGGTCTGTATTTAGGGGTTGGGGGGTCTGTATTAGTTTCTGCCATTCTGTCTTATACTATCATGGAAACTCGACAGATCTCAATAGGGTCAATCTACACTGAAGATGGGAACCTAGACTTATACAGTAGATCCAGAATGGGGGACCCCCTCACCCCCAGTAAGGTATTGGAAAAAAAGTTTTCTAAACCAGACACCCCGTATAAAGAACATCATGGAAAATAATAGCTATTGTCAGGGACAAATGATCAAAACCAAAGACCTTGTGTAAAATGTAGGGACAGCTGTTGGCTAGGAGTCCACGGGTGGTTGGAGGCATTAATGTGCAGCTTTGCTTCTGAATCCCCCATGTTTGGGTGCAGAGATCTCAGTCCACGTCCTCAGAGAATAAACACAAGATCTAAATAAAGATCCCGGCTTGTTGTCCAGTGCGGCCGACACGAAACCTGCCAGGAAAGTCATGCCTTGGCCATCTGCCCGGCCCCTGTGCCCTCTATCTACCACGGCCCGGCTTCATACATGACTGCAGGTTATTAGACAAGAGGAGGAATGTTTTTGGAACTAAACGTTCAGTTTTGACCTTGTCTGGTTAATCAGTAATGAATTGCACCCAGCTGCTGCCATATGATCGAGATGATAACAAACCGAACGCAGCATTTCATGAAATGCATTAGAGGTGATATGCAGGGCAGCGAAAAGTATGTTTAGTGCCCCGGAGCAAGAGTACTTTGGACTATGGACGTTTGTAGAAATTTGTCCCTATGGCTACTACTCAAAGCCATCAACTCACTACTTAATTGCACTTTGATTGGTTAGCCTGCGCTATGATTTATGCTGTCGTGTGCACTTCTACAGTTTTATATTGTTAAACTGCATTTTATATGTTTATTTGTAATATATCCTGTTCATTTGCACAGTTATTACACTATAGCTGCACTGCACTGTGGAAAGAGTTAATGCACAGCCAACTAATACTGAGAGACCTTGGGACTTTCCACCTGTGCACTGAGAAGTTAGAAATCTTCCATAGTTACTATCAGAAACTATGCAAAGGAGAGCAGTTAGAGCCCCTAGGGACCAGTGTTTAGTAGTAGAGACTCTGCCAGACTGCACAGGTAACCAGAAGAAGATGCTGAAGGGGGGATACTCTGCCCCAAACCTTGGATAACCAGCCCTTTGAGGACTGAGTAGCAGACCCTGGGGCAGCTCATTGTCCTGGGAACCAGCCTTCTGAGAGAGAGAGAGAGAGAGAGAGAGAGCTAGCTAGCTCAGGCTTCTCCTTAGCATATGACCTTCTGTTACCAGAGGGGAGACTGGAGAAGCCAGCTCAGTGCACTGCCTGTATTGCTTTGCACTTGAGTTCCTCCAGTAAAGCAGCACACCGGTTTACTGCAGACCCTGACTCTCTGGACTTATTTGGGTTCATCATGTCTTACCATCCCCTGATGTCTGGGGGACCCAGTGTAGCAATGGGACCACCCAAAACCACTGCATGTGCCCCATTCTAGACTAACACAACATTTGTTGATATGCACCATCTGCCATCGGTCATATGGCACCAGTGGGATAGCTACATGAGGGATAAGGGGCACTAGTAAAAACATTTTTCTAATGGGGCAGATCTGCAACCAAATATATTGTGGGGTAACACCAGGGTCAGACTCCCCTTCTCCCCTCCTCCACACCGATCACATACTGTGCCATTTAATAAAGCCATATTGTGCACAAATAGAGGCGCCATATTGTGCACAAATAGAGGCGCCATATTGTGCTGAAGACCTTACCAGAAAAAACCCTGTGGAGCTGGTCCATTTGGATAGGATGATGCCAAAATAATACTACTGTATAATATAACAATAACATAGTGTTCATGTGCCTACAAAGCAGTGCCATATGGCATATAGTATACAAATAGCAGTGCCGAACACAACTGTGCCAGAGTTCCTTATCTACACAGTAGTGCCATATGGTGAGCATATAAAACAATTCCAACATTATACACTGATCCATAAGCTGTGGGTAAAGCTGTGTCACGGTGCTCTAACCTTACAGGGGTAGGGTAGGACTTTAATATTGAGGGCCTCTCCTTGGGATATCAGGCAGAGATCTGACTCCTGAGACCCCCGCTGATCAGCTGTTTGCACGGCTCTGGAGCTACCACAATGGCTAGAGATGACGAAGCATTGAAAAATTCGACTCTTACAAAGAAAGTTACTTTGTGACGAATTACTTTGTCGTGAAGCGCATTTCTTTGTAAGTAGTGGGTGCAATGATAGCGGTGATTGCGCTGCCTCCCGTCATAGTACCGCTTAGATGCCGCGTTTATAACTGATAGCGACATCTGCTAGCACTATTACAGTGTAACGTTTTTTAAAAATTAATAAAATCATACTTACCTCATCGTTTTGATCACGAAGAGCGGGCTGCTGCCATATTGATTGAAGATCTAGCAAGAAATCTCCGGCGGCGTGGTGACGTTATACATCACCGTGCACGGGATTTCATCCGAGATCTTCAATCAAGATCGCGGCGGCTGGCTCTTTGCACTCAAACGGATGAAGTAAGTGTGTTTTTTTTTTTTAACGCCATTCTGGGAAAATTGATTCGCTACCACGAAGCAAATTCCATTGAATTCCACTTTGTGGAGTTCGATTCGCTCAACACTAACAATGGCCATGACAGTGACACTTGCCGGAGATGTGCTAGTTTTGGCACAATGCACGGGAGTTGTACCCCAAAGAAATGGATATTGATAACCTATCCCAAGCAAACGTCATCAATATTAAAATCATGGACAACGCCTTTAAAGGGGTGAACTCTGCTGAGGTTTCAAGGGGGGTCCATTTCTATGTGAGGTCATCCTGTAACCGTATGAAATCAATTGTAACCTGCTATACACAGTGCTAAAGACCCTCCTTAGCTGATGGGCCCCTACACTTTGGGAACTAGAAGCCATTCATGCTACACCACAAGTCATATTACACATGCGGGTGCTACAGAAGCAAGGGCCGTAGGTGGTGGGGCCGGATAAAGCGTTTGCACTGAGCTCCCCCTCTGATAATAAAGTAGATTAGAATCCATAAAGTGACACACATGGAATAACGCTAATGCTGCATCGTCCTGGGAATCGTCTCGAGGCGCCAGCGTGACATTGCAAGGGTAAACACACATTACACGGGTTGCAGCGGGGCTCTCGATGCATTTAATCACGGCACAGTATATTCACAGGCCCCGGGGTCACCACAAGAAATTTCCAAGAATGGAATTATTCGTTGGGAGCCGGGAGGACTCGATTTCATTTACATAGCGATGAGGCTGACGACGGCCTCCGAAAGCTTTAAGGGGTTGTCGCCTGTCGCATTTCGTTGAGTGTGACACCCGCTGGTCCCTCCATACTGGGTGCTCCCAATGAAAAACGACATAATACATTTATAATTAGTGATGAGCGACAGGGGCAATATTCGAATTCGCCATATTTCGCGAATATTTGGGTGAATATTCGTCATAAATTTGGTAATTCGCCATTATTTTTTTGATTGCGAAAATTGGCAATGCAATATGCACGTATTGCGCGCACAATACACGCGTGGGTCACTTTTGCTACATTTTTCAAGCTGCTAGAAGTTTCCTGAGACTGGAGAAAATGGTTGGCACGGCAGAACATTACTATAGCTTCATATGCTCCAATATATTCGCGATTGCGCAAATCGGCACTAATGATGCGCATATTTTTGCGCAATACGTGCAACTTCACACTGGAACCAATCAGCTACACTATATCACTATCTAACCTACACTGACTATCTCCCACTAACTATCTGTATTATATACATGAGCTAACTAACTAACTAACTAACTAACTAACTAACTAATGTAATGACACAGGAAAGCACAGAGCACAGCAATGACACTGCTGCCTCTCAGAAATGCAAAATACTGCAGAAAATGGCTGCTGGGGAGGTTCTTATATAGTAAGGGGTCGGCAACTTTCCTATTGGTTGCCAGGGATGTTGCTAAGCTCTGACAAAGACATTGCAGCCTTCTCATTGGCCCACAAGCAAGAAGTAGAATATTCGTGAATATGAATATATAGCACTGTATTCTAAATGTTCGCGAATTCTCAAAGTGACGAAATTCACGATTAAAATTATAGCTGCCTCTATATACTGTACTCTAAAAGCTTTCCAAAAAGTAAACCCTTTCTTCCATGTCAGTGACGAAGACCCACCAATACCTTCAAGGAGTGACCAAAGTATTCGGCAGTGTGCTTGAATATCTGTCATCCAGCCACAGTAAATGGAAGAGGGGCAGGAGGGGGATGCAGCTGCAGTTTTCCATCTGTGTGTCTGTGAGACTGCATGCCATGAAATAGGTGGAGGAACAGCAAGGAGGGCGACATCTGATTGGCTTTCTGTGCCCCAGAGCACCCAAACCCCTGAGATTTGCAAGACTGACTTAAAGGGGTTGTCCAGCTTTATGGACTTTTTTTTTTAACAGACCCTGGAAAAACGTATACTCACCTGCTCCCGGCTGGGCCTATTTCGAGTTCCTGGCTCCCATCATCAGTCTTCCAGTTCCAATGCAGTAAAACTTTAGATGGACAGGGTCACATGGTCTGCTGCAGCCAATGACTGGCCTCTGCGGTGACATGCCCCCCAAGCAACACTGTGGCCAGTCATTGGCTGCAGCGACCCATGTGACCTGCATCCATCTGGAAGTATACAGGATGGGGACCGAAAGACCGCCGAGCGGAACCAAGGCGCCAAACCAGGACGATGAGGAACAGGGGTTTTTCAAAAAGGTACAACATACTGCAGGGGTCTGTATGAAAAACAATCCAAAAAGCTAGACAGCCCCTTTAAGGCTCAAATCTCACACCGCTGAAATCATCCGGGGAAAGACGGATATTATAGACGCGTTCACACAAGTCTTTATCATATCACATCAGAGCCTGGCAGTAAATCTTTAAGGTTAAGGCCGGTTGTGGCCTGAATACAGAACTTCCTGAACTTTAACGTCATGGAGCAGTTTGAAAACACAGTGGAACAACTGAGCAACATGCCTCCCGACAGTGTCCCCGTCTCAGCGATGGAGGCCGCCATATTGCAGGGAAAACCAAGTATACTGCTTCATGATCTAGTACATGTGTTATCTCTGCAGGGTGACACCCCCCCCAGTACATGTGTTATCTCTGCAGGGTGACACCCCCCCCAGTACATGCGTTATCTCTGCAGGGTGACACCCCCCCCCCCCCCCAGTACATGCGTTATCTCTGCAGGGTGACCCCCCAGTACATGTGTTATCTCAGCAGGGTGACACCCCCAGTACATGTGTTATCTCAGCAGGGTGACACCCCCCCAGTACATGTGTTATCTTATAAAACCACCATATAGTCCCAAATAATATGCATTCTCCAAATAGTACTCCAATAAAAAGCTAGTCCTCACATAATAAGTTAATTGAATTCCCAACTAATCGCATCGTACAGCACTGAATAGTACTGGGTGGTCATGGTTAGTTGGATCATGTTGCGTGATTCCTGCTCACAGGGGCTGTCTGTCTGTATATGTCCATCTATGCATCCAGGCGGCATAATTATAATTCATAGGGTCCCATAGCAAAATAGGATAGGGCCCCACCACCTAGTGTAAGAAAATTAAAACAGCAGCATACAGTAAGTAGCAAAAATTATAGTTATGTATAATAGCACCATATATCAGAAAACCCACATTACAGTAAAGAGCCGCCATATTGTTATTCCACACAAAAAGGTACAATGTTCTTGCACATGATTAGGCCGTCTTTACCTCTGGGCCCCATAGCAAGTGCTATATCTACTATGGCTATAGTTACATCTATCTATCTATCTATCTATCTATCTATCTATTATCTATCTATCTATCTATCTATCTATCTATCTATCTATCTGTCGATTTGTCTGTTTATTTATTTATATATCTCTCTATCTATCTCATATCTATCTATCTATCTAATATCTATCTTCTATCTATCTCATATCTATCTTCTATCTATCTATCTATCTATCTATCTATCTATCTATCTACAGTATCTATCTATCTATCTATCTATCTATCTATTATCTATCTATCTATCTATCTCAAATCTATCTCAGTAGGACTACGCACTAAGATCATTTCTCTTAATTACTGAACCACATAAACCCGGCGGGGGATGATTGATGCCATGTTGGCTATTTTTAGGTTTCAGCTTCTGTCCCAGCAAACCTGCCCTTTTCCCCTTTAAATATCACATTGCATTGAAAGCCATGGAGGGGGATGTTCGCGGTAACTGCTGTCCTCTAACATGATGTGTCATTTAAAAGGGAAGGATTCTGCGAGCAGGGCTCGGTGGTCCCCTGGTGGGCTGGAGGGCCGATCGGGTTGACTTTAGGTAAATGCAAGACATAAATCAAGTGTCACCAGGAAGTGCTGTTGGCATAGTCCCTTCCCAAACGTTGCCCCCTCTCACCGCCACATGGACACGGCGCGTTATTTTTATGTTTTCCATATGAAAAGTTTTAATAATAAATCCAAATGAAGTAAATAAAGGAAAATTAATGAGCACTGCCTCCCTCCAAAAATTCTGTATTTGAGAAAGCTGGGTGACTGGTAATATGGCTGCTAAGACATCTTTCCAATAACTATTCAGATTGTCTAGAAATTCCTCGTGCCACCCCCAGAGGGATCTCAAATGGCAGCCATATTACTTGTCAGCTAACTTTTCCAGAAGCAGCTAGCAGACGAGAATGCTTTATATTTTTAGGGTCTGTCCCTTTAAATAATTCACAATCATCGTTACCTTCTAAATCAATGATGGCAAGAACCGCGCTTGTGATGGCCTCTCCCAGAGGGTTTAGCGCAACACAGGCGTAAACCCCGGCGTCTTCTATCTTGCTGTCCCTAATACACAATGTCCCGTATTCCTCTGCTCTCGGATCCAGGGGCTCCTTATTTTTGTACCAGCTTAGACTTGGCACGGGTACCCCTTCCACCGCCACCTTCAGGCTGATGTCACAGCCCGTCCCTATTGCAGCGTTTTTGAGCTTACGGACAAACTGCGGAGGGCATGGCTTGGACTGCTCTTGGTCAGACATCAGTTTTAGCCTCTTGGGGGTCACAGTCGGACTTGGTGGAGCAGCCAGTGTCTTGGTGAAGGTCCGGCCGTGGGTGACTGTTGCCCCTTCCTCAGTTTTGTTTACGTTCATCTTCACCTGGGCACGGTGCATGGTGAATACGGAGGCAGGGTCTTATTCCAGGTAATGGGAGGGGAGAAGAAAGGTTGTATGAAATTCCAATTTTTGCTCCAGGAATCCAAAGTCCGTCAATGGTTGGAAGAACCAACTTGGCAAAATGCAAACCAATAGGAAAGATAAAGAGAGAGAGAATGTGAGGAGGGGGCACCAGCCCCAGGGTATAAGGGTGACAGATGACGTCTGCTTGTACAATCAATCTCTTGCTGGTGGTCTGCACAATTCATGGGTGGGAGAATCTCCACCGTTCTCCTGTATCGGTGCCCTTCCTAGGCTGGGGCCTATGGTGGTAGAAGACCTTGCACATGCCCCTAGGTCTGAGCCCCCTCTTCTTCTCTCTCTTCTCCTCAGCCTGCGATCTGCAAAAGAGACCCTGCAGACCTGCTGAACGTAGAAATGAGACCCCCCCCCCCCAGCCACCCCTCCCTCACTATTCCAAAAGTGGCCCTGACAGCTGCCTCTCCTCCTGATATGTGACATAACTTGGCTGAAGCCTTTCACCCCCCTACTCTTCTTCTTCTTCCTCCCTCCTCTGTCCTCTGCCCCCCTCCCCACCAAACCCTGTCTCTCATCTCCTTGTGCAAAGAATAGAAACTAGGCAGGAACTTGCCATATTCAGCTGACAGGGGCCGCACACGTGGGGCAGGAGCAGGTGGCAGTGTAAAGAATGGATTTACATTAGGAAATCGATAACGACCATGCCGGGAATTTTTTATGTGGTCCACAGGCAGCTAGAGTAATAAATCTCCTATCCCAAAGGGGCGTTGATAGGGGTGGGCCGGCTGGCCATTTTCCCTGGGTATCAGGAGGGGAACGTATATGGTCCCTTTGATCTACTGATCAGTTGAGGTCTCGGGGGCATGTGTAATTAGTGGATTTTGCAGCGAATTTCACCCTTTGCAACACAATAAGAGAGCGCTCAATGTGATAAATCTGCTGCATGTGAATAGAGATCTAAAAAACCTATCCACACCTACTGTCCAGACCAGAAATCAACAATTGATTCATCACCATCGCTATACATATTAGACTAAAGTCGGTCGACGGTCTAACGTGTTAGAGGGTGTCCTGACTGTAGGAGATGTCAGGGGGCAGAATTCGGTCCGTCGGATTCCAACATGCCCAATCCTTTTTATCTCAGGGATGATAAGCTACCACCACTGGGTCGAGAGGATAGCCTGTCTGTAGGGTATGAGGAGCATAAATATGGCCTTGGCTCTATGTGGCCTTCGTAGAGCAGTATTTTCTGGTACGTATAAAATTGCCTTTATACTATGGGGCTGACAACAAACTTCTGTAAAAAAACTAAACATATTGGGGGATCTACTAAAAGGGTTGTCCAATTACCAAACCCATTTTCATGAACCCTAACGTGAAAAATTCAGAGTTAATAGAGGGGTCCTCTGTTCAGGATCATCGTTTGGACAGGTTGAAAGAGGTTATCAAAAAAGAGTCCCTAGCTATGGAGGACCCGTCCTGCCCTGCATTACATGAATGGACGCTGTGTAATGCTTAATTTAGCCTGTGGTGGCGCTGCAAGGAAACTGAATAATTGCTGCAATGTTTCTGCACAGGTTCCTGCCCATTACGGTGAACGGCGAAACAAAAAGTCAAAATGGCTGATTCGCCAAAGTGATCAAAAAGCTATACACAACCCAAAATGGTATCAATGAAAAGTACAGATCGCCCCAGAAAAAATGAGCCCCCACATAGCTCCGTATACCTAAAAATAAAAAAAGTTATGGAGGTTAGAATATAGTGATGTAAAGAAGAAAAGTTTTTTTTTTCAGTATTAAATTTAAAAAAAGCCCACCAGACATTTGTGGTATCGTTGACCTGACCTGGAGAATGAAAGTAACGGGTCAGTTTTACTGCATAGGAAATACTGTAAAAACATTTGGAATTTTTTTCCCATGGTAAATGGTGCCATTTTCCCACAAAAAATCAGCTATCATATGGCTATGTGAATTCAAAAATAAAAAAGTTATGGCTTTGGGAGTTAAAAACATAAAGGGAAAAAAAGAGAAATCGCATAGTCCTGAAAGGGTTAGAGATCGTGGGGGTCCCAACAGGGAGAAGCTTTATAATCAGCTTATTGACGTAGAACCCTTTTTAAGGCTGGGTTCCAGGGTTGCAACAGCTGCATGCAGAGGAAACACGGCCAATGGGCGCATGTCTTTGAAGGCATCGTAACTTGATGTCTTGACTTCAAAATTATGTGGCCGTTGGAGAGTTGGTGGAGTTTCATTTGGATCAGGTCGCTGAGTTAGTGCAGCGGTCGGGTTTGGGGTGGCCCCAACGCTATGTTGGGTCCCCCGGATACCGTTGAGGTGTCACAACAAATTGCTGCACTCCAGAAGGCATGGTAAGGCGTGGTGCACCCCAATGGGAAATAAGTCCAGAGAGTCTGCAGTAACCAGGGGGCTTCTTTACTGGAAAAATTCAGGCGCAAAACAATACAGGCGAGGCACAGGGCAGGCTTCTCCAGTCTCCTCCCTGGCAGAAGAAGGGTTTGATGCTGAGGAAAGTCCTGAGCTAGCTGTCCCTCTCTCTCAGAAGGCTGGTACCCTGGTCAAACGCTGGAGGTCTACGGTCTGTAGCTCGGTAGTCTGGGTGGCTCCTTGGTCACAGGACTGGTGACTTATGGTCTGTGGCTTAGAGTCCCGATCTTAGCGTCTTCTTCAGGTCGATCATGCAGACTGCCAGAGACTCCAAGCACTGGTAACTAACTGCAGATTACTAGGGGCTCTGACTGCTCTCCTTATATACAGTTGTAACGCCCCAGAGTGGCATTACCACCTTTTTGCGCCCCCCACTATCTCTTAATGGTGCATCCTGTATCATCTTGTGTATTCATTGCCATGTCCTGCATACTGTAGTGTGTCTTCATATTTGCTTGTAAATGACTGTTAAAGTGTAATGTGCCTGGTTCACCAGCAGATGGCGGCAATCTTGGCAGAGCTAGTTTCCCTAAAATGGAGCCTTCTATCCATTCTAGCCCTCTCTAGAGAGGGAGGTGCTAGTTAGTTTCAGTTCAGTTTAGCTTACCCCCTGTAAGGCTCCATTCACACGTCTGCGTTCAGTGTCCACACCCGTTCCGCAATTATGCCATTCTGAATGGGGACGGAATGGATGTGGAGAGCACACAGTGTGGTCTCCGCATCTGCATTTCCAGAGCGCACCGCCGAATTTCCGGTCCGCGGCTCCGGAAAAAAATAGAACATGTCCTATTCTTGTACGCAGCTGCGGACAAGAATAGGCTGTTCTATGGGGGTGCCGGCCGGGTGTATTGCGGATCTGCAATTTGCAAATCCGCAATACACCACGGACGTGTGAATGGACTCTAAGGGGAAGGGTGCCAGCCAGCAGAGCACTGTCTGCTCTGCTAGGCCAAAGAAGAGAAGTAAAGAGCTTCAGAGCCAGGTGGAAAGATTCCCCGGATAAAGATAAAGGTACAGATTCAGATAAAGACAGAGTCAGACTACAGAAAGTTAATGTGCAGCTCACAGCAGAAGAGGAAAATTTCCCATTTAATCCAGCCAACATAGCAGAGCTGAAAGAGTACAGATGTAGCAGGGCCAAATGTGTTTGCCTGCCAGATAATTAAAGCCAAAACCTGCTGATGACCAGGACAAAGTTGGAAGATTGTTTTCTGATGCAAGTTTATTGAAAATAAAGCTGTGTTCAACGTTAATACAAGTCTGGACTCAAGTTATTTCATCCTCATCTTCATCACCCATCCATTTTAGTTGGACCACTGCGGACGACAACGGCTGGGGTTCCAGGATATCCAGGTAGGAGCACCGTAACAAGTGAAAAATCCACACCTATGGGATACTATAGGCAACGCTTACACCACTCTGGCATTCTTATACTTGAGTTCCACCACTACCATCTACTTAGGGGGACCTAGTCCCTTGTTGCTGAAATGCAACTGGCATCACAAAATACTTTAAACCCTCATCTCAACCACCATAAAGTGGACCCCCTTGTTGATGTCTCACCCGTGGTGCGCTGCACAGTTTCTAGCTAGACTGGAAGCTTCTAGTGGGAGGGGTGGAGTGGAGAAGCGCAGCACAAACATATACAAAGTTACAACTTCCGTCTGGCATAGACTTACATTACAGCTTCAATGATACTCAATAGCAATGACACAGTAGTTTTTCCAAACAAAAACAGGTTTTCAAATATGACAACAGATCTAAACCAGACATTCAAAAGGTCAGTCTGTCGGGTTTTGATGGTACGCAAGTCTGGCCCTTTTCCTTGCAAAACATGCTCTTCTTTAAATCCTATGATAGCTGTGGAAAATTACCAGCTTCTCATTTTTAGCTAGAAAGTCCCACAAGTCTCTCAACGTTCATTAACAGTGCTGTGCAAATACAGTGCAAATGAACAGGATATATATCACTACGTACATATTGAATGCAGTTACACAGTATTAAACACTGCAAGTTAACCCTTTCAAGTGAAATAAAGTGAGGAGTTAATAACTTTGCATAGGGGAAATAAGCAAATGTCCACAAATGTCCAGACTTCAAAGTACCCCTGCCCCAGAGCACAAGAAGGGATTGTCCAAAGTGGAGAACCCCTTCAATATTAGTGGGGGTTTCTCTCACATGATCAGCGAGGGCCTCCTACATCGATAGAATGCCAGGCTACAGATGCCAGGTGAGACCTCCAAGACTCCTCGAAGACTTGGTAAAACCTCCAGAAAGTAGTCCTCCATTTACTTTGTATATAGTGCCATAATATTGCATCAGAACAGGGTCCAAAGCGTATTGAAGGGGTGTGGTTGTGGAACAAAGGGGCGTGGCCAAATAAAAAGGGATGCCGTAGCTAAAAAAATAATTATTCACACCCACCCATTACCCTTGCATAAAAAGCTGGCAAGAAAGCATTAGGCTGGTGTGACGTTTAATTTTTTCTGCCATTTTTTAGAGCTTTAGCATATTTTTGTGCATTTTTTTTTTGTTTTTTTTGCCAGATTATTTAGACAAAAAAAAAACATCTCGAGGTGTTGCATGGAAGACAGTAGTAAATATTAAACACAGGATAAACAGGTTTTTTTTTTAGTTGGGCCTATTACTTTTTTTTTCAAATTGTAGTGTTTTTCTCCCATAGACCTCCATCATTTTTTCTGCTCTGCTTTAAAAGAAAAAAAAAATATGTGCAATGTGTTGGTATTTTTGCATGGCATATTTTGTTTTTTTTCCCATATAGATTAAGTAACATGACAGGGGGACACATACTTTCCTAACAAAAAACAAAACAAAACATGGCATGCAAAATTGGCATTAAAAACATGGTAAAACACACTATATAGTTTGAAACGGCTCAAAAACACCATGAAAAATGCTAATCAAGACAGGCTTTTCTTAGGCCCAAAAATCTGTTTTGTTGCCCATAGCGACCAATCACAGCTCAGCTTTCTCTTCTTACAGTGCTCCTGAAAAGTGAAAGCTGTGCTGTCATTGGTTGCTATGGGCAACAAAGACAGGTCTTATTTTCAGTTTTCATAAAGCCACCCCAATGTTGTTTGGACAATCATGTCAGTAAATTTTGGTTCTCACAAGCCATTTTTCACTCTGTGATGTCAGGGCACAAAATTTCCAACATAATAAAATAAAAAAATAACAGTAGGAAAATACACAGAGAAAACGGAGCATGATGGGGGTTATCAAAATTAGGGTTATTCACTTTACAAAAAAGACGACTGAGGGGAGATCTAATAACTATGTATAAATATATCAGGGGTCAGTACAGAGATCTCTCCCATCATCTATTTATCCCCAGGACTGTGACTGTGACAAGGGGACATCCTCTGCGTCTGGAGGAAAGAAGGTTTCTACACAAACATAGAAAAGGATTCTTTACAGTAAGAGCAGTGAGACTATGGAGCTCTCTGCCTGAGGAGGTGGTGATGGTGAGTACAATAAAGGAATTCAGGAGGGGCCTGGATGTATTTCTGGAGTGTAATAATATTACAGGCTACAGCTACTAGAGAGGGGTCGTTGATCCAGGGAGTTATTCTGATGCCTGATTGGAGTCGGGAGGGAATTTGTTTCCCCTTAAGTGGAGAAAATTGGCTTCTGCCTCACAGGGGTTTTTTGTCTTCCTCTGGATCAACTTGTAGGAAACAGGCCGAACTGGATGGACAAATGTCTTTTTTCGGTCTTATATACTATGTTACTATGTGTAGAATGCAGCAAGTCCTAGATTTCTCAAAATGGAGGTGTAAGGGAAAAATTGAGCCATTGCCCATAACAACCAATCAGATTGCTACTTTCATTTTCCCAAAGGCCTTAAGAAAACAAAAAGCTGAAGTGATTCTGGTTGCTATGGGCAACAGCGCCACGTCTTCCATCAGTTTTGAGAAATCCATGAGTATTAATGAGGTTTCATAATGATATTAGAAGCAGATGAAAATGTACCCCCCCCCCTCCCCATAACATCCCCAAAAATATGGCTGTATACAGTGTATCCTATATAACACATGCCTTCTACAGTTAAGCTGCAGCTGATGAACATCTATCCCCGTTTTACCCATTACTGGAGGCTGGGAGTTGTAGTATCGTAACTACTAGAGAACAACAGGTTGAAAACCATTGATTTAAAGGCTACAAAACGTCCCTAGAAAATCATCTATAGAAAAACATTCATAGGGTCCATTCACAAATCAGTATTTTTCTTTTCCAAATTTTCGTTCCGTTTTTTGCGGACCAGTGTTTCCGCAAAAAAATTTTGTTTTTACCAATTGTACATCCGCATTCGTTCCATTTTTCCAGAAAAAACAAACTGAAGGAGGAATATATGTTGCTAGGGTACTAAAGAATTTTCTTTTTTCTATTTCCTGGAAACGGATCCGCAATTGCGGTTGACACGCGGATGACAAATTGATGCATTCCGCATGTCATCCGCATTTTTGCGGACCCATTGACTACAATGAGACCACCGACCGCATTTTGCAGACAATAGCAGAACAAGCTCTATTTTTTTTTGCGTATCCGCATAACGAAACGGAACAATGGATGCGGACAGCACACTGAGTGCTGTCCACATTTTTTGCGGGGCCATTGAAATGAATGGTTTGAGGCCTGTAATTACATTGGGGGTCTTTACACATGACACCACTAAAAAGTAAATTGACTGCATCTTAGGTGCAAAGTTGGGTGATGAAATATTCGGATATTTCCTGACAATCAGGAATCTGGTCACACTGGGTGACTACCCCTGTGGGAGCTGGAGCGGCAGCCATATTGATTGTCACCCACCTTTCCTAGAAAAAGAATAACAGAGAAGCATCTGAACAGACTGTGTGCCAGTAAATTGAAGGATTATATCTTTCACGCTCTGTGACTCAAGGGGTAATGGATCAGCTGCCATTTCACAGCTGACGGTTAGGACTGAGGTCAGGACTTGTTTGTACAGTTGACATTCCCAGATTATAAACCACAGACCTCGTATTCTGTCAAAACGAGAAATCTGCCAAGAAAAAAAAAACTGTATGTACACAGGGAGTCAGGGATTGATGTAATGGGCGTGAAAAAGCATTTTCAGTTACTAATTAACATTAAGACTTCAAAACATGCTGCAATCCTGAAGTAATGACCCATTAACGTGCATGTAAATAGTATTTATTTAGATTATTCTTGCCCCTCTGCAAAACAAAATTACTACTATAATACTGCTCATATGTACAAGAATATAACTACTTTAATACTGCTCCTACATACAAGAATGTAACGCCTATAATACTGCCTCCTATGTACAATAATATAACTACTATAATACTGTTCCTATATACAAGAATATAACTACTATAATACAGCCTCCTATGTACAGAATATAACTACTATAATACTGTTTTTATGTACAAGAATATAACTACTATAATACTGCTCCTATGTACAAGAATATAACTGCTATAATACTGCTCCTATGTACAAGAATATAATTACTATAATACTGTTTCTATGTACAAGAATATAACTACTATAATACTGCTCCTATGTACAAGACTATAACTACTACAATATTGCCTCCTATGTACAAGAATATAACTACTATAATACTGCTCCTACGTACAAGAATATAACTACTATAATACTGCCTCCTATGTACAAGAATATAACTACTATAATACTGCTCCTATGTATAAGAATATAACTACTATAATACTGCTCCTATGTACAAGAATATAACTACTATAATACTGCTCCTATGTATAAGAATATAACTGCTATAATACAGCCTCTTATGTACAAGAATATAACTACTATATTAGTGTCTCCTATGTACAAGAATATAACTACTATATTACTGCTCCTATGTACAAGAATATAACTGCTATACTACTGCCTCCTATGTACAAGAATATAACTACTATAATACTGCTCGTATCTACAAGAATATAACTACTATAATACTGCCTCCTATGTACAAGAATATAACTACTATAATACTGCTCCTATGTACAGGAATATAACTACTAAAATACTGCTCCTACGTACAAGAATATAACTACTATAATACTGCTCCTATGTACAAGAATATAACTATTATGATACCGCTCCTATGTACAAGAATATAACTACTATAATACTGCTCCTATGTACAAGAATATAACTACTATAATACAGCCTCCTATGTACAGGAATATAACTACTAAAATACTGTTTTTATGTACAAGAATATAACTACTATAATACTGCTCCTATATACAGGAATATAACTACTAAAATACTGCTCCTATGTACAAGAATATAACTACTATAATACTGCTCCTTTGTACAAGAATATAACTACTACAATATTGCCTCCTATGTACAAGAATATAACTACTATAATACTGCTCCTATGTACAGGAATATAACTACTAAATTACTGCTCCTACGTACAAGAATATAACTACTATAATACTGCTCGTATCTACAAGAATATAACTACTATAATACTGATCCTATGTACAAGAATATAACTACTATAATACTGCTCCTATGTACAAGAATATAACTACTATAATACTGCTCCTATGTATAAGAATATAACTACTGTAATACTGCTCCTATGTACAAGAATATAACTACTATAATACTGATCCTATGTACAAGAATATAACTACTATAATACTGCTCCTACGTACAAGAATATAACTACTATAATACTGCTCCTATGTACAAGAATATAACTACTATAATACTGCCTCCTATGTACAAGAAAATAACTACTATAATACTGCCTCCTATGTACAAGAATATAACTACTATAATACTGCTCCTATGTACAAAAATATAACTACTATAATACTGCCTCCTATGTACAAGAATATAACTACAATAATACTGCATTCTTTATTCAAAAATATAACTACTGTAATACTGAATCGCTTATATACAGTTATATGGTACTCTGTTTTGCAGCTCATTTTTACATTGTGTTTCTTACCTCATTACCAATAAATTTGGAAAGCTATGAGCTGCTGACAGATCTTAACTTCATGTAACAGGCCTCTAGAAGATTTCTCGCCTACGTTTCATAATAGTAGGTGAACGGCGCCCTCTTGTGTGCATAAGTAGAATATTACTGCTGAGCTGTAAAGTGACAAGACACAGCAATAAGAATTGTATTATATGGGCGATCAGAGGAGGGTATGTTCAAGTTAGTTAAAAAATTTTTTTAAATACAGTAACTAGAGATGAGCAAACTTCTGTTTTAAGTTCTGTGTCCAAAGTTCGGGTTATCCAAGCATCCCGTTATGGATTCCGCTACCACGGACCATAACAGGATTTGGAATCCGTAAGGGGATTCTTCAATGAACCCGAACCTTGGACAACACGGAAGACCTGGGGTGACGTCACTGTCATGTGATCAGTGCAGGGGCGTGGCTCAGCAGCCTATGACCTCTTATCCAATCCAGTACTGAGCCACGCCCCCTGCACGGTGACGGTGACGTCACCCCAGGTCCCCTGTGTTGTCCAAGGTTCGGGTTTATTGAAGAATCCCCTTATGGATTCCAAATGCTGTTATGGTTCGTGGTCGCGGATTCCATAACGAGATGCTTGGATAACCCGAACCCAAACTTTGGACGCAAAACTTAAAACAGAAGTTTGCTCATCTCTAGTTACTGTATTTAAAAAATTGCTTCCACTGGTACACCAGAAAGTAGATGGTCCCAGTGACCCTATAGTTATAGTGCTAACATTTGGCGCTCGACGTCACATCATAGATGTTTCATAACATGTCCTCAATGGCGGCACATATGTGGTACGTTATGAGGATTGCGCTTCTCTTAGCGAACAATGGCGCCCAAAAGTCCGATAGTATGTTAGTCATTTCATCCACGGATACTACACATAAGGCTACCACTCCTGCTGACGTGCCGCAAAACCCTACTGCCTATTATCAAGAATCTCTGCTATTGTCTGCAGATACATAGATTGTGCGGCAGCAAATACTGGAGGCTACAATGCACTCTGATGCCCAACTGGTAGGAATAGAGCGCAATGGTAGAGCACCGGAGAAGAAAATGATAGATGTAAAGGCTCAACGCGTTTCAACACAGACGTATCATCAGGAGCTTGTAAACATTAACAGATTAACATATTGATTAAGTCTGTGAGATGTGACCACACAAGTGGCGAGTGGTGCAGCGTCCGGCGCTAGTATGGCCGTGGCTCGCCACAAATTAGGCTCATCCTCCAGCATTCTCTTTTTTTTTGTAAACAAAAAGTTTATTTTGTGTAAAATTTGAAAAACAATTAAAAAAAATAAAGTTATCATGTCACTTAACATTCATGAATATGAAGACTTTTGAGTTTGTGCAGTATATTGAGGGAACTCCAACGCTCAGCTCACAATGGAGCTGCTCGGTATTGATTTAATCTCAGACAGGGCAGATTCCCTCTAACCCCTGTGTCCCAGTCTAGAGCTTGGTCTCCTGTGTAAGCAGATTCTATACCCTGATTTGCTGCACAGTTATAAAACTCCCTGACAGTGACCATGCCATCTGTGAGTGCTGTGTGCAGAACCTCCAGTGTATTTCCATGTGATGCAGCTTCTGCTGTCCCCAGAGCTGACAGGGAGAAACCAATCGCAAGTAGGAGGCAGGAGAGACAGACTGAAGCTAGATGACATAGGATACACTTGTACTCTGCAGAGTGAGTGGACCAAAAGTTCTATGTCACACATCTATTATCTCGCCCGTATATAAAGATCTCAGCAGAGCAAGCTCGGTGTGATGAAACTCCATTCGCTTTGTCTCTGTAAGCTCGTGGTAGGCTAGTTTCACACTAGAGGCAGCCTTCTCCGGCAGGCTGTTCCGGTGGGTGAAAAGCCTGCCGTATACATGCTGCCGCTAGTGCAGACATCCCACCGGAGTTCTGCTCCGGCCCTATTGACTATAATGGGGTCGGGCCGGAGTTCAGGCGGCAGCACTGCAAACATGCCGAGAGGCGGCTGGAATAAAACTACGACATGTCAATGGGGCCGGAGCGGACCTCCGGCAGCACGCATGCAGTAGCGGCAGCACGGCTCCGGCAGGCTGTTCACCCGCCGGAACAGCCTGCCAGGGAAGGCTGCCGCTAGTGTGAAACTAGCCTTAGAGATCTGGAAGAGCAAAATGCAACACTGAGGGCGATTGACAATCTTGAGATTAGCATGCTGCTCAGGGAGCAAGCAGTTAGTGGAGTAGATATGGAAGTTGGAGATCAGTTGGTGGATCATCAGGAACAGGCAAGTAGCTGGGTTAATGTATTTAGAGGGAGTACAAAGGGATCCAAGAAGAGGAAGGCCAATCCTGTTTCTGTGCTTCCAAGCAAAAGTCCCAAGTTAGGCAATGGTGCAAGGGTGTCAGTTTCAGAAATGGCAGCCCTAGCGGATACTGTTGTCCCTAACAGCTGGGAGAACAGCTCAGCTAGTAGTCGTAGTAGGGGTGGTAGCACAGGTAGGCCTAGACTGTTAGTGGTTATCAGGAATTCTATAATCAGGAAGACGGGTAGAATAATTTGTCTCCAAGACAACCTCAGGCGAATGGTTTGCTGTCTCCCTGGTGCCAGGGTTCGGCATGTGGTGGAACGGGTAGATAAATTACTCGGAGGGGCTGGGGTTGACCCAGCTGTCGTGGTCCATGTTGGTACCAATGACAAAATAAATGGTAGGTGGAAGGTCCTTAAGGAAAATTTTAAAGAAATAGGCTCCAAACTGAAGGGAAGGACCTCCAAGGTAGTGTTCTCTGGAATAGTGCCTGTGCCATGCGCTACACAGGGCCGTCAGTGGGAGCTTAGGGAGTTAAATGCATGGCTTAAGTCTTGGTGTAGAGCAGAAGGCTTTGGGTTTGGCTTTTCACTGGGGTACAAACTGTTTGCTGCAGATAATTTGCACCTCAATGGAAGGGGAGCTGCTGTGTTGGGGAGAGCATTCTGGCTGGGGTGGCAATGCATCTAAACTAGGGACGAGGGGGTGGATATGGCTATAAATATGGAGGTAGACAGGTTAGAGAGGGGTCAGAATATATTGGTGGGGGGACTGGATGGTGGGGGGAGCATTAGAAAAGTGGATAAGGAGATCCGTCAGTCGCAAACCAACTCTGAAGGAGGAAAAATGATCATAAAAAAATACATTTCCTAAAAGTGTAAAATTTGATGACAGCTTAAAATGTATGTTCACAAATGCCAGAAGTCTAGCAAGCAAAATAGGTACTGGAGAGACATAGCGATGTCCTTGGTGTTGCTGAGACATGGCTGGACTCTACTCATGATTGGGCTGTAAATCTTCAAGGTTTTACGCTCCTTAGAAACGATAGGGATAAACGCAAAGGTGGTGGTGTATGTCTGTGTGCCCGGAGTGATATGAAAGTAAGGCCTCATGCACACGGCCGTTGTTTTGGTCTGCATCGCGCGGACCCATTCACTTCACTGGGGCCACAAAAGATGGGGACAGCACTCCGTGTGCTGTCCACATCTGTTGCTCTGTTCCGTGGCCCCGCAAAAAAAAAAATAGAGCATTTCCTATTCTTGTCCGTTTTGCATTTCTACAATGGGCCGTGTTCTGTTCTGCAAATTGCGGAACCGAACGCGGAGCAGCTTCCATGTTTTGCAGGTCCGCGGTTTGCAGACCGCAAAATACATACGGTTGTGTGTATGAGGCCTAAGTGTGAAAGAAACAATTGTGGATGAAGGTTGTGAGGATGTTGAAATCTTGTGGGTGGAAATTCAGAGGGAAAAAAATAATGAAAAAATAATTATTGGTGTGATCTATAGACCCCCCCCCCCCCAATATCACTGAGGAGATAGAAGATCAACTGTATGTGCCAATGGAGAGGGCAGCGCAGGCCGGTGATAATGGGAGATTTTACTATCCAAACACAGATTGGGGACATGGTTCTGCCTCTGCTGGAAAACCGAGAAAATTCCTCAGCTTTTTGCAAGATAATTTTATGGGCAAGTTTGTAGAAGATCTAGAGGCGATGCTCTTCTGGATCTAGTAATTTCTAACAATGCAGAGCTTGTCGCTGTGGCGCTGTCCATGACCTTGGTAACAGTGACCACAATGTAATTATATTCTAAAAAACAAACTCAGGTCGGTAGGGCAAAAACACTTAATTTCAAAAAGGCGAATCTCCTCCATGCTCCCCTGATGTCACATAGTTGAAGCGCCATAATCTCGCGCATGCGCAAGATTACAGCACTTCAGCATAATGACGTCGGGGGAGCAAGGAGGAGATTTGTTGGATGCGGGGCGGAGCTGGGCTCCTTCACAGTGGGCGTGGCTGGGCTCCTGAAACGCTGGTAACAGCCCCTTGTGCTCCTTACTAGCCTCATTTGCATATACATTAAATCATTTTTTTGACTGAATAAAAGCACTCAGAGCTATGGGAAATGTATATTGTGGACGTGCTAATGGCGATCTAGCAGTGCATGTCCTCAGCTCTATAGGCTCAAACTAGCTGACAGAATCCCTTTAAATCTACTTTGGATAAGTATATTGTTAAATACATTCCTAAAGGTAACAATTACAAACGAATAAAATTAAACCCCACGTGGCTTACAAATAATGTAAAAAGTGCAATAAATGACAAAAAGCGGGCCTTTAAGAAAAACAAATTGGAGGCGTCATCTGTAGCCTTTAAGTAAAAAGAACTAAATAAATTATGTAAGGGTGTAATAAAATCAGTAAAAATACACAATGAAATACAGGTGGCCAAAGAAAGTAAGAACAACCCCAAAACATTCTTCAAATACATAAATGCAAAAAAAAACAAGGTCAGAACACGTAGGACCCCTAAATGATAGTAATGGGGTGTTGGTCACTTGGGATCGAGAGAAGGCAGAACCCCTAAATGGAAGAGAGGGCATCTCATGAGGGTGGTGCCACTGGTGGAAATACCTCAAATAACATACTTACCTGGCTGACTGTAGACATCATCCTTAATATGCTAAAAAAATTCAAAGTGAACCAGGCCCCAGGTCCAGATGGATTACACCCTAGAGTTCTAAAGGAGCTCAGTTCAGTTATTGCTTGGCCTCCGTTCATAATATTTATAGATTCCTTAATACCAGGTATTGTACCAAGACGAATGTGGTGCCCATTTTCAAAAAGGGTGCTAGGTCTTCAACAGGAAATTATAGACCAGTAAGCTTAACATCCATTGTGGGAAAAATGTTTGAGGGCTTTCTACGGGACGACATACAGGATTATGTAACTGTCAATAATATAAGAAGTGATAGCCAACATGGTTTTACTAAGAACAGAAGCTGTCAAACTAATCTGATTTATTTTTATGAGGAGGTAAGCAGAAGCCTGGACAGAGGGAAGGCTGTCGATATTGTCTTTTTGGACTTTGCAAAGGCGTTTGATACTGTCCCACACGGACGACTAACGGGTAAATTGAGGTCTACTGGTTTAGAAAATATAATTTGTAATTGGATTGAAAAGTGGCTTCATGATGTCGTCCAAAGAGTTGTGGTCAATGATTCCTACTCTAAACGGTCCCCGGTTATAAGTGGTATACCCCAAGGTTCTGTGCTGGGTCCTCTATTATTTAACTTTTTCATTAATGACACAGAGGATGGGATTAATAGTGCTATTGTAATACAAACTTTGTAATACGGTCCAGTCTATGGAAGATGTTAATAAGTTACAAGCTGCCTTGGCAAATGAGTTTTAATATAGATACATGTCCTATGTACAAGAATATAACTACTATAATACTGCTCCTATGTATAAGAATATAACTACTATAATACTGCTCCTATGTACAAGAATATAACTACTATAATACTGCTCCTATGTACAAGAATATAACTACTATAATACTGCTCCTATGTACAAGAATATAACTACTATAATACTGCCTCCTATGTACAAGAATATAACTACTATAATACTGCTCCTATGTATAAGAATATAACTGCTATAATACAGCCTCTTATGTACAAGAATATAACTACTATAATACTGCTCCTATGTACAAGAATATAACTACTATAATACTGCTCCTATGTACAAGAATATAACTACTATAATACTACTCCTTTGTACAAGAATATAACTACTACAATATTGCCTCCTATGTACAAGAATTTAACTACTATAATACTGCTCCTATGTACAGGAATATAACTACTATAATACAGCCTCCTATGTACAGAATATAACTACTATAATACTGTTTTTATGTACAAGAATATAACTACTATAATACTGCTCCTATATACAGGAATATAACTACTAAAATACTGCTCCTACGTACAAGAATATAACTACTATAATACTGCTCCTTTGTACAAGAATATAACTACTACAATATTGCCTCCTATGTACAAGAATTTAACTACTATAATACTGCTCCTATGTACAGGAATATAACTACTAAAATACTGCTCCTACGTACAAGAATATAACTACTATAATACTGCTCGTATCTACAAGAATATAACTACTATAATACTGATCCTATGTACAAGAATATAACTACTATAATACTGCTCCTATGTACAAGAATATAACTACTATAATACTGCTCCTATGTATAAGAATATAACTACTGTAATACTGCTCCTATGTACAAGAATATAACTACTATAATACTGATCCTATGTACAAGAATATAACTACTATAATACTGCTCCTACGTACAAGAATATAACTACTATAATACTGCTCTATGCAGAATATAACTACTATAATACGCTCCTATACAAGAATATAACTACTATAATACTGCCTCCTATGTACAAGAAAATAACTACTATAATACTGCCTCCTATGTACAAGAATATAACTACTATAATACTGCTCCTATGTACAAGAATATAACTACTATAATACTGCTCCTATGTACAAGAATATAAATACTATAATACTGCCTCCTATGTACAAGAATATAAATACTATAATACTGCCTCCTATGTACAAGAATATAACTACTATAATACTGCTCCTATGTACAAGAATATAACTACTATAATACTGCTCCTATGTACAAGAATATAACTACTATAATACAGCCTCCTATGTACAAGAATATAACTACAATAATACTGCATTCTTTATTCAAAAATATAACTACTGTAATACTGAATCGCTTATATAAAGTTATATGGTACTCTGTTTTGCAGCTCATTTTTACATTGTGTTTCTTACCTCATTACCAATAAATTTGGAAAGCTATGAGCTGCTGACAGATCTTAACTTCATGTAACAGGCTTCTAGAAGATTTCTCGCCTACGTTTCATAATAGTAGGTGAACGGCGCCCTCTTGTGTGCATAAGTAGAATATTACTGCTGAGCTGTAAAGTGACAAGACACAGCAATAAGAATTGTATTATATGGGCGATCAGAGGAGGGTATGTTCAAGTTAGTTAAAAAAAAATTTTTAATACAGTAACTAGAGATGAGCAAACTTCTGTTTTAAGTTCTGTGTCCAAAGTTCGGGTTATCCAAGCATCCCGTTATGTATTCCGCTACCACGGACCATAACAGGATTTGGAATCCGTAAGGGGATTCTTCAATGAACCCGAACCTTGGACAACAGGGAGGACATGGGGTGACGTCACTGTCATGTGATCAGTGCAGGGGGCGTGGCTCAGTAGCCTACGACCTCCTATCAAATCCAGTACTGAGCCACGCCCCCTGCACGGTGACGGTGACGTCACCCCAGGTCCTTAGTGTTGTCCAAGGTTCGGGTTCATTGAAGAATCCCCTTATGGATTCCAAATGCTGTTATGGTTCGTGGTCGCGGAATTCATAACGGGATGCTTGGATAACCCGAACTTTGGAAAAAGAACTTAAAACAGAGGTTCGCTCAACTCTAACAGTAACCTAAAGTATTTGAAAACTTTTTTTTTGCTTAAAAAGCGCGTTTGTTTACATTTAAAAAATATGTTCATAATTGGTATCACTGTCTGTAATGACCCTTACAGTAAAAACCACTCCGGACAGGAATTAGAGTAGCTTCCATTTGAGGTGCACAGACTGGCCAGTGCCTCGCCACAAATTAGATGTTACTGCCTGTTTTAGACGCTAAAATTTAAAAATAATAGATCTTTATTTGTACTCAAAAGTAAAAAAGGTGGCACCCAATTACAGACATATAAAGATATGAAGTCCTCTGGACCGCAGAACACCTACAGGTTATGCACGCCCCCGTGGTGGTCAGGAGGCTGCCAATCCAAGAGAAAAAAATTTGCCTGATAATGGGACCCTGAACAACTGGTGTCCACTGCAATAAAATATGCGGGAGAGCAATTCAGAATTGGTGAAGACAATAATAGTGGTGTCCAAAATCCCAGTGGGATTTAGGGTCCCAGTGACCCTAAAGTTATAGTGCTAACATTTGGCGCTCGACGTCACATCATAGATGTTTCATAACATGTCCTCAATGGCGGCACATATGTGGTATGTTATGAGGATTGCGCTTCTCTTAGCGAACAATGGCGCCCAAAAGTCCAATAGTATGTTAGTCATTTCATCCACGGATACTACACATAAGGCTACCACTCCTGCTGAGGTGCCGCAAATCCCTACTGCCTATTATCAAGAATCTCCGCTATTGTCTGCAGATACATAGATTGTGCGGCAGCAAATACTAAAGGCTACAATGCACTCTGATGCCCAACTGGTAGGAGTAGAGCGCAATGGTAGAGCACCGGAGAAGAAAATGATAGATGTAAAGGCTCAACGCGTTTCAACACAGATGTATCATCAGGAGCTTGTAAACATTAACAGATATTGATTAAGTCTGTGAGATGTGACCACACAAGTGGCGAGTGGTGCAGCGTCCGGCGCTAGTATGGCCGTGGCTCGCCACAAATTAGGCTCATCCTCCAGCATTCTCTTTTTTTTTGTAAACAAAAAGTTTATTTTGTGTAAAATTTGAAAAACAATTTAAAAAAATAAAGTTATCATGTCACTTAACATTCATGAATATGAAGACTTTTGAGTTTGTGCAGTATATTGAGGGAACTCCAACGCTCAGCTCACAATGGAGCTGCTCGGTATTGATTTAATCTCAGACAGGGCAGATTCCCTCTAACCCCTGTGTCCCAGTCTAGAGCTTGGTCTCCTGTGTAAGCAGATTCTATACCCTGATTTGCTGCACAGTTATAAAACTCCCCTGACAGTGACCATGCCATCTGTGAGTGCTGTGTGCAGAACCTCCAGTGTATTTCCATGTGATGCAGCTTCTGCTGTCCCCAGAGCTGACAGGGAGAAACCAATCGCAAGTAGGAGGCAGGAGAGACAGACTGAAGCTAGATGACATAGGATACACTTGTACTCTGCAGAGTGAGTGGACCAAAAGTTCTATGTCACACATCTATTATCTCGCCCGTATATAAAGATCTCAGCAGAGCAAGCTCGGTGTGATGAAACTCCATTCGCTTTGTCTCTGTAAGCTCGTGGTAGGCTAGTTTCACACTAGAGGCAGCCTTCTCCGGCAGGCTGTTCCGGTGGGTGAAAAGCCTGCCGTATACATGCTGCCGCTAGTGCAGACATCCCACCGGAGTTCTGCTCCGGCCCTATTGACTATAATGGGGTCGGGCCGGAGTTCAGGCGGCAGCACTGCAAACATGCCGAGAGGCGGCTGGAATAAAACTACGACATGTCAATGGGGCCGGAGCGGACCTCCGGCAGCACGCATGCAGTAGCGGCAGCACGGCTCCGGCAGGCTGTTCACCCGCCGGAACAGCCTGCCAGGGAAGGCTGCCGCTAGTGTGAAACTAGCCTTAGAGATCTGGAAGAGCAAAATGCAACACTGAGGGCGATTGACAATCTTGAGATTAGCATGCTGCTCAGGGAGCAAGCAGTTAGTGGAGTAGATATGGAAGTTGGAGATCAGTTGGTGGATCATCAGGAACAGGCAGGTAGCTGGGTTAATGTATTTAGAGGGAGTACAAAGGGATCCAAGAAGAGGAAGGCCAATCCTGTTTCTGTGCTTCCAAGCAAAAGTCCCAAGTTAGGCAATGGTGCAAGGGTGTCAGTTTCAGAAATGGCAGCCCTAGCGGATACTGTTGTACCTAACAGCCGGGAGAAAAGCCCAGCTAGTAGTCGTAGTAGGGGTGGTAGCACAGGTAGGCCTAGACTGTTAGTGGTTATCGGGAATTCTATAATCAGGAAGACGGGTAGAATAATTTGTCTCCAAGACAACCTCAGGCGAATGGTTTGCTGTCTCCCTGGTGCCAGGGTTCGGCATGTGGTGGAACGGGTAGATAAATTACTCGGAGGGGCTGGGGTTGACCCAGCTGTCGTGGTCCATGTTGGTACCAATGAGAAAATAAATGGTAGGTGGAAGGTCCTTAAGGAAAATTTTAAAGAAATAGGCTCCAAACTGAAGGGAAGGACCTCCAAGGTAGTGTTCTCTGGAATAGTGCCTGTGCCATGCGCTACACAGGGCCGTCAGTGGGAGCTTAGGGAGTTAAATGCATGGCTTAAGTCTTGGTGTAGAGCAGAAGGCTTTGGGTTTGGCTTTTCACTGGGGTACAAACTGTTTGCTGCAGATAATTTGCACCTCAATGGAAGGGGAGCTGCTGTGTTGGGGGAGAGCATTCTGGCTGGGGTGGCAATGCATCTAAACTAGGGACGAGGGGGTGGATATGGCTATAAATATGGAGGTAGACAGGTTAGAGAGGGGTCAGAATATATTGGTGGGGGACTGGATGGTGGGGGAGCATTAGAAAAGTGGATAAGGAGATCCGTCAGTCGCAAACCAACTCTGAAGGAGGAAAAATGATCATAAAAAAATACATTTCCTAAAAGTGTAAAATTTGATGACAGCTTAAAATGTATGTTCACAAATGCCAGAAGTCTAGCAAGCAAAATAGGTACTGGAGAGACATAGCGATGTCCTTGGTGTTGCTGAGACATGGCTGGACTCTACTCATGATTGGGCTGTAAATCTTCAAGGTTTTACGCTCCTTAGAAACGATAGGGATAAACGCAAAGGTGGTGGTGTATGTCTGTGTGCCCGGAGTGATATGAAAGTAAGGCCTCATGCACACGGCCGTTGTTTTGGTCTGCATCCGCGCTGACCCATTCACTTCACTGGGGCCACAAAAGATGGGGACAGCACTCCGTGTGCTGTCCACATCTGTTGCTCTGTTCCGTGGCCCCGCAAAAAAAAAAATAGAGCATTTCCTATTCTTGTCCGTTTTGCATTTCTACAATGGGCCGTGTTCTGTTCTGCAAATTGCGGAACCGAACGCGGAGCAGCTTCCATGTTTTGCAGGTCCGCGGTTTGCAGACCGCAAAATACATACGGTTGTGTGTATGAGGCCTAAGTGTGAAAGAAACAATTGTGGATGAAGGTTGTGAGGATGTTGAAATCTTGTGGGTGGAAATTCAGAGGGAAAAAAATAATGAAAAAATAATTATTGGTGTGATCTATAGACCCCCCAATATCACTGAGGAGATAGAAGATCAACTGTATGTGCCAATGGAGAGGGCAGCGCAGGCCGGTGATAATGGGAAATTTTACTATCCAAACACAGATTGGGGACATGGCTCTGCCTCTGCTG
Organism: Bufotes viridis; assembly: GCA_033119425.1. Lineage (NCBI taxonomy): Eukaryota > Metazoa > Chordata > Amphibia > Anura > Bufonidae > Bufotes > Bufotes viridis. The sequence continues at coordinate 150,715,040 of CM065595.1, read as the reverse complement.
GAAAACCGAGAAAATTCCTCAGCTTTTTGCAAGATAATTTTATGGGCAAGTTTGTAGAAGATCTAGAGGCGATGCTCTTCTGGATCTAGTAATTTCTAACAATGCAGAGCTTGTCGCTGTGGCGCTGTCCATGACCTTGGTAACAGTGACCACAATGTAATTATATTCTAAAAAACAAACTCAGGTCGGTAGGGCAAAAACACTTAATTTCAAAAAGGCGAATCTCCTCCATGCTCCCCTGATGTCACATAGTTGAAGCGCCATAATCTCGCGCATGCGCAAGATTACAGCACTTCAGCATAATGACGTCGGGGGAGCAAGGAGGAGATTTGTTGGATGCGGGGCGGAGCTGGGCTCCTTCACAGTGGGCGTGGCTGGGCTCCTGAAACGCTGGTAACAGCCCCTTGGGCTCCTTACTAGCCTCATTTGCATATACATTAAATCATTTTTTTGACTGAATAAAAGCACTCAGAGCTATGGGAAATGTATATTGTGGACGTGCTAATGGCGATCTAGCAGTGCATGTCCTCAGCTCTATAGGCTCAAACTAGCTGACAGAATCCCTTTAAATCTACTTAGGATAAGTATATTGTTAAAAATTGCTAAAGGTAACAATTACAAGCAAATAAAATTAAACCCCACGTGGCTTACAAATAGTGTAAAAAGTGCAATAAATGACAAAAAGCGGGCCGTTAAGAAAAACAAATTGGAGGCGTCATCTGTAGCCTTTAAGTATAAAGAACTAAATAAATGATGTAAGGGTGTAATAAAATCAATAAAAATACACAATAGAATACACGTGGCCAAAGAAAGTAAGAACAACCCCAAAACATTCTTCAAATACATAAATGCAAAAAAACCAAGGTCAGAACACGTAGGACCCCTAAATGATGGTAATGGGGTGTTGGTCACTTGGGATCGAGAGAAGGCAGAACCCCCTAAATGGAAAAAAGGCATCTCATGAGGGTGGTGCCACTGGTGGAAATACCTCAAATAACATACTTACCTGGCTGACTGTAGACATCCGCCTTAATATGCTAAAAAAATTCAAAGTGAACCAGGCCCCAGGTCCAGATGGATTACACCCTAGAGTTCTAAAGGAGCTCAGTTCAGTTATTGCTTGCCCTCCGTTCATAATATTTATAGATTCCTTAATACCAGGCATTGTACCAAGACGAATGTGGTGCCCATTTTCAAAAAGGGTGCTAGGTCTTCACCAGGAAATTATAGACCAGTAAGCTTAACATCCATTGTGGGAAAAATGTTTGCGGGCTTTCTACGGGACGACATACAGGATTATGTAACTGTCAATAATATAAGAAGTGATAGCCAACATGGTTTTACTAAGAACAGAAGCTGTCAAACTAATCTGATTTATTTTTATGAGGAGGTAAGCAGAAGCCTGGACAGGGGGAAGGCTGTCGATATTGTCTTTTTGGACTTTGCAAAGGCGTTTGATACTGTCCCACAGGGACAACTAACGGGTAAATTGAGGTCTACTGGTTTAGAAAATATAATTTGTAATTGGATTGAAAAGTGGCTTCATGATGTCGTCCAAAGAGTTGTGGTCAATGATTCCTACTCTAAACGGTCCCCGGTTATAAGTGGTGTACCCCAAGGTTCTGTGCTGGGTCCTCTATTATTTAACTTTTTCATTAATGACACAGAGGGTGGGATTAATAGTGCTATTGTAATACAAACTTTATAATACGGTCCAGTCTATGGAAGATGTTAATAAGTTACAAGCTGCCTTGGCAAATGAGGTTTAATATAGATATATGTAAAGTTATTCGCATGGGGGCTAATAACCTGCATGCAGCATATGTCCAAGGGAGAGTAACACTGGAGAGTCACTTGTTGAGAAGGATCTGGGTGTATTCGTAGATCATAGACTAAATAACAGCATGCGATGCCAGTCAGCTGCCCCTAAGGCCAACAGAATTTTGTCTTGTATTAAAAGAGGTATGGACTAGTGTTGATCACGAATTTTCGAATTGCGAATTTTAATCGTGAATATCGGCACTTCGAGAATTTGCGAATATTTAGAATATCGCGAAATATATTGGCAAATGCGAATATTCGTTTTTTTTTTATTCAAGTTTATGCGAATTTTTTATATGCAGATCTTCGCAATCAAGAAAATAATGTCATCATATTTTTGATTGCGAAAATTTGCATACAAAATCTGCATAAACATTCGCATAAACTGGCATTTAAAAGATACCTTTTAAATACCAGTTTATGCGAATTTTTATGCGAATTTTCGCAATCAAGAAAATAATGACTGGAGATTACGAATTTGCAAATTTTCGAATATATGGCGAATATTGGCCCAAATATTCACGAAATATCGCAAATTCGAATATTGCCCCTGCCGCTCATCACTAGTCTGGACATCGCGGGACAGGGAAGTAATATTGCCACTATACAAAACGTTGGTGCGGCCTCATCTGGAATACATAGTTCAGTTCTGGGCACCAGTCCATAAAAGGGATGCCCTGGAGTTAGAAAAAGTACAGAGGAGAGCGACTAAACTCATAAGGGGCCTGGAAGTCCTTAGATATGAGCAAAGATTATATTAGTTGAATTTGTTTAGCCTTGTAAAAAGATGTCTAAGGGGGAACATGATTAACCTGTACAAATATATAAACAGACCATACAAAAAATATCAAGGGAAGCTATTCTGTGTTAAACCACCTCAAAAAAACAAGGGACCACTCCCTACGACTGTAGAAAAAAAGATTTAGTCAAGCATTCTTTACAGTAAGATCTGTAAATAGCCTGCCGCAGGAGCTGGTCACAGGAAATACAGTAGATGGCTTCAAAAAAGGTTTAGATGACTTTTTAATTCAAAATAACGTTGACACCGACAATGTATAGAAATCTTGTTCTACACACTCTTTCCCTTTGGCCCAACCACTCTTTAAAAGAAAGATGGACATTGATCCAGGGATCGATATAGCGGGATTAGGCCTCATGCACACGACCGTTGTTTGATTCCGTGTCCGTTGCTCCGTTTTTCGTGATTTTCTGCGGACCCATTGGTTTTCAATGGGTCCGTGGAAACCTCGGCAAATGCACCGTTTGTCCTCCGCGTCCGTGGTCCGTGATTCCAGTCCGTCAAAAAAATATAACCTGTCCTATTCTTGTCCGTGAAAAACGGTTCACGGACCCATTCAAGTCAATGGGTCCGTGAAAAATGCGGATGGCCATCCGTGTGTCATCCGTGTTCCGTGTCCGTTTTTTTTGCGGATCCCTTGGCAGGCACTTGGGAAACATTGTCAGCCTGTCTTTTGGTAAAATCTTTTGGGTCATGTCCGCTAAAAAAACGGAAGACACACGGAAACACAACGGAAGGCAAAAACGGACACGGATCACTGAACAACGGAACCCCTTTTTGCGGACAGCATAAAAAAACGGTCGTGTGCATGAGGCCTAACAGGTTGGACTTGACGAACTTTTGTCTTTTGCTAACCTATGTAACTATATAGGGCTACCTGTGATTAACATATGAGGGATCATCCATCTACAGTAATCCACGTCCCGCTGGTAGCTGCTGAGCGGACTTTAATGTGCTCTTCTAGAATTTATAGCAGGCAGTTGCTCATGGAGCTCCTGAATCTCACAATGTTACCTAAAGTACATTGTATCGCGGCATAATCTCCTTGTATATGTGCAATGTAACTTACATGTAACACCAGTGCACTCTATGCAGATGATTAGGGAGGGACTTTTCTATAGATCCTTCAGTAGTAAATGGTTAAAGAGAATATAAAAAGAAAGCCAGGCGTGCCACTGGGCAATGGAATAAGGTGGTTTTATTTAAAGGGAACCTATTGCAACATACGCGCCGGGCAGCCCCAGTATATTCATGTTGAGGTCTGCGAGTGGTATAATATGGCCTAGTGTAGTGTCCTTGTGTCCCAGTGGTCCTACCTCAGGTCATCGCTCCCTGGGGGTTGGTATTGGCACTGCAATAATTGAGCTGAAGTAGACGAAGAAGTCCAGACTGGGAAACTTGAATGTAGTTTACTAAATTAACTTGGTAATAGAAAAATGTTTCTGTACTTGGTTGGAATTCACACTCCACTTGGTACCAGCAGGGTTGCCACCTAGCCTTTATAGGGTATGTACACCTTCGGAGGCTATTTTGGTTTATGATTGCATTTTACTCATTTTTGGCTAAAAATCATATTTTCAATTAGCCTTTTTTTTAAAAATATTGAGCCATTCTGTCAAAGGGTTAACTGTTTTTCTTACTGTGTGATTTTCACTTTCCCTTTGTGCTGTTCATCTAAATAACCCTTATCTCTAAACTAATAAGAAGTAATAAACACGTATTTAAGCCACATTCTTTTCGGTAAGATAAGAACTGGGCTATAATGAGGGTTAATAATGTCAGAGAGCAGAGATAAGGAGTCCGTCAGCTCCCAAAAATCCATAAGTTGCTACTACAGCATCTCAGCTATGTACAGAAAAAAGGGCTCCATATTTGTAATAACCACCAATAGAAAAAATGATTTTTAGCTCAAAATAAGTGCAATGCAATAATAAAAAATTACCCCCAAAGGTGTACTACATTTCCTTTAAGTTCTGGGGAAAGTTCTGAGGTGGTCATCCTGTATGGAGCTTAAAACATGACCCTGGATAGGGTATCACTGATTCAGCTCTTCTTGGTGTCATGTAATTTTGGTACTACACGGTCAATTCTCATTATTATGACAATCAGCTAATATACAGAGTAACCGTCGTGTGCAGCACTGGCAGGAGCTAGACGGGGCCGAAGTGACTCAGTAAGGTCCTGGTAGGTTGTCACAGGTATCTGGAGCCATGCTGACGGCAGTGCATCCCACAGCGGCTGGAGGGGGCGTGGGAGAGGATTTATAGAGCGAATGCAGCGGCCTAGTGCTAGTGCCTGGGGATCCCTTGCCCCTTAAGAGGTATTTACGATTATATGTCCCTCTGTTAGAGCAAGTATTCGTGATGCCAGTTTCAGTTACGCAACGAGGACTTGGAGTCCCCTTTAAGATGGTAGTGTTGGTACCTAGGGGTAGGACTTCCAGAGTGCTGTAGAGTGACCCACAATTTCTCTGTAGATGTTGTATTCACGTGTGACGGTGCTCCTACCTAGATATCCTTGGATCCCAGATGTGGTGTAGTCCAAAGCAAGTGCAAAAAGGGGTTGTTGAACTTGGGTGATGAATAAGTAGAATAAATGGAGTCTAGACTTTCTAGTAACGTTGAACACAGTTTTACTTGGCATAAATGGTAACCCAAACAGTTTCCAAACTTTATCTTGGACTTCAACAGGTTTTGGCATAAATATGGCAGGCAAACACTTCTGCAACTATCTCAGCTCTGCTATGCTGTAGCTTTCTCAGCTCTGCTATGCTAGCTGGCTTAAATAGGAAATTTTTCCTCTTCTGCTGGAACTTAGCTGTCTGTAGTCCGTCTCTTACTTTAAACCTAGGAATCACTCTTCCTGGCATCAAGCTTTCTTAGCTTGGGAGGCAATGCAAGCCCAGGAGGGGATAAGCAACCATGTAGCACTTCACAGGCAGGGCCTGTAGGCCTAGCAGAGCAGGCAGTGCTCTGCGAGCCAACACACAGCCTTTCCCCAGGAGGGGGTAGGCTAGACTGACTTTGACTAACTAACTCCTCCCTCTCTATAGAGGGCTGGGAAGGAACTAGAAGGTTCCTCTCCAGCGAAACTAGCTCTGCACAGATTGCCACCATCTGCTGGTAGACCAGGCACATTACATGTTAACAGTGGTTTATAAGGAATTACATACACACATTGCAGGATAAGGTAATACATATATCTATGATGACACAGGATCACACATTACAGATAGTGGGGGTTCAAAAGAGGTGGTAATGGCAATCTGGGTCATTACACGAAAAAAAACATTGTGGTGGTCCCACAGATGCTCAGTTGGATTAAGGTCTGGGGAATTAGGGGGCCAGGGTAGTACTTGGAAGTCGTGGGCATGATCTTAAAACCAATGTTGGACATTTGTAGCCATGTGACATGTCGCATTGTCTTGCTGGAAGTTCCCATCCGCCCCAAGGTATACAATCAGCATGTAGGGGTGCATGAGATCGGCAAGGATGGATTCATTCTTAAATCAGCTGAGCGTGCCTTCCATATGGATGAGCGGCCCAAAGAATGCTAGGAAAACCTTCCCCAGACCATAACGCTGCCGCCACCAGCTTGTGGTCTTCCAGTAATGGTTGCAGGGTGTTTGTTTTCTGATGTTTCTCGCCTGACATGACAATGTCCATCCGTTCCATGAAGCATGAAACATGACTCGTCAGGAGAAGACAACCCTTTACCAATTAGCGTAGGTCCAATTCCAATGCTGCTGCGAAAACTGAAATCTTTTCTACCGATGCAGCTTTAATATAAGAGGTGCAGTGACCTTCCGTCTGCTCCGGGGCAATAGGGTTCTCTGAACTGTTGTGTTAGACACACATCTGGTGGCCTCTGCTTCATTTTAGGGGTGAGCTGCTCCACTGTAGCGTGTCGGTCACCTTCACACACCTTCATATCCGACGTTCACCTGTCACATCAGTGGCACATAGTGCTCCGCAGTTTCCACGTCGTTTATTCGCAATGGAGCCATTGTCCACTTACTATACACTTTCAACACAGCAACACAAGGACAGTTCACACTGCGCAGTGTCAGAAGTACCGCCACCTGGGGCCTGAAAGCCAATAGTCATCCCTTTTTGCAACTCTGATAAGTTGCTTCTTTTACCCATGACAGAAATGAGGGATATGTGTGCAGACCGCCTATCACAGACCTTATATCCCCACCGAGCCCGCTCAGCACACGTCACTTCCTTCATGAGCTTCACGCTGCTGATGTCGAAAGTAGGCAGTGGTTAGAATAATGGAACTTGACTGTGTAATTGGATTTGCATCTGATCTTATGTTTGCCCCAGATAAGTAGCGTCGGATGTCTCCTGTAGACACTTATCTCCCACCCTCGATAGAAATAATGGTAGATATTTACTTAGCAATATCAGAAGTCTCAACCCAAGTTGTTCAAAGACATTGGGTTGGTTGGATACATGTCATGAGTCAACTGGAATAGACCTATTGATGAATATATGTCCATACTGAGGATTATAGCTGGAGACTGTCTATGGCACCCAGATTGCAGACAACCACCTTTTAATAACCTTCTAACCACTCTTTAAAGCCCCTATAGTAGTTGAGTTTAATGAGACCCCAACAATCCCATCTCTATAGAGGAGAGATCATCAGAGATGGAGCAGGATGGACTTTCTAACCTATCCTCCTCTGTGGGATAAGCACCCCAGAGGTATCTGTGTTTGGGGTTATTTTCAAGTTATCTCATCAAGGGATGTCCCTCAGGGTGCACGCTCCAGCCACCCTAATGAAATGAATGAAAATCCAAAGACCAAGAAAATAAATGTACCATCTCAAATCCTAGGCCGCTGTTGGACCATCATGGGGACTTGTCACTAATCCAACACAGAACGCACACATTGTAACTGTATGACTAATGGACATGGGATCCCCCGGTATGGAGTGTGTGCATCATAGTATGCAGGTGGGTGACAGGTCCGGAGGACCAAACAATTTGCTCTATAGCCCCAAAATGGCTAGTCATGATGGCAATTGCTTATCTCTCGTTAGGGTAGGAAGGGCACCTCTGGAGCACAATCATTCTGCTCTTAGTTTGTCATAAATCTGAGAAGATGACTCAGGTGACCTCCGACAACTGAGGTTCTCAGATGAGATGACATCCCCCACACAAGAAGCAAAGAAATTTCCTATGATACACAGCTTTTAGAGCCTTCATAATAAGGAGAGAGGGAAGATTGTCTAGCCCTTAAAGTTCCTCAGAAACTTTGGAAAGTTCTAGAAAGTGACCAGTTTGCCTCTGGTGGGAAGCTGTTGGCCCCATCATTGCCATTGACCTGGAGAAGTTTTAAGATTAAAGTCCTAGGAAGAAAAGCATGGTCCAGAACTTTTAGAGCAGGGTATATGGACAGTGTCCTCCGTCAACTTAATCTGTTCAGTTTTTGGAAAATTCAGAAAAACTTTAAGAGATTGGTCTCACTCAAAATGGCACAAATTGTGACCCATGAGGGAGATTTATGAAAATGTCTAGAATAAAGACTGCTTTTGTGGGCAATCTACGGTGTGGATTGTGGTGTGGTATGAGATGTATTTTACTGTATACTGTTATATGGAATGGAATATTGATGCGTATCAGCTCGATGAAGGCAAAAAATTGTTGGCCTTCACTGGGTGAATAGAGCTGTACGGATGCTCTTGGGCAGTGATGGGCAAACTGCGGCTCTCCAGCTGTTGTAAAACTACAATTCCCACCATGCCCTGCTGCAGCCTGATAGCTATAAGCAGTCTTCGCATGCTCGGAGTTGTAGTTTTGCAACAGCTGGAGAGCCGCAGTTTGCCCATCCCTGCTCTTGGGTATGTACTGTACACCAAGCACAAGGCCAGAATGTGACAGGTCATTAGACAGTTTCCGTAAATCTGCCCCTTGGTGTCTGGCACGACTCACGGGACACGGCTTACAGCTTCCTCTTCTTCATGCCACCTAATGGCTGTCGTACTATACATCAATATTTGGTTAAAGAGATGCCGTCGGTTGTGGATTTGGAACTTTTTACGACTCCTCTAAATCACGTCCTTTTTCTAGACACTCAAGGAATGCAAAAAACCTGTATAAATTTCTCACTTGACACATACTCCACTTTTTGGACACAATGGGGGTCACTTACAAAGTCTTTATGCCAGTTTTTTGGCAGATCAAAAACATAAAATTTAATGTAAAGTAAATTTTGCACAAAAATTATGCAACTTTTTATGTTTGACGTCGCTCTTGACACTTTTTAAAAAGTGGGCAGGAGGTTAGCAAACATCTAGCGCTATCAATCTAAGGGGAGGGGGGCATGTTTTTAACAATGGAGGCATCTGTACTGAGCACTAGGGGCATCGTTGAAGCGGTGTTCAAACTGCATAAGCCCGACTAATGGTGCTATATGCCTGGTTTAATAGGGTTGATCCCGGTGACAGAGCCGCTTTAATAAATCGGTTGGAGCTCCCTCCAGCGGGCTTTTTGACACCCGTCTTTAGTATTCTGTCACATTCTACTTAGTAAATCCCCCGCAGTGTATTGTAAAGAGAGTACCACCATGCATAGCAACAAATCAGATTGCAGAGAGCATTTAGGCCATGCTCTCAAACAGAGAATAGTTTCTATATGGAGGGTTTCAAAAATTTGCAGTATGGGGTTTATATGTGACCCTGATGGATCGGTAGATGATTTCTCTCCTTCTGATATCTTAATAATGGAAAGTAAAAGCTGTAGGGTTTTGTAGACCTGCAAAGTCAACACTGAGCACTAGAGGGCGCAGCTGTGCAGCAACAAATAAGAGGCCAGAGAGAGGACCTGGGGTTCTCAAAGTGATCATTATGGAGACATCCATGGTGCTGATTCTACACCTCGAACCTCAAGAGAACCTCATATGAGCCGGCACGTGGCCTACAGGCCAATATCAGGCCTCTTTACCATGGAGGTCCAGACTTCAGGCACTTTAAGGAATAAACATTATCGTAGGGTTGTGTCGCTGACAACGCGTCATCCGACAACCAATAATAACCACATACCTACCAGTAATAAGGGGTTTCATCCGTTGGTCACTGTCAGTTTTTGTATTGTTATCATAGCAAACCATAGCATGCTCTGTGCAGACACTGAACAAGCAGAACTGTAAAGAATTGTGAATGCAGCTCTGGAGTTTAATACAGACAGGTCTACCAGAAAAAAGAGCTTTGTTTAGAGGATAAGGGGGGGGGGGGGGGGGGTTGACATGCACACTGTGCCTTCAGCATCATCTGGCGATCACTCGCTGTTCAGCGTGCACTCTTTTATGCCTGCGCTCGATAAGTAACAGGCTTCTTACCATCATTTGAATTCCAAAATTGTGGAACGTTTTAAGCTCCACTAAATCCACTGGAATTCCACTAAACAAGGTGCAAAAATGTGAAAATATGCACCCCCAGTATTAATAATGCCCTCACAGAGCCCCCAGTACAAATAAGCCCCCACCCCTATTGTGCCCCCTGTGGAAATAAAGCTCTCTGCAGACCCCTCAGTAGTAATAGGGCCCCCCATAGTGCTCTTAGTAGAAATAAGGCAGATCTATAAGACCCTCCTATAGAGCCCCCAGTAGTAATAAGAACGCCTAATGTCCCCTGCATTTAAAATGCCCCCAGTATTTATACTGCGCCCTATTGTTATAATGCTCACCCTGTAGTACCCCCAGTATTTATACTGCCCCCTACTGTTATAATGCTCACCCTGCAGTGCCCTCAGTATTTATACTGCCCCATATTGTTATAATGCTCACCCTGTAGTGCCCCCAGTATTTATACTGCCCTCTATTGTTATAATGCTCACCCTGTAGTGCCCCCAGTATTTATACTGCCCCCTACTGTTATAATGCTCACCCTGCAGTGCCCTCAGTATTTATACTGCCCCCTATTGTTATAATGCTCACCCTGTAGTGCCCCCAGTATTTATACTGCCCCCTACTGTTATAATGCTCACCCTGTAGTGCCCCCAGTATTTATACTGCCCCCTACTGTTATAATGCTCACCCTGTAGTGCCCCCAGTATTTATACTGCCCCCTATTGTTATAATGCTCACCCTGTAGTGCCCCCAGTATTTATACTGCCCCTATTGTTATAATGCTCACCCTGTAGTGCCCCAGTATTTATACTGCCCCTATTGTTATAATGCTCACCCTGTAGTGCCCCCAGTATTTATACTGCCCCTATTGTTATAATGCTCACCCTGTAGTGCCCCCAGTATTTATACTGCCCCTACTGTTATAATGCTCACCCTGTAGTGCCCCCAGTATTTATACTGCCCCTATTGTTATAATGCTCACCCTCTAGTGCCCCCAGTATTTATACTGCCCCCTACTGTTATAATGCTCACCCTGTAGTGCCCCCAGTATTTATACTGCCCCCTACTGTTATAATGCTCACCCTATAGTGCCCCCAGTATTTATACTGCCCTCTATTGTTATAATGCTCACCCTGTAGTGCCCCCAGTATTTATACTGCCCCCTATTGTTATAATGCTCACCCTGTAGTGCCCCCAGTATTTATACTGCCCCCTATTGTTATAATGCTCACCCTATAGTGCCCCCAGTATTTATACTGCCCTCTATTGTTATAATGCTCACCCTGTAGTGCCCCCAGTATTTATACTGCCCCCTATTGTTATAATGCTCACCCTGTAGTGCCCCCAGTATTTATACTGCCCCCTACCGTAATATGCTCACCCTGTAGTGCCCCCAGTATTTATACTGCCCCCTACTGTTATAATGCTCACCCTGTAGTGCCCCCAGTATTTATACTGCCCCCTATTGTTATAATGCTCACCCTGCAGTGCCCCCAGTATTTATACTGCCCCCTACTGTTATAATGCTCACCCTGTAGTGCCCCCAGTATTTATACTGCCCCTATTGTTATAATGCTCACCCTGCAGTGCCCCCAGTATTTATACTGCCCCCTATTATTATAATGCTCACCCTGTAGTGCCCCCAGTATTTATACTGCCCCCTACTGTTATAATGCTCACCCTGTAGTGCCCCCAGTATTTATACTGCCCCCTACTGCTATAATGCTCACCCTGTAGTGCCCCCAGTATTTATACTGCCCCCTACTGTTATAATGCTCACCCTGTAGTGCCCCCAGTATTTATACTGCCCCCTATTGTTATAATGCTCACCCTCTAGTGCCCCCAGTATTTATACTGCCACCTACTGTTATAATGCTCACCCTGTAGTGCCCCCAGTATTTATACTGCCCCCTACCGTTATAATGCTCACCCTGTAGTGCCCCCAGTATTTATACTGCCCCCTACCATTATAATGCTCACCCTGTAGTGCCCCTAGTATTTATACTGCCCCCTATTGTTATAATGCTCACCCTGTAGTGCCCCCAGTATTTATACTGCCCCCTACTGTTATAATGCTCACCCTGTAGTGCCCCCAGTATTTATACTGCCCACTACCATTATAATGCTCACCCTGTAGTGCCCCCAGTAATTATACTGCCCCCTATTGTTATAATGCTCACCCTGTAGTGCCTCCAGTATTTATAAGCCCCCTACCGTTATAATGCTCGCCCTGCAGTGCCCGCTGTAGTTATATTCCTCCCTTTAGTTCCCTCAGAAATTCTAATTCCTCAGGCCCTCCACCATACAGTCCCATGTAAATAACACTATTTCCTTCCCTCTGCGGTAGAATCTCATGTAAATAACATCACACATCTCTCCAGCCCCTCCAATATACAGTCCCATGTAAATAACATCACCCCCTCCCCAGCCACCTCCAACATGGAATCCCATATAAATAACATTGCCCTCTGAAAATTCAGTCCCATGTAAATAACATCACGCCCTCCAACAGCTGCCATTAACATTTAGTCCCGTGTAAATAACATTACTCCCTTCCTCAGCCCCCTCCAACATACAGTCCCATGTAAATAACACCACTCCACCACACTCCAACATACAGTCCCAGTTAAATAACATCCCTCCCTTCAGCCCTAACATACAGTCTTACTACAACTCCCAGCATTGCTCCTCGTCTACCTTCACTTACCTTTCCTCATGTAAAGACATTACCACAGCTTCTTTCCCTGGGACTTCTCCTCTTCTGCACTGGTCACATGATGGTGACATCATCGCAGGTCCTTCTCAACCACTGCCTGTTTTACTGGTCACATGACCTGTGATGCCATCACAGGTCCTTCAGCTCTTCCAGTGCATTACATTCAATTGTATTGCTGTCCTGAGGACTTACAGTTGTATCTATCTGGCAGGCAGAACATTCGTGGCCGGGACAAAACATCAGGGGCCCAGGTCCCGAATGTTTTAGCCTAGCAACACCCCTGCTCTGCTTGCTGTTATTGAGTAGGGCGCTCGGTACAGGGTCCACAATACGAGAACTGTGGGGGTCATTTATCAAACTGGTGTAAAGTAGAACTGGCTTAGTAGCCCATAGCAACCAATCAGATTCCACCTTTCATTTTCCAAAGGAGTTCTTCGAAATTAAAGGAGGAATCTGATTGGTTGCTATGGGCAACTAACCCAGCTCTATTTCACACCAGTTTGATAAATGACCCCCTGTGTTTCCAGCAGAGTCAGGACTAATTTCGCTTGCATACCCCCCGCTTTTGTTCACCTGTGATATGATGGCACACCCCCACTTCTGCATACCCTGTACCCAATTTACTCTGGGGATGTCCCCAAATCTACTAGACTCTTCCCATTTTGATACCAATTTGCATAAATCCTGACTATTTATGTTCTGCTCAACGTGACAAATATTTATTCCTACCTAGAAGTGAGAGGGTCCCTATGACCCATTGTAAAGATCAGGCTAGCCCCCCCTTTATGTTGTCTGGCCCCAGGGTGCTGGTCCAGCTAGGACAAAAGAGTCCAAACATGGCTGGGCCCATCTCTTCAAGGGCCCCATAGCAGCAGCACCGGCTGCCTCTATAGTATGCGCCGCTTGCATTCCAGACCCTCTCCTGAGTCTATACGGTTTTACATCTTTGATCCGTTCCCAAAAGATCTAGATGCCAATATCCACCATGTTAAAAAGATTTAGGTGGAGTTCCCCTTTAAGCCATCTTCTCCAGAAGAAATAAGACAGACGGCTGCAGTGATAGGAGCCTTGATACATTTATTCATGTACACCATGTATAATTAACATGTAACGTGTGCATCTAAACATGAGAAGGACACAATGTGACATACGCTGTTTTACGTACTGGGGAGGGGGCTCTTTCTCACTAATTAGAGTACACCGATATCCAGTGGTCAGAACATGCTGATACTTGTAGTTCAACATTGGCAGCTCAAGAGGGAGAGAGTTCATCCTTACTCTCTATATCCGCCAATCTATACTCATTTAAGAGGGCTTAGAAAAACAGGGCTGCTTTAGCGCCACACTCGTCCACAGGTTGTGTGTGGTATTGCAGCTTGGCATCATTCACCCAGCGGAGCTGCAATACCAGACTTAACCCAGGTGTGGAGCAGTTTCTGGAAGGAGGCAGCCATTTTTATCCAATCCTCTGAAACGTGCCTAACCTTCTTTCAACCCACATTCAAATGCCACTTACATGTCAAGGTCTACAACCTATGGTTCTCCAGTTGTGGTGAGACTACAACTCCCAGCAGAGTGCGAGAAGCAAAAGCTGCAGAGCAGTGAACCCCAGCTGCTGTAAAAACTACACCTCGCAGCCTGCCATGATGGGAGTTGCAGTTTCACAACAGCTGGAGAACCACAGATTGACGACCACTGGTCTAGAGCAGTAGAATATGTTGTCCCCTCTATTAAAGGGGCTGTCCAGGGTTAGCAAAACATGGCTGCTTTCTTCCAAAAATTGTCCACAGTTTGTGTATGGTATTGCAACTCCATTCCATTGACCCTAATGGGCAGGGGTGGTTTAGAAGAAGGTAGCCATGTTTTATTAATCCTGTACACCCCCTTTAACATTCCAGACTTCATTGTTACCAGTCACATTCATTATCCAATATCGCTAATAGAGGCATTCCTGAGAAAGAGTGGGGTCAGGCCTACTGTACGCTAATATACAGGGCTGAGCTTGAAATTCTATAGCGATGCTGTTCCTGCACTTTTTTACGTCTATTTACAAAAAAAAATCCTAAATTGTGTAGTACATGAGATCCACCATTAGGTGGTGCTATTATAATTTCCATTTCACAGATTGGACATGTAACGTGGAGGCAACTAAAGACATAACTGAAGCTCCTGGGCCCATGGGCGCAGCTATAGGGGGTGCAGAGGTAGCAGTCGCTACCGGACCCACTAGTCTTAAGGGGCCCAAAGACCCTTGTGCCGCATAAGAAGACACACAAAGCACTTAGGGAAGGGGGGCCCAAGCTGAACTCTTGCACCAGGGGCAGCTACGCCCCTGCCTGTGCCCAAATGCCAAATCTGTTATGGGACCCAGACCTGCCATGTGCTGTGTATGTCCTGTACTGCAGAGGGGCTTTTGGGGCCCCACGCAAACACAAAGACACTGGTGGAACTACAGTTACAGGGGGAAATATGGTGCTTTGATGTCTACGGTTCCTGAGCTGCTCTGAAACTTCAAGTCTTGGAATACCATGGTAAACAACAATCTGCTGTTACGTGTAGTTTCCCAAGAGGTGAAGGCCTGCAGACCACTGTATGGGTTTATTACAAGGAGTCAGACTACAATAAAAGGTACCGAGGTTGTCAGAGCATGCTGCGAGTTGCAGTTTCACAACAGCTGGACAGTATTCAGTCGAACGTCAGCTTTTTTGGGCTTTTCTTAAAGGGGTTATCCAAGACTATTAAATGCCCCCCCATGTGCCCAGGCTCCTCACGCTGAATATACTTACCTAGCTCCTCGCTCCCTGCACAGCTCCTGGTCACAGATGAAAACGTCAGGGGGAGCTGCCAATGGCAGGCGGGGACGAGCCTACCTAGCGTCACCAGCGAGGCTCGTCCCCGTCCCCGCCTGCCATTGGCTGCTCCCCCCGACACCGGATGTTTTTATCCATGCAAGGGGAGAAGCAGCAGGGGCGGTGCGGGGACCAGGAACGGTGCAGGGAGCGAGGCAAGTATATTCAATGTGAGGGACCCAGACATATGGGGGGAATTAAGTAGTCTTGGATAACCCCTTTAAAGGGGTTGGCCCATCTCACACATTGGTGGCCTCACGTATATCTAGAACAGGGTCCCCAAAGTGAAGGAGAGCCGACCGTGCATGCGTGTCGTGCTCTCCATTTACCTCTATGGCACTCGACAATTTCTGGAACTCCTAAAGAAGTGAACGGAGAGCGCACTGTGCAAGCGCAGCCACCCTCCATACACCTCTATAGGAGTTACAGAAATTGCCAACCAGGTGCTGGACTATTTTCGGCACACCCATAGAAGTGAATGGAGGAAGGTTGCACTTGCGTGGAGTGCCCTCGTTCCATTCTCTGTCCTAGAGATAGTTGCAGGTCCGAGAGGTATCGCTAAGATATGCCACCAATGTGTGAGATGGGCCAACCTCTTTAAAAGGGGGTGCAAGAGAGATAGATTGGATGGATCCATTGAAAACCTCTAAGACGGTTGGTATGGATCGAAAATGACAAAATATAAACTGAATTGGGTTTTGCTTATAGAATTTCAAGCTCATTAGACTGACCGTGAAATACCTAATGTCGCAGGACAATGGTGTCCTTGGCCTCAATGTGATTGTACCCATGAGCTAATTGCTGTCATTCAGTCTATGCTCTAGATGGGATGAGAAGCCATAATGGCAGGAAAGCATTTAGAAATGACAGCAGATGCAGGGTAACGTGCTCCCACAAAGAAATGGGTGAGGGGCAGGTGCAGTGGGGCCCATCACTGGAATTAGCTGAGGCCTACAGGATCATAGTCTTCCCTAGGAAATTAATGGGAGTACCATTGTTTGTGACAGTGTTGGTTACTTTATTTCTCTTGCAATGATGAGAAACCTCCAAAAAGACATTAGTTATTCTAACGGGGGAGGGTTGACCTAAAACACATTGGGCCTCCAGCAGTCCATGGTTCGGGGGAGAAGCGGTGACAAGTGTAGTGGAGATGTGTGGTGAGGATACAGCATGAGATGGCCTAGGTCCAGCAGGGATATGCTCAGGCTGTGCACTGTGGTCATTCCCGTGGGGAGTCCATCTTCATGTGTCCATTTACAGGACCTCTTGATGCTGCTGGGAAGCCTCACTGACGATCTGTGGGTACAAACACAAGTCAGTATTGTTATGGGAAAGGAGAATCCATGGAAGACCTGAGATGGTCTGGTCTAGAAAACCCAGGGCCCCCAAATTAGCTTTAAGGAGGATCTCACTCTCTGGAGGACCTGACACGTCCTAGTATTACATAGACATCCCATTCAGTTTAATGAGAACTGTGTGATGCCGCATTGTCTCCACTGGGGGCACTGTAGGGGAAGCGAACACTTGGTTTTCACCCGATTGCTAGAGATCTCATGATCATGTGATCAAGGTGGGGGGGGGGTCTTTCTAACAAAAACGGATTGCCAAAAGCTGAAAATTGTGTGATGCGCCCTGAAAAATTATCAAGCCTGTAGAATTTTGTTTATTTTCCCAAAATATTCTAGCAGTAGTCAACTTGTACAGGTTTGGAAATTGCGACCAATATATGAGAAGATGAGAGCAAGCCTAGTTCTAGATAATGGTGGTCAGATGATGTCCCATCATGAATGGCATTCAGTATTAGACTATTGTTCATGGGACCCTCCAAAGGAGACAATTCTGAGGGCCGCCTTCCATCAGGTCCATTTCTGAGATCTAAGAGTGGACCCAGCAAGAATCCTCTAGCCAAGGATCCACTTCATCATCTTGCCCCAGCCTTAAATTCGGTGTACAGATGTGAAAATGTAGGAAAATTGAGCAAAGCCATAAAGGAGCAATACATGTGGGAGGGTTAAGTATGGAGATCCACAGGGATATACAGTGTGACAGAAGACATGGAGCAGTGGTGAAAGTGGTGGACAGTGCACAGAACCTCTACTGAGTGAACAGATGAAGAGTGATGTGGCCATAAAGGTGAAGGCATCAAGAGGAAAGTGACCAAGTGTGACTTACCAGTGCTCCAGAGGAACAGTAAGGTGCTCAGTTCTGCTGGGGCAATGAGAAGTACGTGTGTGTGTTACTATTATCTCAGCAATGCTCCAGCATAGAGACAGTAGACCAACGATAAAGAGAGCGCTTTCTAAGAACCTATGAATGAATCCTTCATTTTCAAGCCTGATGAAGGCCATACCACTATATACAGTAGATCAGGTTCCATACACATGGCCATATTACAGATCTGTGTTGTAGCTACCTGTATTATGCCACTGCTAGTCTGCGAGGTGGTCCATACTGCACCCCATTGGTGTCCAATTATGGTATATATAGAGGCATATGGAGTTTTTTTCTTCTATTGTCGAGTTATTGTCGACCTGATGAATTTCTTTTAGGGGAATCATGCAGGTATCATATAATGACACATAGAGTGTCTAATGATACACAATATGACATGAAAGACACTCTAGGTCTGTGTCATTGATTGGAATCTAAGCATCAAATATCAAGATATCAAGTCCATCCCATTCATATATCCAGATAATGCAATTATTGTACTTGTTTCTTTGCCGCTGTTTGTAGGAGAGGAGGAAATTATGGCCCCCCAACATTGTCTGTTAACATTACAGTGACTGTGGTAAGGGAGAGCCTGCAAACTTAGGAAGGGATGTGGAGAAAACCAGGACTGGGGTTTATCAAGACCCCATTGCGGTTCCATTAGAGGTTGTCATTTCCCCCATTGCAGCCCCAGTGCTACTTTCCATAATTATTTCTGTGTCTTTTCTGTATCATGTAATGTGACAGCCTTCTGACAGATGCACATTAAATATCTCATCCTCGGTCATAACTGTCCATCTTTTACTAGATTGCAGCTGTTGTGTCTTTACTTTTAGAAACTCTTAGGGAACAGCTGTTGTATTCTCTCCATTTCAGAGGGCGTTGTGCTGGAGTGTGTGTAGCCCTGTGCGTGTCTCGGTGTATATATTCAGCAGTCACTATAAAAAGCAGGATGAGGCCATGTAACTGAGCCGAGGTGAGTGACTCAACAGAAGGTCCACAGAACCTACGGCTTCTGATCTAAGCAAGAAGTTGCAGTGGAAAAAGTCAGTCAAAAACTAAGAGGAAAGGAGTGTGGCTCAGAAAATTGCACATAGGGCAGTGGAATCTGATATAAAATACCAGTATGTAATATTTATTCATGGGACAATTATGCATTTAGTTTTGAGTTGCAAATAAACTGACCTTTAATAAGTGAAACATACACTTAAATTTAGAAAACCAGTTTTCCAATACCCCATTCCAGCATTGTCAGTATCTAGAGGAAGTTCCCTAAAATAGGATTTCCATCACTTGGTCAGAAAGTGGATACAAAGAATGCCTCTCAGTCTGGAGGACCCATAAATATATAAATTACATAGGCATCCCATGGATTTCAACGGGCATGATGCAATACTTCTTTTCACCTGTGGTGGCACAGCAGAGGAATTGCACACCTATTGCTTGGCTCCTCCACAGATTGCAGCTGATCACAGCAGGACAGCCTGAGAGTGGCTCATTTTGGGCCCCTCTAGCAAAAAGGGATTGTAAACTACAGAGAACCCCTTTAATAACTAGAAGGATCGATGATATTGGGGGAGATGGAACATCTGCCCATCATAGCAGCCAATTAGGTTCCACCTCTTATTTTGAGAGGCACTTTGGCGAATGATATCAGCAAGCTGAATGGCTGCTTTGGGCATCCACTCCACATTTCCCTTGCGCTATTTTGATAAATGTCCCCACTATGGAGCAGGAATTTGGTTGCTTATATGATTGCACTTTACTGTGTATTTGTATGTATGGCCAACCTGAAGCAACCAGGCGTTTCATTCCTCCCACGTCAGTTTTCTGGTGGTAAAAAGTTGCAAACTGCGTGTGTGCAACACTTTGAATGTCACATGCACAAACATGTTTGCGTAAGTGGTGTTTCTTCACCAATCTCATCATTTTCCAGAATAGGGGGCATGACAAGGACAGGGACGGGGCAGGCTCAGAACATTTATCTTGTTTTACGCCTCGTCATAAATTAGGAGGATATTTCAGGAGCACAGGGGAGATCATGGACCAATGTAAAACGCCGGTCTATGATAAAATCTGTTTATGTACACTAAAGCCTTCAAGATGCCTCCAGCAGAGCCTTTACAATAAAGATTTTGCAGCTACTTTCAAGAATATGGTTTCTAGATTTTATGCCCACAACTCCCATTCCATTCCTTTCTCGTCTGACAATGAGGTGTTACAACTGGGCGTCGGAATTAACTGATAAAATTGCTGCTACTTTCCATAATTATTTCTGTGTCTTTTCTGTATCATGTAATGTGACATAACTGTGGGTCTGACAGATGCACATTAAATATCTCATCCTCGGTCATAACTGTCATACAATAAAGATTTTGCAGCTACTTTCAAGAATACGGTTTCTAGATTTTATGCCCACAACTCCCATTCCATTCCTTTCTCGTCTGACAATGAGGTGTTACAACTGGGCGTCGGGATTTACAGATAAAATTGCTGCCAAGTTTCTAAAAGTAGCTTTGGAAAAAAGTTCATGCTGGAGACAAAATGTTATAAATTATCTGTCATGAGCTGCGGGAAATGAAGTATTTCTGGTTACATTTGTTGCTGGGGCAGTTTTCTGGACCCATATTGTATTGTGGGTTACATGGCGGGTGTAGTGTTCCTGTCACACACTGGATAGCATGGGTAGCGATGTTATATTCTCATCGAGCAGTGTATGATGGGAGTATTATTTTGCAATATAGTATTAGTCAATTTCTCATCACGATTTAGGTTAGGGTAATATTTCTTATTCACAAAGTGACTATTTGGAAGTCCTCCATGCCTATGTCACCACGCTTCTCACCTCTCCATCTCGGGTCTCAATAGTTTTAATCATGACTGTTTTCTTGGTGTGAACTTCAGAAGATCTCTGCTCTGGGCTGGTCTCTGCAGAAGACAGAAGAGCACTGTTAAACATCCCTGGACGGAGAGAGGCCAATGAATTCTGACCTTCATATTAATAAGGAAACTTGATCAATGATAATCATCTCACCTCTGTAGCTCAGTCCTGAATATGTCTGGATGGGGAGAGTGATCCTAAAATACAAAAACATCATCTAGTTACTATGAACTATTGCTTAAAACCTGTCGTTTATGGTCATTCTTCATCTTTAGCCATGACCTTATTAAATATCTTTTATACTGAACTACAGCCTATAACTAAACTGCCAACGGCCTATAACTAAGTTGTATTAAAGACAGCAGAAGAATGGTTTAATATTATAAATATACTGTTATACAACATGAAGTAGCTAAATGCATTAGCTGCTTCCTGAATTTGGGCATAAAGATCACCATGGCCATAAAGATCTCAAACAGGGTCTACTGGAGGAAAGTCATCAAATGTCTATGGGTTTAGTACTTTAGATAAGGAGTCCATTTAGGCCATCATCATTAGTCACATATCAGCCCTGCTCACCTGCTCTCCTCTCCTTCCAGCAGTTTCCGGTATGTGGCAATCTCAACATCCAATGCCATCTTAACGTTCAACAGATCCTGATACTCGCGGAGATGTCTTGCCATGTCATCTTTCAGGTTACGGATTTCTTCTTCTAGCCGGCCAATGTTATCTTGGTATCCAGCTGCCTCTCCAGCGAATCTTTCCTCCAGGTCCCGCATCTGGCGCATCAGGGAATCATTCTAAAGAAAAGTTAAGAGTCACAGGGCATGAACTAAGGTTCTCCTTGAGCAAAAGGAGAAAAGAACAGAAAAGTGGCAAGAAGGGACATCTAGTAGAAGACATCTTCTTCTGAAAATCATTACATGTAATTCTTGATACTCTGATACTTACAGTTCCCTTGAGGGCATCAATCTCACAGGTGTAGGATTGGATTTGGTGACGATATTCCATCAGCTCCTGTTTGGACTGACGAAGAGACTCGCTGTTCTTCTGTTGAGCCTGGTTGAGGTCAGACACCTGAAGGGAGAAAAATATAAATAGTGAGGGTCCAATCATTGTTTCTGTCTACGTGAACACTGCTGGGACTCATCATTGTGGACCAAGTCTGGACATTACCTTGGACTTGTACCATTCCTCAGCTTCTGAAACATTCTTGGCGGCAATGGTCTCATACTGTGCCCGGATGTCTCTGAGGGCTGCGGTCAAGTCTGGTTTGGAGATGTCCATTTCTACCTGTACATGTTGCTCCTGTAGCTGTGCTTGCAGTTCCCGAATTTCCTGAGGAGACACAACAGAACCTTCTCGATGACTGGAGATAGGAAAGAGTTTTTTTTTAAAAAAAAGCTTGAATACGGGTCCTTTCTTCACCCAACTGCAACCCAAAAAGTGCACAAGGGTATTCTAAAAAAGTTATGAGCGGCAGGGGCAATATTCGAATTTGCGATATTTTGCGAATATTCGCCATATATTCGAAAATTCGCAAATTCGTAATCTCCAGTCATTATTTTCTTGATTGCGAAAATTCGCATACAAATTTGCATAAACTGGTATTTAAAAGGTATTTTTTAAATGCCAATTTATGCGAATGTTTATGCAAATTTTATGCAAATTTTGTATGCGAATTTTCGCAATCAAAAATATGATGACATTATTTTCTTGATTGCGAAGATTTGCATATAAAAAATTTGCACAAAAATTTGCATAAACTGGAATAAAAAAAACAAATTTTCGCAATTGCGAATATATTTCGCGATATTCTAAATATTCGTGAATTCTCGCAATTAAAATTCGCAATTCGAAAATTCGTGATCAACACTATTCTAAAAGTAGGAGAGCTCTCTTTCCTGAATCTTCAGGCCAGAAGCTCTACAAGGGTCGTGGATGCATGACCTCCATTCACCGACAGCTCATCTTGCTCCTTGCTTCTACCTGAGCTGCCACCCCAGTATCCGCCAGGAGCCAAAAACCATGAAAAGTGAGACACTATAAACAAAAATGAACTAAATATAGAAGTGTGCCGAGTCATAACAGCCCAGGCATCGGGGCAGAATTATAAAAATCCCCTAGTATTCATCCTAGCCAGAACGCATGGGCAAATAGAAGTGATTGCAACAAAGTGACAGGCGTGCAAGTGTGTCATGAATGGAGGATCCCTCCATAGGAAGTTTAGGCACTCTCGGGTCACCACTTCTGTGGCACTTGGGCTTTAAATCTACCCAACATCTTGGCTTTGATCAAGAAGCCAGAGTCCCATCTATTACCAATGGCCCTGGCTCTAGTCACTGGATACGACACCTGATCTAAAGCCAAAAGGCAGAAACACGATAACTGAGAAGAACTGTGATCCTGGATCTTGGAGGCCACTTGATGATGGCTGACCACTCTTACCTCCTCATGAATCTTCTTAAGGAAGGCAATCTCTTCCTGCAGAGATTCGATCCTCCTCTCCAGATCAATCCTGGCCAGGGTGGCAGCATCAACATCCTGAAGAGTTTAAAAGATAATATCAGGACAGAGAGCGATGAATACAATGGCTTACAGGGAGAACATAGGGCGTAGAGCTCAGGAACTGAAGAACCTAAGGTCAACGGGGGTTAAATCACTGGTAATACAACTTACTGATCTGAAGGCGGACAGGTTATTCTCGGCATCTTCCTTAAGCTGGATCTCTTCCTGCAGCCTGGAGAAACACAGAGGGGTCAGCGGCGGGTACTCACCGGACAATACCTATTCCTCCATACTAGCAATAGCGCCACGTGAAGAACGATCTTATTGTAATTACAGCAAGATAGATAGACAGATAGATAGATAGATATGAGATAGATAGATAGATAGATAGATAGATAGATAGATAGATAGATATGAAATAGATAGATAGATAGATAGATAGATAGATATGAAATAGATAGATAGATAGATAGATAGATAGATAGATAGATAGGAGATAGATAGATAATTTCTTCATACTATTAATAGTGTAATGTGAAGGACAATTGTAAAGAAATGTATATTTACAGCAAGGATCAGTGTAACAGAATTATCCATCTGATGCTTATTATGATAGATAGATAGATATGAGAT
This sequence comes from Bufotes viridis, assembly GCA_033119425.1. NCBI lineage: Eukaryota > Metazoa > Chordata > Amphibia > Anura > Bufonidae > Bufotes > Bufotes viridis. Next base: position 150,691,267 of record CM065595.1, on the reverse strand, counting down.
AGATAGATAGGTAGATAGATAGATAGATAGATAGATAGATAGATAGATATGAGAGAGATAGATAGATAGATAGATAGATAGATAGATATGAGATAGATAGATAGATAGATAGATATGAGATAGATAGATATGAGATAGATAGATAGATAGATAGATAGATAGATATAGATAGATAGATAGATAGATAGATAGATAGATAGATAGATAGATAGATAGATTCACTTCAGGAGACTGACTGATCTCTGCCCAGACTTCACCTCCATGGAGGAGGAAGAGAGACTCTCCATACTGCTGGGGGAAGAGGAGAACACGGCGACCATAGCGGCATAATATGTTACTGCCTGCCATAGACTGAGAGGAGCCTGATATACCATGGACTCCTATATCCCCACCCTGGAAGTGTCCCCATCCCCCAACCCTACCCAATTATTTCCCACTTGCTTTGGCAATGCTAAAATGTATTTAGTCCTGCCAATAAAGCTGATTTGATTTGATTTGATTTGATTTGATTTGATAATAGATAGATAGATAGATAGATATAAGATAGATAGATAGATAGATAGATAGATAGATAGATAGATAGATAATAGATATATAGAGAGATATGAGATAGATAGATATAGATAGATAGATATGATAGATAGACAGACAGATAGATAGACAGACAGACAGACAGACAGACAGACAGATAGATAGATAGATAGATAGATAGATATGAGATAGATATAGATAGATAGATAGATAGATAGATAGATAGATAGATAGATAGATAGATATGAGATAGATATAAATAGATAGATATAGATAGATAGATATGAGATAGAGATAGATAGATTGATTGATAGATAGATAGATATGAGATAGATAGATAGATAGAAAGATAGATAGATATGAGATAGATAGATAGATAGATAGATAGATAGATAGATAGATTTTCTTAATACTATTTATAGTGTAATATGAAGAACAATTGTATTTACACCAAGGAGCAAATCATTGTTACATAGAATTATCCATCTGATGCTTCTTCTGGTGGATAGATGGGCTGTACAGTTGGAGTATACTCTGGTGCCTTCTCTCCGTAGTGCAGGCAGTCCTATGTAATGGGGTGATAGGCGGCGCTGATCACAGGGTGAGCACCATTAATATGACGGATGGGCCAGAGACAGACGGATATCCACCGCTCCGCTCCTATTAAGGCCATCGCTGCGACCCCCGCTTATTTTAGGAATGGCCGTGAGCTCATAACACAAATTGTTATATATTCCATAGGAGAAATGATCGCCCCCCTGGCCATATAGGGAGCAAACATAGGATGTCTCTGCTGTCTGCTCTTCCTCACTCCTGACAGCGTGGTCGACCTATGCCTGCATGATGGGGAGGAGGTGGTGGTCACCAGGCATCTCTCTAGCTCGGTATGGCGGTCACTGGCACAGCCAGTATGGACGATGATTTGGCGGTAGTTTCCCTTTAACAGGCTGCCTCATGAGTTATGTGTCAGCTGTGAATAAGTGGTCAGTGACTCCCCTTATCTCTCAGGTCGGGGGGATGGATATTTATAGCCTGCAGTGCTGCAATCATTAAAGCTGCTCCATCCTCTTTAATGCTTTTCCTTTGTATTGACATGTCCCCATATCATATATAATACCGTACTGGGCCCCGTGCAGTGAGAACGCACGACTAGCCCCCAATAAATCAAATATTCAGAAACACTCAGAAATCTTACCGAAATTTGGGGAAATATCTAAAAAAGGAAAAACTGGACGTGTGTGGGAGGGGGGGCCTATGAGACATGGTCACCTTTATGTAAAATATTCCCATCTCAGATACGGATGCCATCAATGTCAGATAGGTGCAGGTCCAAGAGGTGGGAGGTCCAGGGGCGCACCACCAATGAGGCCAGGTGAGGCGCTCGCCGCAGGCAGCACCAGGTAGGGGGGCAGCGGGAGGGCCATGGGCTGAAGGGAAGGGGTTAGGTTAAGAAATTGGCATTGGGGAGTGGTGGCACCCTTTCAGTTTTCGCCTCAGGAAGCAGAAAGGCTAGGTGCACCCCTGGGTGGGACCTGCACCTATCTTCAGACCAGAGAGCACACAGTGCATGCGGCGTGCCCTCCATTCATCACTATAGGCTTTTTTTCAGAAGTCCTATAGCAGTGTGTAGAGAGCAGACTGCGCAAGCGCAGCCATGGTTCCATGCGCAGCTATTGGACTGTCAGAAATAGCTGAGCCGGCGCCATAGAGGAGAATGGAGGGTGGCCACGCATGCGCAGCTGCTCTCTGCTCACTTTGACGTCCACGTTCTGGAGATAGGAGCAGGTCCTAGCAGTATGCCATCCATGTCTCAGATGGGAATACCCCTTTAAGAAAAGGTCTACAACTTTCTAATCTGCTTTGTGTTTCTATTTGAAACCATTTTCAAGATCCCTGCTTTCTGTCATTGAATAGAACACCATCTTTACTGCAAGTATCTATAAGTCCATTGTAGTCCTGCAGAAATCAGGCTTCGGTTGTATCGAGTCTAGAGAACTATCTGAGAAGTAACTCACGTCAGCAGCTCACATCTCTCTGCTGACTGGTTGTTACAATGTACCAGTGCAGGTAAAAGGTATCAGTCTGGAGCCCGGAGGGGACACGACTGTACTTGGCGCTCACCTGTGAGAGGTATTGGACTAGATCAGGGGTGCACAACCTTTTCTGGTCGGGGGCCACATTGTCAGCCTGAACCAATTCTAAGGGCCAAAAATAAAACTTAAAGGGGTATTACCAACTGAAATACTGTATTTTTGGCATATTGAACACACAGTATATACTATAAATGTCTAGTTACACTTCTAGGACTCTAATCTAATAGGAGAATACATAAAAGATACATGTAAGAAGCCGTAAGACATAGATGTACATGGCTTTTACCAGTTGTGTGGGGGCCGCACAGAATGGTATCGAGGGCCGCATGTGGCCCCCGGGCCGCAGGTTGTGCACCCCTGGACTAGATGCATGGGCTTTCAGCAGCTGGATATAAAGAAGAGTTTCTACTCATTGACAGTAAGCAGCCGAGCATACATGTGTTTTCAATGGGGAGTAAGCTGCTGCCAAACCTGTCTGCGGCGGCTTATCTCCTGGGGGAAGAAAGGATCGGGCGTGATAAAACTCAACATGCCGATCCTTCCTCCCCCGGATAATGGCTCATTCAGACGGCCATAGTGTTTTGCGGGCCACGGGCGTTCTGCATTTTGCGGACCGCACATGATAGAAATGCCTATTCTTGTCCACGATGGTGGACAGGAATAGGACACACTCTATCTTTTTTGCGGAGCCGTGGAACGGAACTACGGATGCGGACAGCACACGGTGAGTGGTGCCAGCATCTTTTGCGGCCCCATTGAAATGAATGGGTCCGCACCCGTTCTGCAAAATTGGGGACTCATTAACACGGTCGTCTGAATGAGCCCTAAGAGTCAGGAGGCCCCCATACAGATTAGGGCCGGTCCCACCCTAGTGACCAAGTCCTTTTCTCCTCTGCGTAGGGAAGGGTAGGAGCGAGGCCCCTTCTATGTTAATGGCTGTGATCTGGCTCATAGAGGGGAGCCCCATGCTTTAGGGGCTCCAGGGCCACCAGCTGCACCCTGGTAACCTCTAGCAGTAGGGGGTGGGGGGCTGGTACTGATTTTGCATTGATGCCCAGGAGCTGAAAGTCACACCCCAGCCCTAATAGAGGGTGTATGATAGGGGATGTGCAGACCCCAAAATCATTCATTGATTTGTGCAAGTAACATTTATGACGTATCCATTAGTAATGCCACAAATGACAGATCAATGGGATTTTGACGTCTGGGACCCCCAATAGTCCCAAAGGCAATGGGGCCACGACCAGTTAGGTTTCTTCCCTCCACAACTGGTTGAGGTGACGTTATACCAGGGGGGAAGCCAAAGGGGTGCCACAGCCCCTTCACTGTAAGCAGTCACGCCCCCACAATGGCGTGTAAATGTCATGGAGGCTGTATATATGTCAACCTGCCCTTTCACAGTGCACAGTATAGGCGACCTTGCGGGTGACACATGAAATACGGCACCGGGTCGGTATAAATAGTTGCCGGTTTGCTGGAATGAGCAGCTGCTCCGGGCATCAGTGGCATTTGGTGCATAGCAATTGTCACTCCTGTGTACAGAGTGTCAGATGTAGCAGGGCTGAGTTTGTCATTTGGCAACGTGTTATCTCTTGTTTTACATAGGACTGCAGCAGAATGTATTGATCAGGCCCCGCCGATCATACACTTAGGGTGGAATTTATTGTGGAAATTTCTTCTGAACTAAAAATCAGCTCCGTTCACCTCAATGGGGCTTGCAGAAGTCAAACCAACCCCAATCAGATGAATGGAACCGATTTACGGAAATTTCTGCAACAGAATCCGCAGCACGCCAGTGGACCCTCATATGGTATATCCCAGGCATCCTCAAACTGCGCCCCTCCAGCTGTTGTAAAACTACAACTCCCACAATGCCCTGCTGTAGGCTGATAGCTGTAGGCTGTTCGGACATGCTGGGAGTTGTAGTTTTGCAACAGCTGGAGGGCCGCAGTTTCAGGATGCCTGGTATATCCTATCAGTATAATGTCAGTTCACATGGTGCGAATATTTCTTTTAGATTTTGGTGCCTAAAGCGAGTCACTACGACTTGAGCACAACAGTGAAAAAAACGGATACACTGTCAGTTTTTCACAGCCATTTTTTCTCGTCCTCGTTTCTTCTTAATGCCCGTTTTGCATCAGATTTTAACAGATGTTAAAAACGGCCATTAAAAATGGGTGAATTTTATAGGCTGCCCCCCATAGCACCCTCTGGTCATGAAATGGTCCCTATAGTGCCCCCCAATATGAATAATGACCACCTTTGTGTGACCCCAGTATGAATAATGACTCTCTTAGTGCCCCCAGTAGGAATAATGACCCCCTTAGTGCCCCCAGTAGGAATAATGACCCCCTTAGTGCCCCCAGTAGAAAGAATGACTCCATTAGTGTCACCCAATAGGAATAATGACCCCCTTAGTGCCCTCCAGTAGCAATAATGACCCCCTTAGTGCCCCACAGTAGTAATAATGACTCCCTTAGTGCCCCCCAGTAGGAATAATGACCCCCTTAGTACCCCCCAGTAGGAATAATGACCCCATTAGTTTCACCCAGTAGGAAGAATAACTCCATTAGTGTCACCCAATAGGAATCATGACCCCCTTAGTGCCCCCCAGTAGGAATCATGACCCCCTTAGTGCCCCCCAGTAGGAATAATGACTACTTAGTGCCCGCCAGTAGGAATAATGACCCCCTTAGTACCCCCCAGTAGGAATAATGACCCACTTAGTGCCCCCAGTAGGATAAATGACCCCATTAGTTTCACTTTTTATATATTTTATATATTATATCATTTATATATTAGTTTCACTTAGTAGAAATAATGACCCCCTTAGTGCTCCCCAGTAGGAATAATGACCCCCTTAGTGCCCCCAGTAGAAATAATGACCCCCTTAGTGCCCCCAGTAGGAACAATGACCCCCTTAGTGCCCCCCAGTAGAAATAATGACCCCCTTAGTGCCCCCCAGTAGGAACAATGACCTCCTTAGTGCCCCCCAGTAGAAATAATGACCCCCTTAGTGCCCCCCAGTAGGGATAATGACCCCCTTAGTGCTCCCCAGTAGGCATAATGACCCCCTTAGTGCCCCCCAGTAGGAATAATGAACCCTAGCTTGCACTGGGAGCAGCAGGACCTGACGCTGCTAGTGTGATCATGTGACGCCACCACGCAGGGAACATCAGGTCCTGCGGCCTCCAGGGAGGAGCGAGTGTTCCCACATGTGCAAGTGGATGAGTGAGTGGGTGAGTATTTTTTTAATTTTAACCTCTAAAGAGCCCTTTTTTGACCGAAACAGAGCCCATTGACATTCACGGTGTCCGTCTGGCTGTGAAAACGGACATAAATAGGACATGTCATATTTTTTGATGGATGCTAATCACTGGCCAAGTAAAGAGTCCCATAGACTTTAATGGGTTCTGAAAAACGCTGTGTGACGGGTGACACAACAACGTCTGTGTGAATGAGCCCTAAACCTGATCCCTCAAGGCCAACCAAAGAGGAGTGCGCTACTTATCATACAACAGATGCTTCCTATTGCTCTTTCCCCCCCATGCTTTACACTGCAGCTCTGCTTGTTCAGACTAGCTAATAGGATCCAGGTATTAAATAATCGATTATTACCCCCAGCATTGCCCTGCTACAGCTCATATAGAACTGTACATCAGGAAATGATGGGATGGCGGCACAATGGGAAATCACTATGTAAAGTTATCAGGGGCCCCAAACTGAAGGAGCATGAAGAGGAAGTCACCGAAACGAATTCCTGAAAGTGTAAGACCCTTATATGGTGACTGCACTGATATGGGATATAGGGGGGAGCAAGGGGCCCCAGGGGTACACAGGCGGTGGGATGAAAAGAGCGGAGATGGCCTACATGGCAGTCAGCATGCTGTTAACCCTTTACTATCATCCTATCAATGTGACATAGAGTAGTTCTATACAGATGCAGTAGAGCTGAGTTTGTCACTCTACGTGGTCATCAGTAACTCCTTGAGAACAGGTAGTGGAAGCTGCAGTCCTATAGCAAAGCTTATATGTCGCTTCATAAAAACTTGTGACAAACTCAGCCCTACTTCATCTAAAATATCCAGCTCATTTTCACAGCACGATATTTTTGACTTGCAATAAGAAGTTACAAAGTATAAGAATAATAGACGATGTCACAATATGGATTTCACTCCTTGTGCCCTCCGTCAACTTTTTCCCCTTTCTTACTGCCTCCTGCCTGTCACCTCGTTACAACCTCCTACGGAATCTTCCGTCTGCTGGACGGACTCTTTCCCCCTGATATAGTGAAATATATAATGGATTGTACAGAAGTATCCCAATTTTGTTTTATTTGCAATATGAAATTACGAACTATAAAAAACGACATCATGATATTGAATTTTGCTTTTTGCACCCTCCATCACCTTGTTCTCTATCCATACTACCTACTGCCAGTCACCTTATTGTGTCTCTGACATCCATTCATCTATCCATCCATCTGTCTATCTATCTATCTATCTATCTATCTATCTATCTATCCATCTATCTATCTATCCATCCTTCTAGTCTTTCATCCATTCTTCCATTGATTTATCCATCCTTCTATCTTTTTATCTATCTCTCTATCTCATCTCTATCTATCTATCTCATATCTATCTATCCATCCATCCATCCATCCTTCCTTCTAGCCTTCCATCCATTCTTCCATTCATTTATCCATCCATCCATCCCTTTATCTATCTATCTATCTATCTATCTATCTATCTATCTCATATCTATCTATCTATCCATCCATCCATTCTTCCATTCATTTATCCATCCATCCTTCTATCTATCTATCTATCTATCTATCTCATATCTATCTATCTATCCATTCTTCCATTCATCTATCCATCTATCTATCTATCTTTTCATCTATCTGTCTATCTATCTATCTATCTATCTAATATCTATCTAATATCTATCTATCTATCTATATCTATCTATCTATCTATCTATATCTATCCAGCTATCCATCCTTCCTTCTAGCCTTCCATCCATTCTTCCATTCATTTATCCATCCATCATTCTATCTATCTATCTATCTATCTATCTATCTATCTATCTATCCTTCCATCCTTCTATCTATCTATCTATCTATCTATCCATCCATCCATCCTCTGCAGTGACTGCTTCCTCCTGGTGTGGCGTACTCACCTCTGTTTTAGCTTCTGCAGGTCATCTGCCAGGTTGTCCCTTTCCACCTCCACCCGTGACCTCTGGTTGGTCAGGATATCCACCTGGTGCCTCAGCTCCCTCATCTCCTCCTCATACAGCTCGCTGATTCTGGTTGGCTCCTTGCCCTTCAGTCGGTTGACTTCGGCCACCAGGATGGCATTCTGCTGCTCCAGGTATCGCACCTTCTCAATGTAGTTGGCGAACCTGTCGTTCAGGTCCTGCAGCTCAACCTTCTCGTTGGTTCGGGTTTGAAGGAACTCCTGGTTCATCGCATCTGCCAGGTTGAAATCCAGGACATCGTAACTTGCTCTTGTTGGGGCGAGCCTTGTGGACTTGAAGCTGGAGAGACTTGGGACTGCTGAGGAGCGAGACACCTGGTAGACTCTGGAGGAGAGCGAGCTGGCGGAACCTCCTTTCGATCCAAAGGAGGTTCTGGAAAAGGATGGAGATGCACCTCCGAAGGTGCGGCGGTAGGAAGACATCCGTTGGCTGGAGGAGTACGACTGGCTCATGCTTGCAGTTGGCTTACTTTGATGCGGTGAGCCTGGAGGTAGGGCTCCGAATAGAAGCGGGGTGAATTGTCAAGAGCGAAAGTAGAGGTCCTTGGCTATTTGTACTGAACGTCCCTGAGCAGTGACATGAGATACCTCCTCTCCCTCTCCAGCGCTCCCACCTCTTCCCAGAACGCCCCCCCACCCCCCTATTCCATCCCGCACAGTAAGTATAGAACATGTCCAATTGTCTTCTGAACAGCTGCAATGTCCTCCCATGTCTGGGACACGAGAAGGCGAAAGGGCGACTTGAAAATCAGCCAAGGGTCTCGAGAAAGAAGATTTGTTAACGTCTAAAAATAATTTGGAGTATTTTCTTAACTTTCGGGAAAGTTTCATTCTTCCAAAAACTTTTTGAACCCATGGAGATTTAACCCTGAGTCTCCAGCTCGCAGTAGGCCTGGAAAGGGTTAACAGAGGAAACAGAAAGTTGCTACTGTTAGGGTCCATTCACATGTCCGCAATTCCGTTCTGCATTTTGTGGAACGGTATTGCGGACCCATTAGTTTCAATGGGGACAGACGATGTCCCGGCCGGGTCTGCAATTGCGGATCTGCGCTTCCGGGTCCGCAATTGCGGATCCGCACTTCCGGGTCCGCAATCGCGTTCCCAAAAAAAATAGAACATGTTCTATTCTTGTCCGCAATTGCGGACAAGAAAAGGCATTTTCTATGAGAGTGCCAGCGATGTGCGGTCCACAAAATGCGGAACGCACATTGCCGGTTTCCGGGTTTTGCAGATCCGTGGATCCACAAAACACACACGGACGTGTGAATGGACCCTTACAATGTATTCGAATGGTTAAAAGACAGAAAATGGTGCATCCCCCCCATCCCTAAAGCTGGACACCATTTTTACAATAAAGTAGTATTGGTTCCGGCCATCAGAGAGGCTGATGCTTTTTCCTATAGTGTGCAAGCACGACCACCGCTGATGGATTGCAGGGTGGTCGTAACCATGGAAACCAGCAGCGTATAATGTGGTGGAAAAATGAATCCAGCCAGCAAAGGAAGCAATATGGAGAATCACAATACATTAGGAAGTGGCTTGTATTAACTTTCTCTACATGATAAATGCAACTTACTGAAGTGAGAGGACCCCTTTAAGCTTAGCAGATGTAGCAGAGCTGAAGTTGTCATCAGCGGTGTCTCCATGTGTCATCTGTGACTCCAAAATGATCTGATTCATTTAGACAAAATTATCGTGGGGAACAAACGATGCAGGCCCAAAGGGGTTACATTTATAACATATTCAGCTCTGCTAAATGTACAATGCATAAGGGATATTTAGTCTCCCAGTAATTATGACACACATATAATATACGATGTTTCTAACTTTTTATACGAATTAGGTTAAGAAATCGGCATTGGGGAGGGGAGCGCCGTTTCAGTTTTCGCCTCAGGCAGCAGAAAGGCTAGGTGCACCCCTGGGTGCACCTAGCCTTTCTGCAGCTTGAGGCGAAAACTGAAACAGCGCCCCCCTCCCCAATGCCAATTTCTTAACCTAACCCCTTCCCTTCAGCACATTGCCCTTCGGCTGCCCTCCTCTTGCCCCTACCTGGTGCTGCCGGAGGCGCGCGCCTCACCTGGCCTCATTGGTGGTGCACCCCTGGTTTTGTGTCTTTTATCTAATTTAGCAGGTAAAGTGTCCATCCCCCTAACAGCCTAACATTCTCCCCATGACAACACTTCCTGCCCATACCCATACCACTCATACTTATCACAGTGATGTAATAGCCTCTTATTAGAACCTTCCTTTATCTATGACAGCGGAAAAAAAAAATTAAAGGGAAAATGTCACCAATTTTTTTTTCTGCCAGTTAAAACCAGACAGCGACACATTTCCTTTTTTTCTGATCTGTTTTTATTTTCTGATTACAGATTTTTTTTGTTCCATTTCCCAAACATGATTATGGGGGCAGCCATCTTTCCTGAGCTATTCCTAACAGCATTTAGAGAATTGCTTTACAGCAGCCCCATGGTCCATAGTCACAATGGTCAGGAGGAGACCTCATTGACTTCTATGGTATGGTGGAGTTTTGTAGGCATGCTCTGTGACCTGTGCAGAGGTCAGGAGGGAGAAGATAAGCTGTAATATCACCTGTTGTGAATGGTGGATCCTGTGTTATCCATATTTATTGGACAGATGATACCTGTTACTCTAGTCCTGCCTGTAATGATAAGCAGATAACTGCAGTAAAGAGATCTGCACAGAACAAGAATTGACGCCTATTAATAAGCTTAGTGGCCAGTGCAAAAACTGCAGGATTTTATGTTTTTTCTTTTTTTTATAAATATTGATATTGAAAATTAAGAGATAGCATCACCAAAAATGATTTAGAAATAAGATATGTTTAACATAAAAACTTGACAATAGGTCATCTTCTGATGACACTTTCCCAGTCCAGCAGAGACCTCACTGGTCGTTATGATAAGGACCTGAGGTCCCTATGATAAGACGGAGACGCCAGGGCAGGAGGTGTCGTCTTGAAGGTGTCGTCTTGATGTTCTACAACCTGCAATGGGTGAGATCTTTACATTCTGCTTCTACAATTTCAAGGCGTCCCGCTACTTCTCCTTGAAGCTGACATTTAGCTCTGCGGCTCGGGGGTGAAGGGGAGGGTTTCCTGTTTGATGACATTGAATGAAGTTCATGAGAGAAATAATTTGGCCAAGACAAGGACAAGAGTCCAGGCCCTTGAGGCAGAAGGTGAGAGGAACAATTCTGGGATGTTTGTGAAATAAGAATAGAAACAAAGTAGCAGAAGTTATTTTGAAATTCATAATATACTTTAGATACTTTAGATACTATTGTCAAACTTTACAAGTGTCCAGAAAGGTCATTGTAACAGCCGCTATATGTGGCTCCAGCTTAGCTGCGCTGTCTGTTGGAGTCTGGAGTAGTCTGAAATCCTCTTTCTGTCACCCTCTTCTGTGCCGCAAAGCTGAGTGGTATACCTGTATATGCCATGCCCGCTCCATTATTAGAGGTTGCCAACTTTATTACAGCTGTCACCCTGTTCTAATGGCCACTTAACCGCATAGGCAGTTAGACTGAGGGGGTAGGCTTCCTCTGCCATGGCATGCCAATGGCAAGGGCCTAACAATATGTACGCGCCTATTAGACCTCCCCATAGCCAGGACAATGTCTTATAGGTTGCCTCTCCATAAAACACTGACAGGCAACAATACAGAATAATAGAGAAGTATTAGGCCCCTTTCACATGAGCGAGTTTTCCGTGCGGGTGCGATGCGTGACATGAACGCATAGCCCCCGCACTGAATCCTGACCCATTCATTTCTATGGGGCTGTGCACATGAGCGTTTTTTTTTCACGCATCACTTCTGCGTTGCGTGAAAATTACAGCATGTTCTATATTCTGAGTTTTTCACGCAGCCCTGGCCCTATAGAAGTGAATGGGGCTTCAGTCAAAAACGCATTGAATCCGGAAGCAAGTGCGGGTGCGTTGCGTTTTTCACTGATGGTTGCTAAGAGATGTTGTTTGTAAACCTTCAGTTTTTCATCACGCTCATGAAAAACGCATCAAAACGCATTGCACCCGCGCGGAAAAAACTGAACAACTGAACGCAATCGCAGACAAAACTGACTGAACTTGCTTGTAAAATGGTGCGAGTTTCAGTGAATGCACCCTGTACGCATCCGGAGCCAATCAGTCACGCTCGTGTGAAAGAGGCTTTATAATGGTGTGGTGTATTATATGAGCAATGAGAGGATCACATGTCCAGTTCCCCTGCTGTTTCGTGGTAGCTCCCGTGCCTTAGCTGCACAGCGCCATCTCTTGTGCAGTGGGCACAGCTGGTAACTGCAGCACTGCTTCCACTGAAGTCAATAGTAACCAGCTCAGTCCACAGCACGGTGCAGGGAGCTGTATAGTTCCGGCGCCAGAGCTACCCCAATAAAGCAGATCGGCAGGGGTACGGGGTTTGGGGTCGCTGCTGATCAAATACTGATGGCCAGGGGCGTAGCTATAGTGGAAGCAGGGGGGTCAGCTGCTATGGGCCCGCCCAGGAGGTGGACTAAAAGATTTTATTGTCAGGGCCCCCTCAACAGTATTATACAATGCCTTTATATACAGTGACATGACATACAGTATATTAGTGTTGGAAACGGACGGAGCGGCTGCCGGGCCTGGTCTTAGAGGGAGATCTTGACTAGTTGCACGGAAGTGGTTGAAAATAAGTTGCCGGGGGGAGGAGTGTTCAAAAATTTGCTGTGGGGCCCAATAAGTTCTAGTTATACCCCTGCCGATGGCCTATGGATAGATCATCAATCCTGGACAACCCCTTTAAGGGGTTAATATAAAGGAGGAAATGACCTTTACATATTCTGTCGTTGTATTTCCACCATAGGGCCGGCTACTCAAAGATGCCCAACTAGGGTCCAATAACCCAGACTAAGTCTTCTAGGGTCTCTGTTGCTGTCTGGATTGTTAGGGCCGCTCTAGGACAAGGATTTGGGGCTGTAATATACAGGAAAAATCTGCCCTTATTAGGCTAGGTCTACACGACGACATTTGTCGCGCGACATTTTGTTGCATTAATGTCGCGCAACAATTTTTACATGACAGTCGCAAAAAAAACATTCAAGATGGATTTTTCTGTCGCAGTCGCAGCATGTCGCATGTTGGAATGCGACACCATAGACTACCATTATAAAAATTGTAGCGCGACATTAATGCAACAAAATGTCGCGCAACAAATGTTGCAGTGTAGTTGTGCTCTATTTGTCGCGCGACAAATATCGGGGTGTAGACGTAGCCTTACTCTTGTAAGAAACTGACCTGAAAAAGACGTTCTGACTCAGCAGTCTGATCATATCCACCACTGGTAAAAAAATACCTAAAAACTTGACCATGAAGAATGACGGGGACAGGTGCCATGTAGATTTGCGGCTTCCCCAACCTCCCCCAAAAGCAGCTGGTACAGAAGGCCTCACCATTCCTCACCCATTCTATATTTAGTCTGTGCTGTTTCATGGAGGAAGGGTCCAGGGATTCCCCCACTTCTGGTTTATATGAGTAGAACAGAAAGTCATTCACCTCGTCCTGTGTTCTTTTTGTGTGTCCCAGGATTTTTGGAAGCCGATTGTCAAATTAGAGAGGAGCGGCCGCAGTGATCACCGGATCGCCACGGGTTTGGTTTTTATGCACCTTATGTTTAGGGGTTGGGATGGGGGGCTAGACAAGGGGGTCTGGTCTGTGCATTGAACTTCTCTGAAATAAAAGTTTCCCTCTTAGATTTGCCCATGCCGTTATTGGTAAATCTTTCAAGATCCCAAGCAGAGACTGGTGGACAACAACCTAGGGGTGAGGGAGGGCCCCTCATTTTTCTGGGCCCCAGATTGAAGTATCTCCTGCACTACTCCAATGGTGGCCCAGCCTTGGATGAAAACATTACTGGTTTCAAAGACGAAAGACTCCATGGCCATACTCATTAGAAATAAAGTAAACTCCAGCTCCAAAAGTAATGCAATTGTAGTTTATTTGATAATTGCTGCAGCTGCGATCAGGATCAGACTGGCCCACAGGGATTCAGGGTAATCCCCCGGTGGGCCCCTGAGCACAGTGGGCCCCTAGTCTCCCGCCCCCTGCACAAGTGGCACATAACACATTAGACTTACTGCACTACATACATATATTCAATGTACAGCTCCTCAACCAGCCTATGTTCATATAAAAAAAAAATTTAGCATATAAAAACATGTTAGATTATTTATTATATTTGAATGTATCCGTATGGTGGGCCCCCATAATAAATGTTACTGGTGGGCCCTAGGTACCCCAGTCCGACACTGGCTGCGATAGTGACGTTTCGGCCATGTGGCCTTCTTCAGACTCATGCCGCTCGTAGAGGAAAGGAAAAGGATGTGGTAAGTATAAGCGCTTATGGAAGAACAGCAGATCCCGCTGTATAGTAGGTGAAGAGCGCTGTGGCCATACTCATTGTCACACTGAAGACCCCCGCATAGTTTTTCTTCAGGCTCTACATAACCCTTCTCCAGCCCACCGCCAACTCCACCGTGGGCAAGCCTTTCAAGCCTCCAGTCCACCACTACCACGCCTCATTGACGAAGCCTTCACCGGCTTCCAGGTTCCTCCTATGTGGACAGGCCTCAGACCCTACTTTGCTATAGGTCAACCTTACATGGACCACCAACATACCTACCTTTTCTCTCCTCCTGACTGCTCCACCCAGCCATGTGGTGGCACTGTGCACCGGCATCACCTTGCCTCTCACCAAGAACCGGGCTCTTCCTAGACCTACACTGCTATCCATGCCTCCCCATGTAGGTGACAGTCATGCTTATGGCCCTCCATACCAACACGTGATGGCGGGCCTATAAAGACAGCACATATACAACACATACAGTCATATACAATGACTGCACAATCTTGCAGATAGTCATATAGTCCATTTAAAGTAACAGGCACCCAATTACATAGGGTACATCCTCAGTTCATATGTTATAAAGGAAAGCATACAGTGGACCCCCCCCCCCATTACATGGTATATATATACACTGATGATGGTGTGCTGGGCCTATAATTATACCCAGGGCGCTGAATCACTCTGGTGTATATACTAAACCTATCTCCTGCATATTACACCCTAGGCGTCCGTCGTCTGAATGACTCAACGCATGTTTCAGAGTGACTTTCCTGTATGTCACCTGACAGCTCTCCTCCCATGGATTCCAAGGCTGGAAAAGAATACAACAATCTACTTTCGGAGTCTGTATTAATAGGCTGCTACCAGAATAGGACGCTATCAGATGCCCTTCCGGGCAGCAGTATATGTGTCGTGTGCGGGAGCGGAGTAAAGGGTAAGACTCTGTTCACATTGAGCTGGAGCCTTCCATTGATGGTATATGTAGGTAGGATTTTCTGACGCATACGTCTAATGGTAGGCTTGGGCGTATCCCACTCTATAGGCATATGTCACCCATAGGCTACCATTATCCAAACGGTATACATTTTCATTGTTTTTTGCTGTATCCACTGTAGTCTACTATTTTAAACACCAGAAAAAGGGCTCATTCAGACGGCCTTATGTCTTTTGCTGTCCGCAAAAATGCCGATCCGTTTTTTTTGTGGACAGTGCAGCATGTCCGCAAAAAAATGGATTGCATTCAGCATTTTTGCAGACCCATAGACTTCAATGGAGCAATGTCCTGATTTTTATTTGTTTTGCAAGGCCGTGGAACTGAAGAAAAGGTACGGACAGCAACATGGTGTGCTGTCTGCATCTTTTGGGGCCCCATAGAAGTGAATGGGTCCGCATCTAATCCGCAAAATTCTGCAGATAGGAATTGTGGCTGGAAGAAGTCACCATGGTGGCCTGGGTCAGGTGGAGAACAAAAAGCAAATAGAACAACTGCATTCAGAAAAGACATCACCTGAGATCTATAGGCCTCTGGGGCCCACGTGACTATTTACACTCCTAAAAAAAGGATCCAAATCAAGTTGCCCATAAGGTTTGAGTGAACCTGCGCAAAGCTCCCTCTCCACAAGGAGCCTCCATTATCCCCAAGTCCATTCTGTTTAACAAGAGATAGCTAGAAGGAACAACAAGCACCAGCGGGTAAGGTGGGGACGGTGGCGCCATTTCAATCTTTTTTTCAGTACCTCTTTAACGGTTTCCAGCAATGAAGGTGTTAAATACATCTGGTCGTCTGCACTGACATAAGGGGGTCTGCGGACAGGCGGTCTGTGCTGTTGGATATGTTTATTTTCCGTCCAGGCTGTTTGGGTCTCCAGTTTTTAGACAGAATTCAGCTGGAGCCGAAGGAGGGGGAGGGGATGGGAGAACAAACGGAGAGCATTATTCCCAGAAATAACATAAATCTCACTGGTTTTCAAGTTATTATCATTTAGTTTTTTTTTCCAGGTTGGCAACAACACAGCTGCTAATACAGGTGTATCTATCTATCTATCTATCTATCTATCTATCTATCCATCTTTCTCATATCTATCTATCTATCTATCTATCTATCTATCTATCTATCTATCTCATATCTATCTATCTTTTTATCTATCTTTCTTTCTGTCTATATATCTAACTATCTATGTCATATCTATTTAATCTATCCATCCTTCTCATATCTATCTATTGTGGGGAGTCGCTCCGGTAGACAGCGGTGCGGGTGCAGTTTAGAGGCAAAACAAGGAGTCCAGATTGTGCAACAAACAGTGTTTTATTCACACTTGCACACCATAAATGAAAAAACAGTCTCTTTGGTGACAGTTCACACACAACGGAAATAACGTGGCAAAACAAAAACAGGCCAACACAGGTTCAGTCACCTGGGAGGTGTAGGTGCAGGTTCGCACCACGCTGTCGGCCCAGCCGCAGGAGAATCCAGCTTCAGGTAGCCAGGAACAAAACACCTCCTTGCTGAGCTCTTTCCTCCAGGACAGAGAACTCCAGAGCCCTGTTAGCAGCTCCAGGATAATCACAGCCTCCAGCTGCTGAGCTGGCTGAGCTTTTAAACCCAGCCCAAAACCAGGACTGGGTCGTGGGGAGCAGCCACCCACCCTACACTTTAGCTGCTCCCGGTAAGAGCCGGCCCGGATCGGCTTTGCAGCCATGCTATTTAAACTCTGTCAGTAGCACTAGCTGCTGCTGACATCAACAAAACGGGCTCTTACCTCACCGAGGCTATGAACCTCGGTGACACATACCTGCCATCCACGACGGCACCCTGCACCTTACCACACACCCCCTTTGTTCAACCCTGAGGGGTGGACACATGTGAGGCAGTGGACGCGGGAAAGGGCATCTGCATTTCCCTGCAAGCGACCTGCCCTATGTTCCACGGAGAACTTGAAATTTTGAAGGGACAGGAACCACCTGGTGACCCGAGCATTCCTCTCCTTGGCCTGACTCATCCATTTGAGGGGGAATGGTCGGTCACCAGACGGAACCTCCTCCCTAACAGGTAGTAGCGGAGAGATTCGAGTGCCCACTTGATAGCCAGGCACTCCCTCTCCACTATACTATACCTGGACTCGGCGGGACTGAGCTTACGGCTCAGGAAGACAACGGATGTTCTTCCCCGTTGACCTCCTGAGACAGTACCGCACCGAGGCCTACCTCCGAGGCGTCGGTCTGTACGACAAACTCCTTGTTGAAGTCGGGTGTCACCAAAACCGGGGACCCACACAGGGCCGACTTCAACGCGGCGAAAGCCTCCTCCGCCTTCTCACTCCAGCTAACCCTCCCAGACTTTCGCCCCTTCAACAGGTCTGTCAATGGCGCTGCTATTGTGGCAAAGTGGGGCACAAACCTCATGTAGTAGCCTACAATCCCCAGGAACGACTTTACCTGCCTGGTGGTGACCGGTCGGGGCCAGTTACGAATGGCCTCTACCTTAGTTACCTGAGGTTTGATGACTCCCCACCCGATTACATATCCCAGATATTTGGTCTCTTCCAACCCAATCGCACACTTTTTTGGATTGGCGGTTAGTCCAGCTTTCCTCAGGGCATCCACTACCGCCTGCACCTTGGGTAAATGGCTTTCCCAGTCGGTGCTGTGGATGACTACATCATCTAAGTAGGCCGAGGCGTACCGACGATGTGGTCGCAGCACTATGTCCATTAACCTCTGGAAAGTGGCGGGGGCGCCATGCAGGCCAAAGGGTAACACCTTGTAGTGATACAGGCCCTGCGGGGTAACAAACGCGGTTTTTCCTTAGCCGCCTCCGTTAAGGGTACCTGCCAGTACCCTTTAGTGAGGTCCAGCACAGAAAAATAACGGGCTTGTCCTAAATTTTCAACAAGCTCGTCTACTCGGGGCATGGGATACGCGTCAAACTTGGATACTTCATTTAACTTGCGAAAGTCGTTGCAGAACCGCAACGTCCCATCCGGCTTGGGTATTAGGACTATGGGACTGGCCCACTCACTTTTCGACTCCTCAATGACATCGAGCTTCAACATTAACTGCACTTCCTCTGCGATGGCCCGCCGCCGAGCCTCGGGTACCCGGTATGGTTTTAACCGGACCTTGGCCTGAGGCTCAGTGACGATGTCATGTCGGATGAGAGACGTGCGGCCAGGGAGGTCCGAGAACACATCCGTGTTCCGACTGAGGAACTCCCTGACTTCCTGAACTTGTTTGGAAGACAGGCTGTCTGCAATTTTTACCGTGGTTACGGCTTCACAGGCCTCGAACTGTGGGGCTGGACCCTTTTCACCTAGAAGCCCTGGCCGGGGGCTGTGGTCGTCGGCCGCGTCCCTATCTTTCCACGGCTTTAGTAAATTCACGTGGTACACCTGCTCCGGCTTGCGCCGCCCTGGCTGGTGTACCTTGTAATTCACTTCCCCTACCTTCTCGATCACCTCATAGGGGCCCTGCCACCTAGCTAGGAATTTGCTGTCAAGGGTGGGTACCAGAACCAAAACCCGATCTCCCGGATTGAAGTCCCGTACCCAAGCCTGACGGTTGTACACCCTACTCTGGGCTTGTTGCGCTGCCTCCATATGCTCCCGGACCAAGGGCAACACCCTTTCCATCCGTTCCTGCATCTGGCACAGATGACGATTGTCTATTGTCCCGGGGATGCCGGTCGCACACAGTCTCCGGGCATACATGGAAGCCCGGTACCCATAATTAGTCTCCATGGGTTCCCCCCACTGTGGACAGTTGGCCCTTATGTGTCCAGGCTCCCGACACTGCCAACAGACCACTGAGGACGGATCTGCAAGAGGTACATCCCGGGCGGGTTTGGCCGGCCGCCGGGACTGGGGTGGAGATTTCCGGGTTTTGACTGGCCCCCTCCCAAAAGAACCCCCCTGCAGGTTTCTGGTGGCCTCATATCGCTCCACCAGGTCGACCATCTCAAGGGCATCGGTGGGGGATACCTGGCCAATCCAGTGTTGAAGGGGGTAAGGCAAGGCCCTCCAAAACATGTCAGCCAGCAGCCGGTCCAGCATAGCAGTCAGACTTAGAACCTCAGGCTGCAGCCATTTTTGCAACCTGTGCAGCAACTCATAGTACTGCGGCCTGGCGGGTTCAGCCACGTTAAAGTCCCACTGGTGGACACGCTGAGCCCGGACCAACACGTTTACCCCCAGTCTGGCCAGGATCTCCCCCTTCACCGTGGAATAGTCAGCAGCCTGGTCGTCTGCCAAATCAAAAAAAACTTGCTGGGGTCCGGATGCCAGGAACGGAGCAACCACCTCGGCCCACTGGTCACGGGGTAGCTTTTCCCTCACGGCGACCTTCTCAAAAACCGCCAGGTACGTCTCAACGTCGTCTGCGGGGGTCATTTTTGGGATCGCCGCACGGACCGCTTTCCGGGCATCATGGACGTGGTGGGACGCTCCTGCCGCCTGTAACGCCATCACATGTTGTAGCAGTAGTTGGTTGGTCTCCCGCTGCTGCACGTTAGCCTCTATGAGAGCTTTCACAGCAGCCTCCATGTTGCCAGAAACTCCTGCTTGCAGCTTTGCTGGCTTTATATATTCCATGCACTTTAGAAAAACAAAACTTTGGCGTTCACGCCAGCCTCACTGCGCATGCTCGCATCCTCCACCAAATGTGGGGAGTTGCTCTGGTAGACAGCGGTGCGGGTGCAGTTTAGAGGCAAAACAAGGAGTCCAGATTGTGCAACAAACAGTGTTTTATTCACACTTGCACACCATAAATGAAAAACAGTCTCTTTGGTGACAGTTCACACACAACGGAAATAACGTGGCAAAACAAAAACAGGCCAACACAGGTTCAGTCACCTGGGAGGTGTAGGTGCAGGTTCGCACCACGCTGTCGGCCCAGCCGCAGGAGAATCCAGCTTCAGGTAGCCAGGAACAAAACACCTCCTTGCTGAGTTCTTTCCTCCAGGACAGAGAACTCCTCAGCCCTGTTAGCAGCTCCAGGATAATCACCACCTCCAGCTGCTGAGCTGGCTGAGCTTTTAAACCCAGCCCAAAACCAGGACTGGGTCGTGGGGAGCAGCCACCCACCCTACACTTTAGCTGCTCCCGGTAAGAGCCGGCCCGGATCGGCTTTGCAGCCATGCTATTTAAACTCTGTCAGTAGCACTAGCTGCTGCTGACATCAACAAAAACGGGCTCTTACCTCACCGAGGCTATGAACCTCGGTGACACATACCTGCCATCCACGACGGCACCCTGCACCTTACCACACTATGTATTTATTATCTATCTCATATCTATCTATCTATCTATCTATCAATCTATCTCATATCTATCTATCTTTTTTTCTGTCTATCTATCTAACTATCTATGTCATATCTATTTAATATCTAGTTATCTATCTATTTATCTATCTATCCATCTTTCTCCTATCTATCTATCTTATATCTATCTATCTATTATCTATCTATCTCATATCTATCCATCCATCCTTCCTTCTAGCCTTCCATCTATTCTTCCATTCATTTATCCATCCTTCTATCTTTCTATCCATCCTTCTATCTATCTATCTATTTATCTATCTATCCATCCATCCATCCATTCTTCCATTGATTTATGCATTCATCCTTCTATATTTTTTATCTATCTATCTATTTATCTAATATCTATCCATCCATCCATTTTTCCTTCTAGACTTCCATCCATTCTTTCATTCATTTATCCATCCATCGTTCTATCTATCTATCTATCTATCTATCTATCTATCTATCTATCTATCTACCAACCTACATATCTCTATCATTGACAGGCAACAACGAGAATGCTATAATCAGTCATAATGATTGGAAGTGATATTTGTCTATAGCTAAGAATACTGATAAGAATATATTTGAATCAATTAGTGTAATGTGAAAATACTGATTATCACAGATACTACAGGGGCATCACCAGCAGCCATAACACATACCGACAGCTTTCCTGCAAAACGTGCACATACCAGGAGTATTAAATCTATACATTGTTATATGCCCCCATTGACTATATCACATTTGTTACGGCATTTATATGACTTTACAAGGGATGGAATTTCCTTTCGTGAGACTTCTGCACAGTTTTAAGAGGAGAGGAGATGCACAGAGCAGAGTATATTTTATTATACAAGACTTAAACATACCAGGGACGTTAGCTAATGTGTAAGTGTGCTGTCTTCTCCTATAAGGCCTTTAAAGCAAACTCGCTATGGGTGGTCCCCACTTATTGCAAAGTCTATCATTCTGCATAGAACACTAATATGGTAAAAAAAAAAAATCTGTGACCAGAAAACCTGGGGAATAAGGTGCAGTTTACATCTTCATGAGTCATAAAGATCTAAAAAAAAAATATAGAAATATAACTACTATAATGCTGCCTCCAATGTACAAGAATATAACTACTATAATACTACTCCTATGTACAGGAATATAACTACTATAATACTGCTCCTATGTACAGGAATATACCTACTATAATACTGCCTCCTATGTACAAGAATATAAATACTATAATACTGCTCCTATGTACAAGAATATAAGTACTATAATACTGCCTCCAATGTACAAGAATATAACTACTATAATACTGCTCATATGTACAAGAATATAACTGCTATAATACTGCCTCCTATGTACAAGAATATAACTACTATATTACTACTCCTATGTACAGGAATATACCTACTATAATACTGCTCCTATGTACAGGAATATACATACTATAATACTGCCTCCTATGTACAAGAATATAAATACTATAATACTGCTCCTATGTACAAGAATATAAGTACTATAATACTGCCTCCTATGTACAAGAATATAACTACTATAATACTGCTCATATGTACAGGAATATAACTGCTATAATACTGCCTCCTATGTACAAGAATATAACTACTATAATACTGCCTCCTATGTACAGGAATATAACTACTATAATACTGCAACTATGTACAAGAGTATAACTACTATAATACTGCAACTATGTACAAGAATATAACTACTATAATACTGCTCCTATGTACAGGAATATAACTACTATAATACTGCCCTCTATGTACAAGAATATAACTACTATAATACTGCTCCTATGTACAATAATCTAACTACTATAATACTGCTCCTATGTATAAGAATAAAACTACTATAATACTGCCTCCTATGTATAAGAATAAAACTACTATAATACTGCTCCTATGTACAAGAATATAACTACTATAATACTGCTCCTATGTACAAGAATATAACTACTATAATACTGCCTCCTATGTACAAGAATATAACTACTATAATACTGCTCCTATGTACAAGAATATAACTACTATAATACTGCTCCTATGTATAGGAATAAAACTACTATAATACTGCTCCTATGTACAAGAATATAACTACTATAATACTGCTCCTATGTACAAGAATATAACTACTATAATACTGCTCCTATGTACAAGAATATAACTACTATAATACTGCTCATATGTACAGGAATATAACTGCTATAATACTGCTCCTATGTACAAGAATATAACTACTATAATACTGCTCCTATGTACAAGAATATATCTACTATAATACTGCTCCTATGTACAAGAATATAATTGCTATAATACTGCTCCTATGTACAAGAATATAACAACTATAATACTGCTCCTATGTACAAGAATATAACTACTCTAATACTGCTCCTATGTACAAGAATATAACTACTATAATACTGCTCCTATGTACAAGAATATAACTACTATAATACTGCTCCTATGTACAAGAATATAACTACTATAATACTGCTCCTATGTACAAGAATATAACTACTATAATACTGCTTCTATGTACAAGAATATAACTACTATAATACTGCTTCTATGTACAAGAATATAACTACTATAATACTGCCTCCTATGTACAAGAATATAGATACTATAATACTGCTCCTATGTACAAGAATATAACTACTATAATACTGCTCCTATGTAGAGTTGTTTCGGTACCAAAATTTTGATTCAATATCGATACTATAAAAAAGTATTGCGATACTCGATACCATTCGATACCACGCAAAAAAAAAAATGACAAAAAAAGCCGCGTGCATTCCTCATTTTATGGAACGTCAGGCCAATAATACAACAGTCCCATCCTATTTTTTGGGGGGACAAGGCGACTAAAATAAAATGGCGAATTGTGCAGTTTTTCTTTTCTTTTTTTTTCTTTTATGGGCGTTCACCGCTTAAAAGAGGATTTTTTTAATAGTTTGGACTTGAGACGTAGCGATAGGTAACATTTTATTTATTGTTTATATATTTTATATGTAAAATTGGAAAAGGGGGTGATTTATACTTAATATTTTGGTGTACTTTTTTAACTTTTTTTTTTTTTTTACAGTTTATTTATTAACTATTTCCCCCTTAGGGGCTAGAACCTGGCATCTTTTCATCCTATTCACCCTAATAGAGCTCTATTAGGGTGACTAGGATCTCACCCTCTCCCTGCTGCCCTGTGCACACAGCAGCAGGGAGCAGACTATGGCAGCCAGGACTTCAGTAGCGTCCTGGTTGCCATGGTAACCGATCGGAGCCCCAGCATTACACTGCTGGGGCTCCGATCACTGCCACTGCCACCAATGAGGAGGAGGTGAGGGGACCCTGTGGCCACTGCCACCAATGCTTTTAATACTGGGGGGAGGGAGGAATGGGGGATGGGGGGGCGCACTGGCCACCAATGTATTTAATAATGGGGAAAGGCGGGGGCGCACTGGCCAATGTCTTTAATACTGGGGAGGGGGGGGGCACTGGCCACCAATGATGAGTGACTTTTACTATACAGATGCAGACAGAAGAAGCTCATTGCCGGCACCTGAGGGGTTAACTGCCGTGGATCGCAGCGCCCGGTCATTGGCAGGTGCCGGCAATGAGCTTCTTCTGCCTGCATCTGTATAGTAAAATTCACTCATCATTGGTGGTCAGTGACCCCGTCCCACCCCCCTCTCGCTCTATTGGTGGAAGCAGCACAGGGGGAGGGAGAGACCGCCTCCTTCTCCCTGTGCTGCCGAGGAGAACATGGCCGCTCTGAGAGCGGCGCAGCCACGTTCTCTGATACTGAGCTGTGCAGTAGCGCAGCCCAGTATCGATAAAATACTAATCCTGGTATCGAGCTCGATACCAGAGAAAAGTATCGATTGGGTATCGAAACTTCGATACCCGAAACAACCCTACTACTATGTACAAGAATATAACTATTATAATACTTCCCCCTATATACAAGACAAGAATATAACTACTATAATACCGCCCCTGTTGCCCCTCTTTGTAGTTATATCTTTACGCAGTGAGCAGTGTGGGGCTGTAGTGCAGAAGGAAATAGCTTAATACTGATTTTTGCTTGAAGATTATAAAATGTTGCATGAACTTTTTTTTCTTTTTCTATGACAATATGATTGTTGGAACACTTATATGTTGTGCAATTAAATTCAATAAACAATTTTTGAGACACTTTTGTTATCATGTTTATTTTTATTTTAATGTAATCTATCTAATCATAATAATAATAATAATAATAATAATAATGGTCAACTTTGTTTTTGAACATAGATAAACAAAGGGAACAGGTGATTGGAGAACTTGATACATTGTATCTCCCTCTCCTGTGTCTTTGCTCCCTTGTTGCACTCTCGCTTTCTCTTTAGCCTCTCTCCATATACAGACATATTCCAGATGCCCCTCTGTTCAGTGGACCAGGCTGGCTCCCGGCCCAGAAAGTCATCATACAAAACCCAGCAACCTCTAACAAACAAACAGGGTGATGAGCGCCGGGAACATTCTCCTGTCCAGCACCGGGGGCCTATCAGCCGCCGACACGTCTGCTCCACTTTTCAGCTGAGATGTGGGGTTTAGAAGTTCACAGTGAGAAGTTTTATCACTGGACTATATATATAAGTCAGGGAAACCACAGAATATCTCGTCTTATTGCACCGCGTGACTTCACCGCCCGGGCATCTCGCTGGGTAAATGCAGTAAGCGCCAGTTATAGTCACAGCATTGGAATGAGTGACCGGAAATGCACTGACACTTAGACACAGAGGACTCTAGGGCTCCTGTTTTATAGGGCCGACAACATCCAACCTGAAGGCCTCAGCCAAAGGGGGTAGCATGGGTGTAGCCATAGGGTGTGCAGAGGTAGCAGTCGCTACCGGGCTCCTGAGGGGGCCCAAAGACCCTTGTTCCACATGAGAAGACACACAAAACACTGAGGGAAGGGGGGCCCAAGCTGAACTCTTGCACCAGGGCCCATGAGCCGTTAGCTACTCCCCTGGGGGGTAGCTGCAGTGGGTGCACAGTTGTATTCAATCCCAGGATCTGAGGGCCCTCAGGATCTTTAATCTCCAAATGGGTATCCACAAATACAGATAGATACATACAATACATATTAGCCGCCAACCTCCCCCATTCAACTTGTGTGATAAGGGAAGACTGCCCCCTGCTGTCTGCTTTTGCCATAAGTGTACCCCAGGTCTCAGCCATAGTGTCCCTTCTAATGCCTCATCCAAAGCTGCATTACAGGTGTGATCTTTAATGTCCATGTGCATGCCTGCCACAAATATGCTAATTTTTTATCCTTTTTTCTTTTACTATCCTTTTAAAATTTTAAAATGGAAGAGATAGCAAAGAATGTAGTGGTGAAGACTGGAAAACATTCTGCCGGAATCGGAACACTTAAAGGATCTTGTATTCCCTGCCTCGTTCTATAGTTGAACCCCTGTAGTCCCTTTTGCTTTGGCAGTGTTTCTATGGACAGGTCAGCGCACAGACCTTCTGGGATATCCCTGCAGACTGTGTGCCACAGCGCCATCTCCTGTTCACTAGTCCTTACAGCACATGAAGAAATTCTTACCAACCATTACAATGAAATGAAAGGACTGGACTGAAACACAAACGTAATGTTTAAAAGCAGTAAAATTCCCTAGTCTGCCATTTTCTTGGCACAGAACTACCTGATCTTTTGGAATCTAACAGGACTCTTGGCAGAAGGCTGCGAGGCACTAACTCCTCTTATTAAAAAGCAAGCTGGCATCGCCCAGGCAAAGCGGACCATCTCCTTTTAAAAGTGGCTCCCTATTAGTCTAGGTCCACCTTTTTAACAAGCTTGAGGACATGACAAAGGATTTTTTTTTAAATTTATTTATTAATTTTTTTTAATCCTGAGAAGCGTGCTTTCAACACTCGTAGAACAAAATCGTGCAGCGTGCCACTAAAAAACGTGCACTAGGCTACGGTCTATCGCAGGCCCCCTCTATAAGAGAAGAGATCGCCATAAACCTATCCCAGTCCCTCCGGGCCTATGGCCCCTGCAAGGGACCGAGGCTACTTCCAGCCAAGGCTGGGTTCACCCAGGCAACCTTCAGCCGAAGCCGAGGGTACGCCAACTCTGTGCTCCAGCTTCCACCTAGGCTGCCACCCAAGGTGTCGGCACGGAGCTTCAACAACTAGGCTGGGCCCAAGGGGTTTTTACATGGGTGTACGGAACCGGGATGGTCACCCGCTGCAGACGTCTAGGAAGGTACCCATAAGGGCGCCGTAACTCAAGAAATCCTAGTGTACACACAAACATGAAAAGTGAACACACAGTGACATAAAAAATAAATAAAGTGAATGTGCGCCATTACGGGCCAGCTATTGGGCTGGAATTATAAAAATTCCTCGTCTTGTCAAGACCGAAGTCGAGCAAGAGAGGCGAGTGTGCTCAAAATGTGTGAAAGTGAAGTGCGTGCAAATGTGCCATCACTCAGTGGGCCAGTGGGCTCCCATCCCCAGTGAGTTCCGGCACCCCAGGGTCACCACTCCTGGGGCTTTCTGCACCTCGGGCTTTCAAACATCTCATCCCCCGGCCTCGATCCAGCAGAGCCCTTCGTCACCTAGCAAGGGTACCTTTAAACCCAAGCCGTACACGCTAGGCATGCTGTGTGGTTCACTGCTCTCCCCCTTATCCATACTGCAACCCTCGGGTATGCCATGACAAAGGAAAATAGCGAAGCCAAATATCCATTCAAAAACACAAAAACAGCTGTTTCGGAGGGCTTTCCCCTCATCGTAGGGAGCAGGATGCTGGATGGCTGAGTAAGATGCACCGAATGCAGCTTGGGGATGGGGGGTGGGGGGTACTGGCTCTTCTCAACACACTTAGCGGCAGTGCTCCATGGGAAAATTATATGCAAAAAGAAAAGATAATTCATAGGGGCCGCTTCCCAAAAGCGAGATGTTCTCTTTCCTTAGGAGTACCTCTTATCCCCTTCATCCAATCATTGAGAGGGATGCAACTTTTTGGAAGCAGGCTATGCTTCATTACAGACCCCCTCTAATAGTGTGTGCACTAAAAAGTTATCGTAGAGGATACAATTCTCCACTGACAATGTAAAAATTGTATAACATTATTAAATATTTTACATAGAAGCATAAAGGGACGGCAGCAGGTAGACATAGCGGACATGATACCATTGTGGGAAAAGGCAGAAGAATGTGTGTATGGGGGGGGAGGATCAGGGTGTGTTGACTACTGGACGAGGCAGTGATCAGGGAGGATCTGCATTCCCCGTTCCAGGCAGCTAACAAGGCGTAAGTGCAATAATCACATCACATTGCACCTGGCATGGCAGAAGAGGCAGGCGCCCCGGGCACAACTGGAGGATTCTCAGCCCATCCGCAGTCGAGCA
Organism: Bufotes viridis; assembly: GCA_033119425.1. Classification (NCBI taxonomy): domain Eukaryota; kingdom Metazoa; phylum Chordata; class Amphibia; order Anura; family Bufonidae; genus Bufotes; species Bufotes viridis. The sequence goes on along the minus strand of CM065595.1, from coordinate 150,663,260 downwards.
GACGTAAGGTCTTGTGAAAGCTCAGCAATCTGCTGCCTGGCCTGGAGCAGCTGCTCCACACCTCACACCCGGCCACAAGCTTTCATGTTCTGAGCTCACAGGTGACATGTATTATGCAGAACATACAATGCAGACATCTCCTTGTATGACCCGCTGCAGCACAGTCATCAAAGCTAAAGGTCAGAACAATGGCCAATTTTTCAATCCGTGTTGATCCTGAAGAAGACAAAATGATTTCTCGGCTCTGGCAGTGGGCTCAGAAAATTTCTAGGACCCCAGAAAAGTGTTGTCATTCTGGTGCTAAGGGTGAAGGAGCAATGGTAATATATCCCTGGTGGTCTAGAGTGGTTAAGGGGTTAACAGCGACAGCCCAGTCTAGTTGACTAGGTTAGTGAGGTGATCTGTGGCAACATACCTCAGGTATAGGACAGTCAAAGGGCTAATGTCTGCAAATCTGATTGAAACATCCATGGTGGTCTAGAGTAGTGAAAGTATTCAGTAGTAAAATCCGTGGCAGCTTATAGACAGTAAAAAAAGGGTTAATGACAACATTTCTTGTGGTCTAAGATAGTAAAGGAGTTAATGTCAACTTTCCCACAGGTCTAGGATAGTGAATGCATTATTGTCCATATTCCTGGTGATCTAGGGTAGTAAAGGGGTTAATGGTAATAGCCTGTTCTAGTGGACTCGGGTAATGGAGTGATTTATAGAAATAACCCTCAGATCTAGGGAAGTGAGAGGGTTAATATCTGCAAATCTGGTCTTCTAAAGCGACGGAAGGATTCATTCTGGTGGTCTAGAGTACTGAAGTATTTAATGAAGTAAAATCACTGGCAGCAAGAGCAGGCAGTGAGAAGTTTAATGACAGCATTCCTTATGGTCTAGGATGATAAAAGGGTTAATATCAATGCTCCTGGTGGCCTAGGACAATAAAGGAATTTATGAACATGTCTCTGGTGGTCTAGGGTAATGAAGGAGACGAATGCTAAAATCTCTGCCAATCTAGAGCAGAGTGTTATTAATGAGAGAGTGTTATTAATGATCTAGGGTAGAGAAGGGGTTCATGCTTCATACTTAGGGTCTAGTATAGCAGATTGTAAAGTGGAGGGGGATGGAACTTTTTCTATTATCTGGTAATAGAGGAAACACCCCCCTAAAGAACCTGGTTATTTTCTTTCGGCACCACCCTGAGTACATGCCCGCTGCCCAATAGAGCATGGCCAGGGAAGGGGACTGATGATGCGGTAATTCATTTTTATAATAGGCCTGGTGGTCAATAGCAGCCTTGCTTAATGCGAATGTCCACTGTTCATTATTATAAAATATTTAGGTCCAATAATCTTTAAATATCTTCACAAAACCTCTGAGTTTCTGATACAGAGCTACAAATCCCCTGTGTAGTCATACACTTGCATTATATTATACTTTCTGCCTGTGGTCACCACTAGGGGGAGCTCAGGAGGTCAATGTATACGTCATTATTATTCACTCCTGTATACAATATACAGTAAATAGAGAAGCTCCCTCTAGTGGTAACTACAGGTAGTGAGAGGTTTTATCATTCAGTCTGTGGCTGTGCAGGGGGTGGATCTCTAACCCCTAGAGAAAGATATCAATATAGTAATCAGCGTGAATGGAACACAGAAGATGGGACCTTCTGGAGAATCACTGGTCACCAAGGGCCAAAGCTGACCGGATGAAGGTGCTATTTCGGTGCGGTACAGCATAGTGACCAATAAAGGACCTCAAAACGTCCTCGTCAAGCACCTTCCTGGGTGTTTCTCCCAGCGTTGAACGTGTCCCGGATTTTTGTTTCATGGCACTGAGCACTAATGATGTGTGTATGAGGGTGTGCGGTATATACTGAGCACATATAGGGGCATTGTATCCTGTTACTCTACATTCTACCGCAGAACGCTCAGACATTATGAGGCCAGGATTCACAGCGGCAGCGCGTCACTTCTTCACTTGGATCCGCTCTGTGATCTGACAACGGAGCATTTTAGCCTGAGGATTATGTGTACTATTTTTGGACTGTGCTGTGCGCAGATTGTCATATTCTACAGTCACTTGTGTTATGTCTCATGTAGAGATGAGCCAATTTCATATTTTGAAATTCGTTCACGCTTCGTTTGGTGGTAAAAGCAGAATTGCGTTACGGATTCCGTTACCACGGACCATAACGCAATTCTATGACGGAATGCATAACGGAATGCCTTTAGAGGCATTCCGTTATTTATTCCGTCATAATAGAAGTCTATGGGCTGCAAAACGGATCTATCTAGTTTCCGGTATACAGGGGAGTCGTCTACCTTACTTCTATTTCTATCTATCTATCTATCTATCTATCTATCTATCTATCTATCTATCTATCTATCTATCAATCTCATATCTATCTATCTATCCCATCTCATATCTATCTATCTATGTCTATCTATCAATCTCATATCTATCTATCTATCTATCTATCTATCTATCTATCTATCTCATATCTATCTATCTATCTATCTCATATCTATCTCATATCTATCTATCTATCTATCTATCTATCTATCTCATATCTATCTATCTATCTATCTATCTATCTCATATCTATCTATCTATCTATTGATCAATCAATATCATATCTATCTATCTATCTATCTATCTATCTATCTATCTATCTTTTTATCTTATATCTATCTCATATCACAGGTACAGTTGCAATAAGGAGCGGCAGCAGACTTGCCAGGTGGTACGGCATTGGGTGTGGATCCACTGTGTCAACCAACCGGTTTGACTTTGACTTAGACCTAAGGGCATTGTCCTGGAAGTCAGTGGTGCACCACCAATGAGGCCAGGTGAGGCGATCGCCTCAGGCGGCACCAGGTAGGGGCAAGAGGGGGCAGCGGAAGGGCCATGGGCTGAAGGGAAGGGGTTAGGTTAAGAAACTGGTGCACCCCTGCTGGAGTTCCCTCGGTACAGAAATCTAGGCGGTTACATCCTGGAGTAGTCCCGGAGTGGTTGACAGCTGACCCACACGTGTCAGAGAAACTAGGGAGGTCACTCAGGGGTCAGGGACAGGCTTAGGACAGAGCAGGAGAAGTAGGTGTGAATACATGAAACAGGTCAGAGGTCATGGCAGACAGCACAGGGTCAGCACGGTGATCAAGCATGGCTCAGGTCAGGCAGCTGAAGGTAAGAGTCAGGAAAGAGGCAGAGATCAGTACACGGGCAGACAAAAGGAACAGCACACAGGAACTTGCAAGCTAGAATAACCTATTGTTCAGGCACCCTCCCATAGGGAAGGTGCCTTAAAGGGGTTATCCAACATCATACAACAGCCGCCCCCATGTGCCAGGCCCCTCAGAGGGAATATACTTACCTGGATCCCCGCTCCCTGTACCGCTCCTGGTCCCCGCACCACCGCTGCTACTTCTCCCCGTGCACGGATTAAAACATCCAGTGTCGGGGGAGCAGCCAATGGCAGGCAGGGACAGGGACAAGCCTCCCTAGCATCGCGGATGACGCTAGGGAAGCTCGTCCCTGTTCCCGTCTGCCATTTGCCACTCCCTCCCGACACCGGATGTTTTTATCTGTGTACAGGGAGGAGCAGCAGCGGCGGTGCAGGAACTAAGAGCGGCGAGCGGGGTAAGTATATTCCTTCTGAGGGGCCCGGCACATGGGGGGGCTGTTGTATGATGTTGGATAACCCCCTTAAGTACCCCAGGGTTGCCAGCCATTCGCTGTTAGGTTGAAGTTAGTGCTGAAGTTTAAGGTACACACATGGGCCCTTTAAGAGCTGGGGAGCGCATGTGCACCCTACAGGCAGACTAGCGTGGTGTCCCCAGTATGTTGGATTATTATATGGATCGCTATAGGTTTGGTAACCCTTGTGTCGTTTGCATGTATTTTTTTATCTTTTGTGGGAGCGGTGTGGGTGTGTAGGGTTCTACACTCAGGGCATTGTGTAGATTGTTCCATAATCGGATGTTTTGTTCCCATTTTTATGATTAATGTTTATAAATGTATTTATTTATGCTGTAAAAAAGAGATATAACATTTTTTATATGGCTTTGTGTTCCGGTTCTTATTTCCCTGAAATAATACCAACCTACAGTGACCGAATATCCGACAAATATACATCTAAATAATACTACTATAAAATGAATACTAAGGCTTATTGCACATCTATCTTTTAACGGAACGGAAAAACGGAAATATGGAAACGAAATGCACACGGAAACACTTCAGTTTTTTTTGCAGGCCCATTACCATATATAGAACATTAAAAAACGGCCCGTACACTCGCAAAAAAAAGTTCATGTGCAAGAGGCCTAAGGGTCCATTCACACGTTCGCAAAATGGGTCCGGATCCGTTCCGCAAAATTGTGGCCGCAAAAAATGCAGACAGCACACAGTGTGCTGTCCGCATCCGCACTTCCGTTCCGCAAAAAAATAGAACATGTCCTATTCTTGTCCGCAGACATGGACAAGAAAAGGCATTTCTAAAGTGTCGGCCATGTGCAGTCTGCAAAATGCGGAACGCACATGGCCGGTGTCCGTGTTTTGCAGATCCACAATTTGCGGACCGCAAAACACTTGCGGATGTGTGAATGGACCCTAAGACCGGTGGTGGGCACAAGCCTCGGGCCTGACCACCTGAAGTGACCCCTTCAGCAGGGGAGGCTGACGAGCTCTGTACATGACACACGCACCCTAAACTTGGCCCTGCATCTTATGTATCCTCTTTACTGATACTTTCTACCTTTGTTACTCACCTGTCCCGGACCGTCAGCTCTGCTATGTCTTCTGTTCTGTTGTATCATCAGCTCAGCTACATCTTCAGCTCTGCTACATTATCAGTTTTCCTACATCATCAGCTCCGCTATATCATCAACTCTGCTACAACTCTTGTGCACCAGCTCTCCAGCCCATACTCCATATTCCTGCCTTGCTGTACGTAAGCTGCCAGTCTGTGCAGCACAAGACCTTCTGGACAAGTAGTTTTGCAGATCCGCCTCAAGAGTCGAGGACATAGCCTAATTGTTCCCAATCTTTGTGCTGGAAACCAATGTTTTTTTTATTTCTTCCACCACTAGGGGGAGCTCACAACAAATTCATGTATTATTGAGTTCTATTATACCACTGTGTAATGAGCTCCCCCTAGTGGTGTCTGCAGGAAGACACTTTTTTCATGGAGCTTTGTGTCAGAAAATACAGCCTGAACCCATATTAGGATTACATAAAATTAACTTATATCTATACTTCCTACCCAAAACCACCCTGATTAACCCCTTTCCACCTAAAATATAGTAATAACAATCCTATACACTAATTATAGAATATTAAGGGTTAATCTCTGACTAACCACCGACCTCCAGGGATAATAGAATTAGCCCATAACTACCATACACCACCATGTCAATTATATATCAATATATAAGTACTCTAGGCCACCAGGACTATGACTGGTACACTGCCAATAAGCCTTGAAACCGCCCTATGTATCAATTTTATATGAATATTAACCCTTTCATCACCTCAGACCACCAGTGGTATTAAAGGGAGTGTCTCACTTGAGCAAATAGAATTTATTATGTAGAGAAAGGTAATACAAGGCACTTACTAATGTATTGTGATTCTCCATATTGCCTCCTTCGCTGGCTGGATTCATTTTCCCATCACATTATACACTGCTCGTTTCCATGGTTACGACCACCCTGCAATCCATCAGTGGTGGTCGTGCTTGTACACTATAGGAAAAATCAATAGCCTATGTGAGCTCCCACGGACCCAGCCCCCAAACAGGCCGGCGCTTTTTCCTATAGAGTGCAAGCACGACCACCGCTGAAGGATTACAGGGTGGTCGTAACCATGGAAACAAGCAGTGTATAATGTGACGGAAAAATTAATCCACGCAGCAAAGGAAGTAATATGGAGAATGACAATACACTAGTAACTTCCTCTACATAATAACTGCTGCTTGCTGAAGTGACACAACCCCTTTACGTATTAAACAACAAAGAGGCAACTCTGGACCACCAGGGCTATGACCGGAAGACAATGACTTCCAAAAACATCCGATGTATAAATGTGTGATATAAATTGTATCACAACATTAACCCCTTCAACAGCTCAGACCACTAGCAGTATCAAATATTAACCTCTAGACCACCAGGGGTAGGACCCGGATACAAAGACCACCCTATTTGCAGATGTGGGATGAATGTATCTGGAAAGTGGATAAAGTCCATACATTTGTTGAGATCTTGCCAATCCTCATCGTAGGCGCCATTAAACTCTACAAAATGTGGGGTGCAGGGTGTTCTGTCTAGATCAGGGGTGCACAACCTTTTCTGGTGGGGGGCCACATTGTCAGCCTGAACCAATTCCAAGGGCCGAAAATAAAACGTAAAGGGGTATTACCAACTGAAATACTGTATTTTTGGCATATTGAACATACAGTATATACTATACATGTCTAGTTACACTTCCAGGACTCCCATCTAATAGGAGAATACATGAAAGATACATGTAAGAAGCCATAAGACATAGACCTACATGGCTTTTACCAGATGTTTGGGGGCCGCACAGAATGGTATCGAGGGCTGCATGTGGCCCCCGGGCCGCAGGTTGTGCACCCCTGGTCTAAAGGGTCCCTTACACCTCACCTAGTCTGAATGAGGAGTCTGACATTACATATGTGACGGGTGACACGGTTCATCGCGCTAACCTCCCTATTAACGCTACAGGATGAGCCTATTCATGAGGCTGCTGAGCTGGGTCTAGCGGGTTTAGCCTCCCCTATAGGTATTTACATTGGCGGCCTTCCTTTATACATACGATTAGGTTAAAAGTTTGCCCAGTACTGCTTGCCTCAGCTTGTTCTCATTTGTCACTGGCTGCACCTCACTAATCCTTGCTGGGCCCCCCCCCCCCCTTTCTCTCCGTGTACAGCCCCCGCCTCTGTGTGGAGCACACATTTGCACACGCATGCATGCACACACACACAGTGACACGCACATACCCTGGCACACATTCTGCGCAGCCTGCGAGAGGGTGAGCACTGAGTGGAGATGGCAGCCGGTAGCAATCTCAAACTGCTTCGCCTGGGCAAGAGATGCTGGGAAGAGGGCGGCTATACTGACACACAGGTAACTGTATCCCCCCCCCTGTAATTATCTCTAGTCCACCCCAAGCAAATCTCTTCTGAAGATGTAGCAGAGCTGAGTTGGTTTGGCACAATTTATGGCGATATCATGGCGACGACGCAATCATAAAATGACATAGTCAGCTCTGCTACTTTTATGCATCGCAGTCGTAAATGATGTCAAATTTTATCCAACATTATTTCGTCGCCATTGAACCCCCCAATTATTCTGGGTCACTTGAAACATCATCAAACCCAGCGGTCATCGCTGTCGGGCTGTTGGTTCAAATTATTTAATTGAAATCATCCAGTAATTACCTGATACTGGAAGGATTTTATCCTCATTGACCATTGTCTGTTCCTATTTTGGCAGCGGTAGAGAATTTAGGGGGAGTATAGGGGTTGGGAGGGAGCAGAATGGTTTTGGGGGTGCAGAATAGGATGGGGATCTAGGGGGACGCAGAATAGTTTGAAGGTCTAGGAAAAAATGGAATGGTTTGGGTTGTTTTTGCAGTGCAGAATAGTTTGGGGGTTAAGTAAAATGGTTTGGGATTCTTGGGGGGGGGGCAGAATATTTTGAGGGTTCAGGGAAGAGTTGAATGGATTCAGGTTCTTGGGCGTGCAGAATGGCTTGGGCGTTGAGGGGGAAAGTGAAATGATTTGGGACTCTTGGGGTGCAGAATGGTTTGGAGGTCTGAGGTAGTGTGGATTGGTTTTGGGTTTTCGGGGGTGCAGAATGGTTTGGTGGTCAGGGGAGAGTGGAATGATTTGCGACTCTTGAGGGTGCAGAGTGGTTTGGAGATCTGAGGGGGTGGGGGGTGGAATAGTTTGGGGATCTAGAGGGTAGTGGAACGGCTTGGAGGTCTTTGGGGATGCTTTGGGAGATGGGGCTTTGCAGAATGGCCTCCGCTTATATAACAGACATCCATCAAGGAGGCTATTTGGAGGCACAGAACATGGAGGTGTGGGTGGCATCTGTCCGGCCAGGCTAAGACCGTGCCGTCACTCCGCGGGGTATGTAGGTCAGCACTAAGCAGAATGAAGGAATTACTATGGCAGGAGCGAAGCGTTATGTAAGCGATGGCTGTACACTGAGCGAGAGAGATAATTAAATATGTATATGTGGCGTCTATTGGCTGGGAGCGCGATGTAGACCCAAAATGGGAATTGGGGGCACAAGGAGGAGGGGGGCTACACTGGGAGATGGGTCAACCAAGGTAAGGATGTAGAGCTGATGGAGCGGAGGACAATGGGAGGGCGGCGGGTGGATTTGATAGGAGGGCACAAAACGCATGACATCGCCATATGAATCCCTACATGATGGACCCATGGGATTTATGCCCAGTGTTATGACATTTTTAAGGTTTCGGAAAATTATCACAATCATTTATAATTAATCATGACAAAGAGATGTCGATTTAAAAAAAAAAAGCTTAAAGGGGTGGTCTCATGAAGACAAAGCCTGTCTATATGCTTCATTATAGGAGGGTCCATATACGTCACATAGAGGGGACCCCCACTCTAGAACCCCCATCTTGAGCCGGAATTTTCCAGCCGCCCCATAGGAATTGCTCTGTTCTGGAGAACTGGGGTTGTCCTTGTATTAGATGTCATCCGAAACGCCTGCTGACTGCAGGGGGTGGCGGGAGGAGGACTCGGAGCACTCGGCTGATCACCCCAGCTGAATCCCACCACTAATGAGACAACCCCTTTAATCATTGTTTAAATGAATGAAAATGTAGAAAATAATATGCTTTCAATTTCCCAATTTTCTAAATATCGGCTTACTATAAGTGAATATTAAACATATTGCTGTTCAGAGGCTGAAAACCCAACACATGTCACATCTGAGCATTTACTACAATAGTGTCGAGTCTAGATAATCCTCTATCAGTTCAACACACCCGCACCTGAAAGCGCCCTCCTATCCGGATAGCTACATTGTATCAGTGCAGGTAGAATGGAACAGCCTGGAGTCCAGACTGTCTAGACTTGATACAATTGTAGCAAACCCTCAGCTGTGAGAAGTATTAGAAGAGAATTGGGGGTTCAGACTCTAAATTGGAAACAAGAATGTTCCAGTTCACTGACAGCAAGCAGAAGATGGTAAGAAAATGAAACACAAAGTATATTAGACACTGGGAAATTTTGCTATAATGGTATCAAAGGGCCATTACACAGAAAAGTTACCAGACTGCCTATGACACTGAACACATGATTATATTCTGTGGGTAGAGACACAGGCGCATCTAGAGGAAGGTAAATTGAGAGACAGGGTTTATAAATAATAATGTACCCTTTCTGTGCTCAATAATAAGTCCATAATATATTTTAATAGTAGTCAGTTCCAGACAAAGCTCCAAACCCACAACTTCATCTCTCTTCAAGTTCTGTTCATCTGAAGTGGCCACTAGGGGGAGCTCACTGACAGCTATATATATGTATAAATCTACATGCAGCGAGCTCCCCCTAGTGGTGATTTCAGGCATACAGAATTTTATCATGTAATGAGTCTAATGATGGGGATTCGGAGCTCTGTGTCTGAAAACTGGAATTCTGAGTGCTATAAAGGTATAGTCAATAATAAACCAGCGCAGAATTTTAGACCTATTTAGATTAAAGGGTTTGTACGGTGGGTAGTTATCACTCGCTTACTCTCTGGATAAGTCATCAATATCAGATCGGAGTTTAGGTCATCAATATCTACTCACTGCACAAGCCCTTTAAAAAAGTGAAAAAAAAAATTTGAAGGCTGTGTACACCTTTGAGGGCAATTTTTATGATTGCATTTTACTCATTTTGAGCTAAAAAAAATAATTTTTTCATTTGGTCTTTATTAAAAATATTCAGTCGTTCTGTCACAAAGAGTTAACTGTCTTGCGGTGTGAATGCTGCTTTCACTTTCCCTTTGTGTCATCTAATAAATCTTATCTCTACATTGCTAAAAGGTCATAAACACTTATTTAAGCCACCTTCTTATCAGTAAGGTAAGATTTGAGCTACAATAAGGAAACACAATAAGGAAACACCCGATCAGGCTTGCGTGCGGATTAGCAGCACAGATTTGCGTGCGGAAAATCCGCACCGTAGGTCATGTGCGTTGCATTCTATGAGAATTTAAAATATTCTCAATGCACACGATGCAGATTTTTTTCCACGCAGATTTTGACCTGCGATGTGGATTTTAAAATCCGCAGCATGTCAATTTATTTTATTTTTCCTGACCGGATTTTCTCCATTCGCTTAGTGAAAGCCGCATGCGAAAAATCCGCACCAAATCTGCATGAAAATTGATGCGGATTGACCGCACGGATTTGCCTGCGAACTCCTGCAGATTTCAATGCGGATTCTCCGCACATGAATCCTGAACGTGTGCATGTACCCTAAAAATACAGAGCATGCTACTAACTAGAGAATCTCAAGGCTGTACAGAGAAAGGGGCTCAACATTTTTAATAAAGACCAATTGAGAAGATGATTTTAGCTCAAAATAAGTACAATGCAATAATAAAGAAATTTCCCCATTTACAGAAGATTTCTCTGATGAGTATAACATCTTCTTCGTTAGTTGTTTCTTATGCTGAGAAATCCAGTAGACAATAAAGAGGGTGCAAAGGAACTCTTTAAAAAATTGAAAGGGAGGAATCTGATCGGTTGCTATGGGCAACTAAGCCAGTTTCTTTACACCAGTTTTGATAAATGTACCCCATTGTCTCTAGAGGGGTTGTCACTCAGCTTTCCTAGACTCCTGATCAGCATTTTTGCCCAGTTTTGTGTAGTTTTGCAGGTGCTATTCAGGATTCTAGGATTCTAAGCAGTGTGACGACCCCACTATGAGCTGCTATTGGGGCCATATAACCTTCCACCCAACTTTCCCAGAAACAGATATAACTAATGAAAATCTTTATTATAAGACTCCAGGACTTCTAATTAGGGCTCATGCACACAAACATATTTTTTTTTACGCATCTGATCCACATTTTTTGCGTATCGAATGTGGACTATTCACTTTAATGGGGACGCAAAAGATGCGGACAGCACACCGTATGTCCATTCCGCGGCACCTATAAAAAAAATAGAGCATGTCCTATTCTTGTCTGTATTATAGACAAGGATAGGACAGTTCTGTAGATAGCCGGAGGTTCAGTTCCGCAAAACGTAGAATGCACATGGCCGGAATCCGAGTTTTGTGGATCCGGCAAAAAAGCAACGGCCGCGTGTATTGGCCCCTACTAGGATTTTTTAAAGGGAAATATCCTTTAGGGCTCGGCTCAGTCCACATCCGATCCGCTTTTTTTGCAGATAGAATGCGGACCCATTCATCGCAATAGGGCCGAAAAGATGCTGACAGCTCACCTAAGTGCAGTCAGCATCCGTAAGTCTGTTCCACGGCCCCGTTTTGTGGACAAGGATAGGACATTTCTGCAGAGGTCAAAAAAATAAAAATGGCAGCATGCACTCAGCCTGTAGCCATGAATTGCGGATTGCAAAACATGACCGTGTGCATGAGCCCTCGCTCCGCATTGGTAGCACCAGGGGCACCAACCTGGGTCTTTTACCTGATTCCCCAGGGCTCTTGGCACCAAATATCAAAAGGGTAGATTCACATGGAGTTTTTCAGGGAAGGTTTTCCTGCAGGTTTTTCGGCCAAAGCCAAAAGTGGATTCAAAAGGAATTGGAAATATAAAGCGGCAGGAAAATCTGCACCATAATCTCCTCTAAAAACCTGAATCTGAACACTGCATCTGTGCCCTCCCCTGCTGCCAGTGCCTTATGGAGCCCGGGTATCTTCAGAGTCTGCAAGCATACCATCCTTTACTGTTTTATGTAAGGCCTCTATAATGATTTTTGCATATGCGCTGCAGTGTTGTTACAGTGTCGCCAGCGCAGACATGTGGCGCTATCCCTGTAGTTTTCCTTTCAGTTTCTGGCCTCCAGCTTGCAGTATAACCTCCCATCCCCCAGAGGTCCCTCATACTGGGGTGTGCGGTGTGCAGCAGCTGCTCTTGAGTACAGGGATATAGGAAGTGAATGTAGTTAGAGGCAGAGCCGCTGCAGCCCAGTGACAGCACACGCTATGCAGGTCAGTACACACAGGGGCGGTGCATGGCTGTGCACACAAACTGCAGTGGAACATTGTATCCAGTGACAAGCAGTGTGTTTACACTAAGATAATATTAGTGATTGGGATTAAAGGGGTATTCCCATCTCAGACGCTGAAAACGTATCGCTCAGATATGCCATCAGTGTCAGATAGGTGCGGGTCCCATCTCTGGGACTGGCTTATATCTCCAGAACAAGGCGAGCTCAAGTAAAGGCGAGTTCACTGCACTGCCACTCCGCTATGGTACTTCCGAAAATAGCCGAGCCCGCTCGCTGAGCTACTTTCCTATAGCAGTGAATGCAGGCGCAGGGTGCTCTCCTTCACTCTGGGGGTGCCAGATATGCAGATGGGTGCAGGTCCCAGAGGACATTACCATCAATGTCGGCAATGGACCAACCCCTTTCAGTGATCTCATGCTTGCACTTGTAGTTCTACAACGTCTAGGGGGCGCTGTCGTTTCTCTATTTTCTCACTTTGCCTTATTCTTAGTAGGCTACATGCACACGACTGTATGTGTTTTACGCAAAAAAAACACAATGCTATCCGTTTTTTTGCGGATCCATTGTAACAATACCTAAAACAGACAAGAATAGGACATGTTATATTTTTTTGCGGGGGACATACGGATGCGGATAACACACAGTGTGCTGAAATGAATGGGTCTTCATCCTATCCACACAAAAAACGGAACGGACACGGAAACAAAATGCGTTCATGTGCATGAGGCCTTACAATTACAAATGACTGCAGCTCATCCTGTTTTTATGATTTTTTGAGGCGAAATAAGGGGGAGCGGAGGAGGCTGTTAATGTACAGTGCTTGCTTTAATGGGGGCGTCGTCATTCTGCAGACTTTCTTTAAAAAAAATTGCCACTTTCCTATGTAAATTATACTAAACCTACCAGGCTGCTATGGGAGGCCACGCCCCCTCCTGCAAAAAAATTGTTCTCATCATCTGTCAGGGCGGTGACGGGCGGAGTGACTATTGGCTTCGTTGTGACAAGGGGTTGTCATGAGGAGACGCCATCTCTGAAGTGGCTGTATGAAATCAGAAAAACATACTTTTCTTCCAGAAACAGCGCCACTCTTCCCCATAGGCTGAGTCTGGTATTGCACCTCAATCCAATTCAAGTGAATACAAGAGCATTTACGAGAGCAGCCCATTGGTGAGAGCGGAGCTAAGACGTGACCTACATACCTCAGCCGGCCGTGTCCTGCTGAGGGATTAGGTGTACCAGCTGTCAGATCAAGGCCATAGGTCTGGAGAAGGCGTTTCAGGTGTGGTTCATACCCGTACATCAGGTATTTCATTATCCCTTTAATTCTCATTGCAGGTTGCCGCCATGAAGGGAACACGAGAAGCAGGTCAGGCAGCAGCCAGGGAGTTTCTGAAGTTTCTGAATCGTGGAGTTTCTCCATATCACGGTAAGAGAACCTGGGTCATTGTGCCATTCTTTAGAGGCGCCATATCTGATAGAAGGTGAGAGCCCTGATCAGGGACATACACAGAAAAGGCTACTTTCACACTTGCGTTGGTGCTGATCCGTCTGGTATTTGCACAGTCGGATCCGCACCTACCGTTTGTATCCGTTCAGAACGGATCCGTTTGCATTAGTTAAAAGAAAAATGACAAAGTCCAAAACGGATCCGTTTTGAATTACATTAAAAGTCAATGGGGAACGGATCCGTTTTCAAATGCACCATATTGTGTCATTGAAAACGCATCCGTCCCCATTGACTTACATTGTAATTCAAAACGGATCCGTTCGGCTCCGCTTCGTCAGACGGACACCAAAATACTGCAAGCTGCGTTTTGGTGTCCGCCTCCAGAACGGAATAGAGGCGGAACGGAGCCGAACTGATGCATTCTGAACGGATCCTTATCTATTCAGAATGCATTGGGGCTGAACTGATCCGTTTTGGACTGTTTGTGAGAGCCCTGAAACGGATCTCACAAACCGAATCCAAAACGCTAGTGTGAAAGTAGCCAAAGCAGAGATACAACAGATGCAGCACAATGTAAACTGACACAACAAAACCACCAAACACGTCAAGTTAAGGTTTGTTGCCTCTGTATTACACATTTATTAAAGGTGATGACTACCAATTAGTGTTGAGCAAACTTGTTTTTTAAGTTCTGCGTCCAAAGTTTGGGTTCGGTTTAACGAAGAATCCCATTATGGATTCCAAATTCCGTTATGGTAGCGGAATCCATAACGGGATCCTTCAATAACCCGAACTTTGGATGCAGAACTTAAAACACAAGTTCCCTCAACACTACTACCAATCCATGTTTAGACCTGACTGATCTCAATACATGCCAAATGATATCATTCTTCCTGCAGCCACCACTAGGGGGAGCTCACTGCAGCATTGAACTGAATGGGAACTGTATCAATGTGTAGGCAGTGAGCTCCCCCTAGTGGTGGCTGCTATACACTGTCATATCATTAATGCATGGTGATGCAGATTTTTGCATTTTTTGCCTGCACCACCCACCGCCCTGTAAGACTCTGCACTGTGTGGCAATGGCGGACCAAAGTACCTGATCTGACCCTTTGCACCATGAGTGATAAGAGGAAAGTGCCGACCTGTCTATTTCTTCAGTGGGTGAAGTACATGAGTCAGTATTATGCACTGATTTACCTGATCTGCATTAGGGACCTCGGTGCCATTGATATCACTGGGACCTCCCCTTCCCTTCATACCCTACAGGTGCAGGCTGTCATAGACGTGCATATGTCTCACTGACGGTAAGGGTCCGTCACACGTGTACCCACTGGCAGACATTGCACAGAAAGGTACTTACCTAGACCCCCGCTCCAGTGCTGGGAATCGGCAGCATTTTTCTTTTGGGCACGGATTGGCACTTGCAGAGCGTATACTATGTCCTAATGCTTAAAGGGGTAGCCACAGTACACAGAACCGCTGTGCAGGGAAAATAATGGAGGGGATATAGAGCTAGAGCGGGGCTGCATCCCCTTCATTCTCAGGATCAGGGGGGTCACAAAAGGACAGATCCCCAGTGATCATAAAGTGGTAGCATATCCCCCCCCCCCCAAAAAAAAATGTACTGTGTGAACCTGGCCTAAAGACATTTTCTTCATACCGCCACCAGGTGGAGTTGTGGAGCTGGTACCTCTCTGGGTCATGGTTATAGCGAAACAGTGTGCACAGACCCTGTACCGTGGCACATGAGGTCCCGATGGTCACACGTTACCATTGAGATGGTGCACTCTGATATAGCAAGTCACAAAACAGCGCCACCTCTGTCTCCAGGTTGTGTATGGTATTGCAAGTCATCTCCGTTGACTACAATGGAGCTGAGCTGCAATACCAATGAGATGAGTAAAGCTTGGGCATAACAAGAGCATAGGTGACGCCCTCTTTGCACCAAAGGTCTCCTTTTAGGAGCCTCGGATCAATGAAAGAACAGCGGTGTTTTAATCAGGTGAACCACAGCTATGTGTCTGTGCAAATAGTTGGATACGGAGGTCGCCGGTGATTATTTTCCTAAGACGTCTTCTTGCTCCCCCTAGTGGTGGAGGAGTGCAAGACCCGCCTCTTACATGCAGGATTCACTGAGCTGAAGGAAGCCGATCACTGGGATATCAAACCCAACCACAAGGTAAGCAGACGCGGCCCCCTTCTTACTATTAGTAGCACACTCGGGGCTGACCTACTTACCGATTCCTATCTCCGTGCAGTACTTTGTGACCCGCAATTACTCCACCTTGGTGGCGTTTGCGGTGGGCGGCCATTACCAGCAGGGAAATGGATTTACAATGGTTGGAGCCCATACGGACAGCCCGTGTCTGAGGGTAAGGCGTGGACCCTACATGATATTAGACTTAAAAAGCGTCGCCTGTCCTCTTCTCTAATCTATGTCTTGTTACGGCAGGTGAAGCGCAGGTCTTGTCGCGGTCAGGCCGGATATCTGCAGGTCGGCGTCGAGTGCTATGGCGGTGGGATCTGGAGCACCTGGTTCGACCGAGATCTGACTGTCGCTGGTCGAGTGATCGTTAAGGTGATGATATTTTTGATACATAATTCTGATAATGAATCCTCTACCGCATGACTTGGTACAGGTTGAACAATATAGCTGCTGGAAACTGTCAGCAAGCTGCCGTTGACAGATCTATCATTCTTGTGTGTCTATATTTATTGCTTTGAAGGTGTGTATAATGGTTTTCTGCTATGGATCTTATTGATTCCCAATCCTGTATTTTTATGTACACGGAGCCTGTACTGCAGGCGGGGCCCCTATAGTTTCATCCTACGGAGCCACAGGACCTCTGAGTATGGCCGTATGGTCTTTATAAGCAAGTTGCCATCTGTATTCATACACCCGACTATAATAAAAATAAAACCAGAGTAAGATCCGTTAATAAAGCCAAATCTGCCTGCTGATTGTTTCCATGTGGGGAAAAAAAAGTGCAAAACTGTAATAATTTTTTTTTAAAGATGTTGTTTTGCACATTTATCTATGGTATCTATTATTCTTGCACTGTCTCAGGAGGGGCACCGCCTGCAGCATCGCCTGGTCTACGTGGAGCGCCCCATCCTGCGCATCCCCCATCTGGCCATCCACCTGCAGAGGAACGTCAACGAGAGCTTTGGACCCAATACAGAGCAGCATCTGTGAGTGTGCGAGCGATGTGCAGACCCCAGTGTCCTGCGCGCTTCAGAGTCCTGCTTCTCACCTCTCTCTTCTCCTGCCAGCGTTCCCATTCTTGCGTCTTCGGTTCAAGAAGGTTTGGAGAAGGAGACCATGGATTCGGGATCGTCCTGTCACTCCTCTGCTGGAGGCCAAAACCAGGTGAGACAAAAGACATTATGGCCACCGATCTGGACTCGCGTTCTGGTGCCGTCCACTGTCCTTAGGTCTCAGATTGATGGCCGTTAATGTAGTGCCTGTCTCTTTAAATCCCCCTCTAGACGGAGAGACATCATCCTCTTCTGCTCAACTTGCTCTGTGACCGGCTGGGGGTCAAACCGGAGCAGATTTTGGAACTGGAGCTCTGCCTGACTGACACCCAACCTGCGGTATGTCCTATCGTGCTTCGCCGTTGTGTCACATGACACTGCCGATAGTAAGTGACTATTACAGCGCTGCGCACCGCGACCCTGTGACTGGCACACAGTGCTGTCAATATCGGCCTAGATAAGGGTCCTGTCTTAATGTAATTTTACATATTGGTATGATTCACTTCCAGGATGTATAATAGAGGGTGGACAATCTAGTCAAAGTGTCATGCTTGATGTAGTGGAGCACTCCCAGCCAATGGTTTACTGCCAGGATGTGTAATGGAGGGTGAAAAACCTAATCTAAGTGCTATGCTTCGTCTAGTAAAGTACTCCCAGACATTGGTTCAGTTCCAAGATGTATAATAGAGGGTGGAAAACCTAATCCAACTGCCATGCTTCATCTAGTGGAGCACTCCCAGCCATTGGTTTACGTCCAGGATGTATAATAGAGGGTAGACAATCTAGTCTATGTGCCATTCTTGATCTAGTGGAGCATTCCCAGTGAATGTTTCACTTCCAGGATGTATAATAGAGGTGGGAAAACCTAATCCAAGTGCCATGCTTCATCTAGTGGAGCACTCCCAGCCAATGGTTCGTTTCCAAGATGTATAATAGAGGGTGGACAATCTAGTCTAAGCGCCATGCTTGATCTAGTCGAGCACTCCCAGCCAATGGTTCACTGCCAGGATGTGTAATAGAGGGTGGAAAACCTAATCTAAGTGCCATGCTTCATCTAGTGGAGCCCTACCAGCCAATGGTTTACTTCCAAGAAGTATAATAAAGGGTGGAAAACCTAATCCAAGTGCCATGCTTCATCTAGTGGAGCCCTACCAGCCAATGGTTTACTTCCAAGAAGTATAATAAAGGGTGGAAAACCTAATCCAAGTGCCATGCTTCATCTAGTGGAGTACTCCCAGCCAATGGTTCATTTCCAAGATGTATAATAGAGGGTGGACAATCTAGTCTATATACCATGCTTGATCTAGTGTAGAAATCCCAGCAAATGGTTCACTTCCAGGATGTATAATAGAGGGTGGACAATCTAGTCTATATACCATGCTTGATCTAGTGGAGCATTCCCAGCGAATGTTTCACTTCCAGGATGTATAATAGAGGGTGGACAATCTAGTCTATATACCATGCTTGATCTAGTGGAGCTTTCCCAGCCAATGGTTTATTTCCAAGATGTATAATAGAGGGTGGACAATCTAGTCTAAGTGCCATGCTTGACGTAGTGGAGCACTCCCAGCCAATGGTTCATTTCCAAGATGTATAATAGAGGGTGGACAATCTAGTCTAGGTGCCATGCTTGACGTAGTGGAGCACTCCCATCAGTTGCATATCTACACTTTGTTACATTGTATCACGTGTAATTGTGTCGGTCGCTCCTGCTAACTTCCTCCCTCCTCTATCAGACTTTAGGGGGCGCCTATGAGGAGTTCATCTTTGGGCCGCGCCTGGATAATCTGCACAGCTGCTATTGTGCCCTTCAGGTGGGTATGGTGCCAGCTTACACGGCTGCAGGGTGATCCTGGGTAAGAATGGGATTTCTGCCCTGTACACGGGTATAAAGGGTTACTCCAGCCGATCCTTATAAATGGCAGCTGCAGCAGTGGTGACTGGCGATGCCCGGGTGTGCAGGGTACAGGATCCCGTCCTCGTGCCCAGTGCCCCCCGTGTAAAGCGGCAATCAGCACTATCTATGGTAGTCAGATGGATTAAGGTTGTGACATCATTGCTGTTTCCCTCATCGACACCTCAATTCTTATCAAACTGATAGGAATATGGCTTAAATAAGTGTCAGGAGATCAGAGAAGAGATACACATGAGCCGTCAGCTGACAGGATTCAGAGAAAACAGACTGGTGTTTTGACTCTTGCATCTCAGACACAGCTGAACGTTTTTAATAAAGACCAATTGATAAAATTAATTTTAGCCCAAAATGAGTAAAATGCAATTATTTTTAAAAAATGCTTCCAAGGTGTCCATATCCTTTAACTGCTGAGCGGTTATTTACGGTTCTCTGTTATCCGCTATTCTAGCTAACGCACATTAGATGTAAATTGGCCAAACGCGGCGACTTCAGCAGGAGAGGCGAGTCGTCTAATCTAATGCTATATGGTGGCCTCCTGACTCTTCCTGATGACGGATGTCAGGGAAAGAAGGATTGGGCAGTTGGATTTCAACATGTCCGATCCTTTTGTTCTCAGAGCAATAGGCAGCGGCTATAAGGAGTCTGTCAGCGGCTTACTCCTCTCAGTCCTTCCAGGACAGATACACATGCACGCTCGGTTTGGGTAAGCATGTATGGGGGGCAGGAGAGATAGCGTTCAGTCAGTTTGTATGGCCAGCCGTGCGTCCGTGGGTGAAGTTGTGATGCTGCTCCTTTAACCCCTTCCCGACCAGCGCCGTAATAGTACGGCGCTGGCTGGGTCTTTAAAGATGGCGCCCGCTCCTGCCCGCTGCGGGCAACATAGCCGCGGGTGGCCGTCTGCTTTTTATAGCAGATGCCCGCGGCTAATGTCCGCAACCGGGAGTAATGCCAATCACGGACATTTAACCCCTCCGATGCCCTGGTCAATCCTGACCACGGCATCTGCGCGCGATCCAAACCGAAAGTATAACTTTCGGTTGTGCTCCGGCTCCCCCGTGGGGCGATCGGAGGAGCCCGAGAGTGTATGCAGCAGCCCGTGTCTTTATGAATGACACGAGGCTGCTGCACAGTCTTTCCTATTGAGCCCTTGTCTGTAATAGGGCTCCATAGGAAACTAGTAAAATGATCATAGATTCCAATACAAGTGCATTGGAGTCTGTGAGAATAGCGATCAGATGATTGCATGTTATAGCTCCCTATGGGAAACTATAAAAAAGTGTAAAAAAAATGTTGTTTTTTTTTTTTTTTTAAATAAGTTAATAAAAAAAACATAAAAATTCAAATCACCCCCCTTTTCCCAAAATAAAAATAAAAGAAATTTTTTTTTTTAAATACACATCATGGGTGTCGCAATGTGCGAAAACTCCCATAGTATAAAAATATAAAAATATATTCCCCATACGGCAAACGGTAAAACGTTTTTGGTCTCTTCATTTTCTACAAAAAATTAATAAAAAAGTGATCAAAAAGCCATACACACCCCAGAATGGTATCAATGAAAAGTTGAGATCGCCCCACAAAAAAGGAGCCCCCATACGGCTCCGTACACATAATTACAAAAAAGTTATAATATGGCGACAAAAAAATAAAACAGATTTTTTTTTCCCACTTTTAAATATTTTTTTTTACCATCCAAACACAAGAAAAGTTATACATGTAAGATATCGTCTGATTCGTACCTGTAGAATAAAAGTAACCGGTCAGTTTTATCATACATCGAACGTGGTAATAAAAAAAAAAACTGTAAAACTATGGTGGAACTGCTTTAATTTTTTTTGCAATTTTACCCGATTTTGAATTTTTTCCCCGCTTTACACTACGTCATATGCAATATTAAGTGGTGGCGTTGGAAAGCACACCTTGTCCCGCAAAAAACAAGCCCTCATATGGCTATGTGAACAGATAAATAGAAAAGTTATGGCTCTGGGAAGGCAGGGAGCGCAAAACGAAAACGCGAAATCAAAAAAACCTCTGGGGTAGAAAGGGTTAAGAAGTCTTCATTCCTGAGGGACTGCTGGCTCCAGACCCTGACATGTCCTTATCGACTACTCTCTGTACAGGTGACGAGGCCTGTTCATCCTTAAAGGGGTTCTCCGCTTTAGACAGTCTCTTTTCTTGTTATAAGGGTCTTATGAATATACGCTAATCACGGGGCGTGTTCTGTTTCTGGGATCCCTAGTGATTGGCCGGAGTCCGCAGGGGAAGCAGTCAGCAGTCGGGTGGTGGTC
Organism: Bufotes viridis; assembly: GCA_033119425.1. Taxonomy (NCBI): domain Eukaryota; kingdom Metazoa; phylum Chordata; class Amphibia; order Anura; family Bufonidae; genus Bufotes; species Bufotes viridis. The sequence goes on along the minus strand of CM065595.1, from coordinate 150,642,115 downwards.
AGCATAGCTGCAGTGCCCCCCACAGGAGAGATGATGCATTTCCCTGTTATCATTGAAATCAATGGGCTGTCCATCAGACGCACGGAGGGGAGTTGCTCTTATAGATGAGGGTCCTGACGGGGGTAACTTTATAAATTTCCTTCTCATGTAAAGCCTGTGAAAGCTGTGATGGTGGCCATATTTACTGTCACCCAGCTTTCCCAGGATCAGATATGAACAAGAATTGGCTTTACAGCAATGTGATAATAGCAAAGCAATAAAATGTCATCTCCTCTGACTAATCTGCCGTCCATGGTCTCCCCCCGCAGGCTCTTCTCGGCTCCTGTGACTCCCCAACCTCTCTCGCCAATGACCCCAACGTCAGGATGATCACCCTGTATGACAACGAAGAGGTGAGGCATGCTGGGAGCGTGACCAAAGATCTGATGTGACGCCGGCAGCTCCGATACGCTGCGCTGTATGTAGTGGCACTGATTGGGGGCGTCAGGAAGAGCTGGAGACGGCCTGACCTTTAATCACATGACGTACAATGCTGCATCCATAAAAGCTGGGTGACAACCAGCTTGGCTGATTTACAGTTCTCACTGAGGTTGTCAAGCAGCTTTCCCGGGATCCTGAATGGAAAATCTGCAACAAGAATTATCGGAAGATGTTACTCAGAGGTTTGGGAAAGCTGGGTGACAACCTCTGTGTCCAGGGGTTGGAGCTGGGTCTCTGTGTGCGACTTCGAGGCAACTCGCAGGGAACATGGAGAGGGTGAGGAGGTGAAAGACCCCGCTAAATGCAGTTATTAGTCATGTGGGCGGGGCTGTGACAACCACCTCACCATTTGGAGAATTCCGTACGCTTCTGCGGTATATACCGTATTCATCGCTTTCCATTCGTGTCTCGGCAGGTCGGATCAGAGAGCGCCCACGGCGCCGAGTCGCTTCTGACGGAGCTGATCCTGCGCCGTATCTCCTCCACTCCACAGAACCTCACCGCCTTTGAGGAGTCCGTGCCCAAATCCTTCATGATCAGCGCCGACATGGCCCATGCCGTGCACCCCAACTACATGTAAGAGATGTGACCGGAAACGCGCTATGACTGCAAGGAAGAGGGGGGTGACCGATCCCTACTGAATCACAGAGCAGCGCAGGGCATGCTTGTTCTTGTAGTCCTCCGCAGATATGAGAAACTGCAGGGATCAAACAGAAAAGAAGATGATGAGTATACCATAGAGAGAGTCCATGCTGCTGCTGTGGGGCCCCTGGAGAGACGGGGCCCATTTCAGATTGGTCTCATTCCCATATCCCACCACTTGCGCTGGGACGTGATCTCCACCGGTGCTGCAAAGAAGGAAGATGAAAATGGGGGCGTAACCTCCTGTGAGGGGTGGTGAGGAGAGTGCTGGTGTCAGGCAGCTGCCAAAAAGGGCCTAATGATCTTTGTTTTGGAGCATCCCCAGAAAATAAATCTCAATCATTCTATAATAAAAAAAAATATATATATACGACTTTCTAATACGTTTTTTTTTTTTGTATCAGTTCTGCGCCACTTTCAAAATATCTGCTTGCTGTCTGTGAACAGAAACATGGTGTTTTCGATCCAGAGGCTCATTCAATGGGATGTTTTATTTTATTTTTTTACAAACCTGCAACAAGTCATGTGTCAGTTGGACATAATCAGGTCATTTAGCCTCTGGGTGGTCGCATTCACAGACAGCAAGCAGAGATATTGAAAGCAATGAGCATGGAAGTATATTAGAAAGCTGCATAACTTCATGTTTTATTTCTTCTTCAGGGACAAACATGAGGAGAATCACCGGCCCCTCTTCCACAAGGTTAGTCCCTGCAGGTCCCCGTGTGCAGCCTGATACATTGTATCACGCCGTAATAACCCTTTATTGTCTGTATTTTGTAACCAGGGACCTGTTATCAAAGTGAACAGCAACCAGCGCTACTCCTCCACCGCTGTGACCGAAGCCGTCCTGCGGGAAATTGCTGGACGTGTTGGAGTCCCGCTGCAGGTGATCACCCCCATCATACTTCCTCCTAACGCCAACCATAATCCATGCCTTTCTGTTCTGGTAACTGGAATTGACCTCTTTTAGGAATTCATGGTGCGGAATGATGTGCCGTGTGGCACCACCATTGGCCCGATTCTGGCAAGCAAGCTGGGCCTGAGGGTTCTGGATCTAGGATCTCCGCAGCTGGCCATGCACTCCGTGAGGGAGATGTGCTGCACCTCTGGCGTCCTGCAGACCTGCACTCTCTTCCAGGTAATATGTGTGTTGTGTCTGTGAGTCACCACTAGAGGGCAGCCTTAACGAGCAGTAACAGTAAGGCTGTCATAGAGGTATTATGGGGCAGTGGGGAAATAAAGTTTAAAGGGGTATTCCCGTTGTTAGAAGTTATACCCCTATTTGGTGGGGGTCCCCCACCGTTCACACGAGCAGGGACTCCCGAACCCTTTGAGCCCCCCGGAAATGAACGGAGTGGCAGATTGAGCTCCATTCATCTCTATGGGAGTTCCAGGGTACTTTTCCAAAACTCTGGCAGGGATGAATGGAGTGGCAGTTCAGGTCACATGCCGGATCAGTCTTGATTTCGGGGGACTCTGAGGGGTATAGGATCCCCGTTCTCATGATCAGTCGGGGTCCCAGCTGTAGGATAAGGGATAACCTCTAACAACTGGAATACCCCTTTAAATATGAACCTGGCAGAAAGTGCTGAGCAGCTCCGGTATCAGGAGGAGGTAGGGGCCCTGTGCATGCAGCTTTAAGGGCAGTAATTACAGCATAAAAACATTGAAGAAAGAGAAAACTGCAAAAAAAACTTTGCACCGAGTATAGTCCAACCACAGATGTAGCAGAGCTAAACCGGCTGCACTGACAACCGCAAAGAACTAAAAGGCGAATGTATGTAACTCAAGCTTATGCACTGCAGTTCTCTAATACACTTTGTGTTTCAATTCCTCACCATTTTCAAGAGTTCTGCTTGCAATCAATGAATGAGAACATTCTTCCTTGCATCGAGAGGGCAGAAAACCAGTGCTAATCTAATCCTTCTCAGAACTGGAGGTTTGCTACAGGTCTGCCAATCTGTGGGGGGAGCGGCCTGGACTTCAGACTGATACAATGTATCAGCGCAGATAAAATGTAACAAACCATCAGGAGAGGATTGTTTAAACTGGACGCAATTGTAGCAAATCCTCAGCTGTGAGAAGTGTCAGGACTCTACAGGGTTAAAGCCTCAGGATGTAAAGAAAATGCTCCCGTTTACTGACAGCAAGCAGAGATCTTAAAAATGGGGAGGGATGGAAACACAACATATATTGGAAAGCCGCAGGACTTGTATACTATGGTCAAGTCTATTGTCCGGGTCATGTTGGGAGTTGTAGTCCTGTTTTGATATTGTGCAATAGAACTGTCCTATGGTCAGATCTATTGTCTGGCTCATGTTGGGGGTTGTAGTTCTGTATTGATAGGGTGCAGCAGAATTGCACTATGGTCAGATCTATTGTTCGGGTCATGTTGGGGGTTGCAGTTCTGTATTGATAGGGTGCAGCAGAATTGCACTATGGTCAGATCTATTGTTCGGGTCATGTTGGGGGTTGTAGTACTATATTGATGAGTGCAATAGAATTGTACTATGGGCATGTCTATTGACCAAGTCATGTTGGGGGTTGTAGTTCTGTATTAATTAATTAGTGCAGTAGAATTGTACTATGGTCAGATCTATTGTCCGGGTCACGTTGGGGGTTGTAGTCCTGTAATAATAGACAGCACTATAGAGTAATGTACTATAGTGTCTATTGTCTGGGTCATGTTGGGGGTTGTAGTACTTGGTGTAAGGAGTATAATTGTCATGAGGTCAGGTCACTGTTTTCAGTACGGAGTGTTATGTTCTGTGTTTATTTTGTTTTTATAGAGAAGGATGTAGCAGAGCTGAATTTGTCATTTACCTAGGGTTTTTCCATAGGACATGTTTTATGACAGACTCAGCTCTGCTATTCCTGTCTTAGTGCAGTTAGGTATATATATATATCTGTGCTAGACGATATCCCCTAGTCGCTGTGTCGCGGCCGGCAGTGTGACGGGGGCTGCCGCTGCGCTCTCTGCCGGAGATGTCATGGATGGTGTTTGTGTACATTCACATCGCCGCGTGTTCCCGCAAATTTCCACACGCGTCCTTTTATTGGTTCATGTGAACGAGCTTCTAATTATGTGTGTGCCCCCTCCTATTGGCTGCTGCCATGGCAACCGACACTGGCCTTGAAGTCAATGGGTAGTTGCTGTGGCAACAGCAGACATCAGTGGTTTAATCGAGTGGTTGCTATGCCAACAGCAGTACCTCTCTAACGAGCAATAGCATGTATTAGCCTATGAGACGATATAATGGAAACCATGGCAACCGGAGCCCTCCCCCACCCCTCCCCCGCTCCTAGTCTGCACAGTCTCTTGGGTATTTGCTTCTCCTGTCCTCGGCTCTGTCGTCTTTTCCCAAATTTCTCTGTACGCTCCGCTTCCAAGGTGACGTCCCAAAAAGCCCTGAGATTTCTAAAAAGCATGTTTCAGATGCTGAAGTACTACAAGTGCCAGCATGTCCAAGCAGAACAGAATAGGCACTGGTGGTCATGGGGTAGTAGTGCTGGCGACGGTGACCACCCTGGCCTCCACAAGACCATGGCCGTCCGGTGTGGACACACCTGCCCACCAGGCCTGTTGCTAGGCAACAGCCTCCCTGGCCAGCTGCCATGTTGAAAATGTATGTGATATAGCAGTGCGATGACCTAGCGTGTGGTGATCGCACCAGGGATATATAACCGAAGACTCCTGTAGGTCCCATATAATGTATGGGGGGCTTCCGAATTTCTAGGAGAAAGGAGAGGAGTGGTCAAGTCGAATTGCAATGTCCTGGCAGGAGATGAGGCATCTGGCGGTGGCCATTGAAAACACACACGCACGCTCAGCCGGACTGAGGGGAGTGAGGAGGAGCGGCTGATCAAAAGTGTATCGTACCTTAAAGGGGTTATCCAAACCCTATAATGACCCCCCCTAATACCCGGGCCCCTCATATGGATTATAATTACCCCGCTCCCCTCCATCCGCGTCACTTCTGATCCCCGTACGGACGCGGATTCCGGGGAGTGGGGTAATTATAATCCCTATGAGGGGCTCTTGCATTAGGGGGGGTTATTTTAGGAGTTGAAAGTCCAATTTCCAAAGACCGTTAACCCTTTCAGTGCTGCTTGAAAATCCCACCTGATTTTAGGCAGGTTTCCCCTTTAACCTAGGTGGAAGTCCAGGAAATTCCCAGCCCCCCATGATCACACCTGCAGGGCGGAGGACCTCCAGATACAGTGACTGATATCTGCCGCCCCTCATATAAGGCGGCCGCACAGTTTTGGGGTCGGGGGCCCCTTCTATCGTACGTAACCCTAACCCTCTCCACCCTCCGCTCTTTTTGCAGGGGTTCTTTGAGCAGTACCCGGCTGTGAACAGCTGTCTCCTGGTGGACTGAAGAGTCCCGTCAGCCGCGTCGTGGACGGAGCACGTGTCCCCTGCCTGCCCGGACCCCCCGTTGACCATGTGATGATGGGTGTGGTGTTTGTGCAAGAGCCGCCCCTTATTTGTGGAAATAAACACCTTTTCTGTATATTTCGCCGCCGCATGTTCTTTGTGCATTCACATCCCTCCTGTGGGCAGCAAATAATGGAGCGCTGCCATGTGAGACCCCAAGGAATGAAGTCACCGGTAAACACGAGTCCTTCTCTTACTGATCTATTCAGGTGCACGCCCCCAAAACGTCCAGGATCCAGCGGGACAGTCCTGGATTTCAGGCACGGAGCCACAGTCCCACGGCTGCAGCATCCCCCGCTATCAACTGTATCTGAAATTGCAGGTTTCAGATACTATTGAATATCATGGCGAGGGAGCCGTCAGCATCCTGCGCCACCCTCCACCCTGTGCCCCTGTCGACGGCAGCTTGACCCTGGCAGCCATCGTACAGTGACTTCATCATGCCACAGACTGCACAAGATGGAGAAGGCCTGCGCTGAGTGGTGGTCTGCCTCCTTCATCATGGGGACAGGGCAAAATGAGCTTTTTTGGGGGGCACTAAGGGGACAACATACTGTGTGGGGGGAGGCGCTAGGTGGGCATCATACAGTGTGGGGGGGCTAAGGGGGCATCATACAGTGTGGAGGAACTAAGGGGGCATCATACAGTGTGGGGGGACTAAGGGGGCATCATACAGTGTGGAGGGACTAGGGGGCATCATACTGTGTGGCGGGACTAAGGGGGGCATCATACAGTGTGGGGGGACTAAGGGGGCATCATACAGTGTGGAGGGATTAAGGGGGCATCATACCGTGTGGAGGGACTAAGGGGGCATCATACAGTGTGGAGGCGCTAGGTGGGCATCATAGAGTCTGGAGGCGCTAGGTGGGAATCATACAGTGTGGAGGCGCTAGGTGGGCATCATACAGTGTGGAGGGACTAAGGGGGCATCATACTGTGTGGGGGGAGGCGCTAGATGGGCATCATACAGTGTGGAGGAACTAAGGGGGCATCATACAGTGTGGGGGGAGGCGCTAGGTGGGCATCATACAGTGTGGAGGGATTAAGGGGGCATCATACTGTGTGTGAGGAGGCGCTAGGTGGGCATCATATTGTTTGGGGGGCACTAAGAAGGCATTACACTGTTTGGGGGCATCATAATGTGTGTAGAGGCACTAAGGGGGGCATCATACAGTGTGGAAGATGCATCAAGGGGGCATTATACTGCATGAGGAGGCACTAAGGAGGCATTACACTGGCTGCATCACTAAGGGCACTATTTCTGTGAGGGACTAAGCAGGTATCTTTACTGTGTGGAGGGCACTAAAGGGCATCATTATATGTTGGGGAGACAGTAGGTGGGCACCATACTGTGTGGAAGATGCATTAAGGGGGCATTATACTGCATGAGGAGGCACTAAGGAGGCATTACACTGAGGGCTTCACTAAGGGCACTTTTTCTGTGTGGATTACTAAGCAGGTATCTTAAGTGTGTGGGGAGGCATTAGGAGGGCATCATACTGTGTGGAGGCGCTAGGTGGGCATCATACAGTGTGGAGGGACTAAGGGGGCATCATACAGTGTGGAGGCGCTAGGTGGGCATCATACAGTGTGGGGGGAGGCGCTAGATGGGCATCATACAGTGTGGAGGAACTAAGGGGGCATCATACAGTGTGGAGGCGCTAGGTGGGCATCATACTGTGTGTGGGGAGGCGCTAGGTGGGCATCATATTGTTTGGGGGGCACTAAGAAGGCATTACACTGTTTGGGGGCATCATAATGTGTGTAGAGGCACTAAGAGGGGCATCATACTGTGTGGAAGATGCATCAAGGGGGCATTATACTGCATGAGGAGGCACTAAGGAGGCATTACACTGGCTGCATCACTAAGGGCACTATTTCTGTGAGGGACTAAGCAGGTATTTTTTACTGTGTGGAGGGCACTAAAGGGCATCATTCTATGTTGGGGAGACAGTAGGTTGGCACCATACTGTGTGGAAGATGCATTAAGGGGGCATTATACTGCATGAGGAGGCACTAAGGAGGCATTACACTGTTTGAGGGCTTCACTAAGGGCACTTTTTCTGTGTGGATTACTAAGCAGGTATCTTAAGTGTGTGGGGAGGCATTAGGAGGGCATCATACTGTGTGGTACACCACTGTGTCTTATTATTGAGCTCCATGTATGCAGTGAGCTCTGAAGCTCCCCCTAGTGGTGATACATATTTTTTCACTATATCAGAAAAATACAAGACTAACTTTAAGAATAGATGCTCCAGAATTGTTACTTTAATGCAGAATTCAGGTACTTCAGTATCAGCTGTGGTGCTTGTTGTCAGATCAAGGTAGTCTGAAACCCACCTCCAAATTCAGTAGTGGTCCTTTGTTTCCTCTGTGCTTTATGTCTCATGCACACGCCCGTATGTATTTTGCGGTCCGCAAAAAAAAACTGGACGACATCCATGTGACATCTGTATTGCATCCGTTTTTTTTGCACATACATTGTTCTATTTTTGTGTGGAAGGGACATGGAAACGGAATGCACACGGAGTCATTTCAGGGTTTTTTTGCGGACCCATTGAAACGAATGGTTCTGCATACGGACTTGTAAAAAAATGGAAATGGTAAAAAAAATACGCTCGTGTGCATGAGCCTTTACGCTGCAGCTCCACCTGTCCAGACTGGCTGCAGCGTGTAAGCACCAGCTCTGCAGGAAGTCATAGAGCTACAGTATAAGCTACAAGCAGCGCAACCGGAAAAATATGAAATAATGAGAAATATACGTAAAGTTTTTTTCCTGGAGAAGGAAGTGAAGACTGAAGATAAATGACGATTGACTTTCTTTTTTATCTCCAATAATCGAAGCAGATAATCTCTGCGGAGTCGCAGGAAGCCGAGCGCAGCAATTCCAATAATGGCAGCTCCAGAGATAGAGTAGTCATTGCTTCCAGGCTCCAAAATTAGATTTTCCTGAACGAAGATCCTGCTGGTGTCCTGCTGGGTGCGGAGCGTCCCTGACTCATGGATCCGTATCTAATCCTGGTCTATGGGGGGGCTGGGGGCAGACTCCCACTCACGGTATGTCAGGCTGGATTTAATGTAATATCTTCCGCTGTGGATTTTATATATGATTTACAGATGTAGCAGAGCTGATTTTGTTCTATGGCACAACTGAAGATAATATCTTATAGAATAAAGTCATACATTCAGCTATTGCACTAGTGAAGGTTCCCTAGAAGCAGACTCTCGGGAGACCGGTGGTCATGTGCGAGTCGCAAAGAATCCAAAATAGTTGAATTTTTCAGATCGTTCCCTGCAACGTGAAACCGAGGACGCATTGCAGTAGTCTTGAGATTTTACTACAATGAATGAGTCGCCGAGCAGTCAAGGTCTTCTGGTCTAGAAGAGCTAGAGGGGCATGGCCTTAGGAGGACCTCTACCTGCTCCTGACATGTCTCTTTTAGGCCTCATGCACACGACAGTTGTTTTTAGCGGTCTGCAAAATGGGGTTCCGTTGTTCCGTGATCCGTGTCCATTTTTTGTTCCGTTGTGTTTCCGTGGTCCGCCAGAAATAAGGAAGGAATAAAAAAAGTGTAATTTTAATATCTCCACCCAGGATAATGGAATATATATGCAGGTCGCGGACGCGGATGACAGTCGGATGTGCCTCCGCATTTTTTCACGGTCCTATTGACTTGAATGGGTCCGCGAACCGTTTTTCGCGGACAAGAATTAGACAGGTTATATTTTTTTGATGGACAGTAATCACGGACGCAGAGGACAAACGGTGCATTTGACGAGTTTTCCACGGACCTATTGAAAATCAATGCGTCCGCAGAAAAGCATGAAAAACGGCTCAACGGACACGGAATCAAACAACGGTCGTGTGCATGAGGCCTTAGTAATTACTTGCATTCCCCATGTAACAACAATTTGGAAGTATATATTCTTATGACTTTATATTGTGCCATCCCTCTATTATTCCTGCTAGAAGCTATGAATTAATTACCAGCAGTGGCGTAACTAGAAATGACTGGGCCCCACAACAATTTTCTATACAGTGTCTCTGTATATAATGTAATTGTATAATACTGATGACGGGGCCCTGACAATAACATCTTTTAGTCCTCCTCCTGGATGAGGCCCTTCTGGGTTAGGGCCCCAAAGCAGCCGCTTCTTTTGCTTCCCTTATAGCAGGGATGGGCTCTCCAGCTGTTGCAAAACTACAACTCCCAGCATGCAAAGACTGCTTACAGCAATTAGCCTACAGCAGGGCATGGTGGGAATTGTTTTACAACAGCTGAAGAGCCGCAGTTTGCCCATCCCTGCTCTATAGCTATGCCCCTGATTACCAGCAGTGTGACGTAAAGGTCCAGCTGGGAGTTACCAGTTGGAGGGCGTGTCCTTGCACAGTCTGTCACTATCCAATCAGCGGTGCTGGTGTCACACTGTGCAGGGACACACCCTCAACTGGTACCTCCCAGCTAGACCTTCACTGTAAACTGCTAGTAATTCATTCGCAACTTCTAGTTGGAATAATAGCGGAATAACACAACACAGAGTCACAAGAAAAGATTCTCTAGAATTATTACATGGGGAAGGGAGGGGGGATAGGAGCTCTTTAAACAGCATCAGTCCATCTCAAGCATAGTGGGGGCCTCAATGCTCCATGGACAGGAGGACGATTGGTCATTGATTACACTTCATGGGACGCCAATGGTGTGACAGCAAATTCAGCTCTACTACATCCAGAGATGTCATTTGAAGTGTTAAAGTTCAGAAGATCCAAGACCTTTACCAGAGTCTCCTGATATCAGGCGCCACCGTGATAGGGAGAACCCAACAGGCAGCACCCCCAGTAGCTACGCCCGGCCATATCTGTATGTATATCGGGCATCGGCAGCGATGCAAACGTCCAGGATCATTTGTTTGTTGCGACTATTATCTCCTGTATACCACCATGGGTTACAAGTCATAAGATTACACCCAGAGCTAGGGCTGTCATACCTGCAGAAAGCCCCTGCACCCACATTAATCACCCGGCTGGTGCCAAGTGATTACTATAAAACATACAGGGACGATCCAGAAAAACGAATGAAAGTCATTAATAAAGGCATCATCGCCGGCGAGCTCAGCTGCGGAGCGCCCCAAGGCTTAGCACAGCACATCCATGGATGGAAGAGGATCCTGCGGAATTCCAATGGATGGAGGGCATCTCTAGTAAAGGAAATACTTTGGGAAGATTTAGGAAAACTGAAGCAAACTGGTCGCTGCTTTTATTTTCCATAGGGCCTGCGCAGGCGCCAGGAACCACCGGATTTGGGTCGGACAGTCGGACAGCCATCTACTTGAATCACTCTGGTTGCCATTGGAGACAGTCATCAGTCTTGTCGTCAGACACATCCCTAACTGCTTAAAGGGGTATTCCTCTCATAGACATGCACTTGTTATTTAGGGGGGGGGCCCAAAGGTAGGTGTTTTGTGCAAAACAATCCCCACTTCACTGCAAGGAGCAGTTCTTCCTACATCCGATGACTGTACCGTATCTGCTGTAAAGAACGCAAATCACCAAAGCAAGCTCTGCACAGATAAAGCAAGGACTGCTGGGAGATTTCAGCTCTGAAGCCTGCAGAACTGTGAACGCAGCTCGAAGTTACTAAGCGCTAAACTGTAAAATGATGCTCTTGGGTTTAGGCTACATTCACACGACCGTAGTGTTTTGCAGATAGGCAAAATACGGATACCGGCCCGTGTGCTTTCCACAATCTGCGGACCGCACATGGCAGCCGCTATCATAGAAAATGCCTATTCTTGTCCACAATTGTGGACAAGAATAGGACATGCTCTATATTTTTGCGGGGGCTGCGGAACGGAACTACACAGTGCGCTGTCCACATCTTTTGCGGCCCCATTGAAATGAATGGGTCCGCACCCGTTACGCAAAATTGCGCAATGGATGAGGACTCCTGCATAAAGTCGTGTGAATGAGCCCCAACTCTGTACATTTTACAACCAAGCCGGAACATTGCCTGAGCTAGAAAGAGAATTCTCATTGTAAAAGCTCCTGTTACAGATCTCAGCATTTTAAGGGGTTTTCCGAGATTTTCATGCTGATGACCAATCCTTAGGATACATAGGTCATCAGTATGTGAGCGGTGGGGGTCTGACACCCGGGACCGCCACCAATCAGCTATTTGAGAAGGCAACATTGCTCACATTAGCGTCATGGCCTTGTCTCAGATTTCCCTAGGCCGAGTGACGACATGTGAAGCTGCGAGAAGGCAGCCTTCTCAAAACAGCTGATCGGCGCTAGTCCCAGGTGTCAGACCCCCACCGATATGATATTGATTACCTATTCCGAGGATACGACACCAGTATAAAAATCCTGGAAAACCCTCTTAAAGGAACAGATGATACAAAACAGGCGCTGAGATTTGCTTCACTTCATATTCTGTGAGCTGAAAAGTGACTGCAAAATGCAACTAAGGCCTAATTCACACGTCCGTATTTTTTTTTCTGCATTATTTCCACAAAAAATGCGGAAGATATAAGGACCCATTCATTTCAATGGGTCCGCAAAAGATGTGTGGAGAGCATTCCGTATGCTCTCCGCATCTGCAAATCCTTTCATTTCCGCAATGCGGAACCGTAAAAAAAGTAGAGCATGTCCTACTTTTGTCTGCAAATTGCGGACCGTAGCCCCATGGAAGTGAATGTATCCGCATAAATCCGGATGACATGCGGAAAGGTTACAAAAGTCATCCACATGTCATCCGTATTTGCGGATCCGTAATTACGGATCCGCAGGAAATAAAAAGTTGCCCTGGAAACATCTTTTTTTTTTCTTGTTCTTCCAGATTTTTGCAGAAATACGGAAACACGGAAGGTATACGGAGACACTAAAAAACAAAAACGGAAGAATTTTGCAGAAACACGGATCCACAAAAAAACGGACCGTGATTGTGGAAAGAAAAATTACTGACGTGTGAATAAGGCCTAAGAACTAAAAAAAAAAAGCCCCCTTCTCCCAAATGCCGCATTTAAGAAATTCTGAAGAGGAGGATCCCCTATTCCAGACCCCCAACTATTAGCCAGAGTGAAAAGCAGCTGCAAAGAGCATCTTTTTTTCTACAGGAACGGTGTAATGCTCTATTTCTCCTGTGGTGGCGCTGCAGATAAATGAACACCTACAGCCCAGATTAGCAGCTGATCGCTGGGGGTCACAGCAGAAATCACTGCGGCACAATGATCAAGCTCGCCTGTTTTTGGCCGTAAAATTAGACCAACGTATACCATTTGTCTTTCTTTATTTTGCCCATTGACTTACATTGTGTGCCCGGACGGATCCGTCTTGCTCCGCACCACATTGCAGGCAGCGTTTTTCTGTCCACGATGGGGACGCAACAAAACGGAACAGAATGCATTTTGGTGCATTTTGTATCGTTCAGTCCAGTTTTGTCCCCATTGGCAATGAATGGGGACAAAACTGAAGCGTTTTCTTCCGCTATTGAGAGCCTATGACGGATCTCATTAGCGGAATTGAAGACGCAGATGTGAAAGTTGCCTAATTTATTTGTGCATGAAAAAAGTCTCTTCTGTGTGGAGAACAGTTGAATGTCTCCCGGAAAGTGCCACTTTTAGGCCTTATTCACACGTCCGTTGTGTTTATGGATCCGCAAATTGCGGATCCATAAACACACCCGGCCGGCAGCCCCATAGAAATGTCTATTCTTGTCCGCAATTGCGGGCAAGAATATGACATGCTCTACTTTTTTGCGGAGCTGCGGCCGTAAGATCGCAGTGTGTGCTCTCCGCCTCGTTCCGTGCCCCATTCACAGTCAATGGGTCCGCGTGTATTCCGCAGAATTGTGGAATACATGCAGACGACATTGCGGACGTGTGCTTCACCGCTGAAAATAGATGAAGACCAGCCCTGGGGTGGAGTAGAAATTAGATTGTTTTTTAGACAAATTCAGGGGCAAAAAAGACGAGCCTACATACTGTAAATAGGTGGGGAAAAAGTCACAAAAGTTAGAACAGTTCTGAATTAGTCTAAAAAAATCAGTGGTAAAAATAGACAGTCTAAGGGCTCATGCCCACGGCCGTGTGCCGGGCGGGCGGTGCTGCGGACCTCAAATTGCGGTCCGCAATGCACAGGCGCGACCATGGGCCAGCCACATGCGGATCGCAGACCCATTCACTTGAATGGGGTCCGCAATCTGCATCGATGGTGCATGCACGACTTTTTTGCGGAATGGAACACCACGGAAGCACTCCATAGTGCTTCTGTTCAGTGGTTCCATTCCAAACCGCATCTCCGGATTTTTCTGACCCATTCAAGTGAATAGGTCCGCATCCGTGATGCGAAATGCACACGGCCGGTGCCCCGTGTATTGCAGACCCACCATATGTGGGCTGCAATACGGCCACGGCAGGGAAACGGCCGCGTGCATGGGCCCTAAAAGACAGAATTTTTAGACTAAAAACAGGCTCAAACACCGCCTAGGGACGGTAACACCCAACTAGACCTTCATTGCTAAAGGCTAGCAATTTATTCATAACTTCTGGTAGGAATAATAGAGGAACGGCACAACATAGATTTATATGAAAAATGTTCCAGATTCCAGAATTGTAATTACATAGAAAATACAAGTAGTTACCACAGCCTCTCTATCAACCATTACTGGCGGACAAGCGACTACTGAGAAGTCTACGGTAACACGAGAGTACATTTGTCTGTGTCCTGGTAAACTCAAAGATAATGGCGACATCAGTGCAGACGATTCCTCCTGCGCCGCACAATGGAGACTGTGATTTACATAAGGATTGGGTGACCCAGGAAGCTGCGCAGCATGTCATCACTGCCAAAAAACATCTGATGAGTAAAATGTCCGCGGTCAAAGTCCTCATAAATCCGGCAGGAACTGCATACATAGGGTAACGTGTAAGAACATGGATACAATGTAGCCAGATCCAGCGGTCACATGACACAGCAATGATACAACACAGACAGTAACATGCCCCTAATGATACAATGAACATACACAGTCAGCTAATATCCGGGGGAACCGCCATGTGCAGCACGGACAGCAGCTAGACGGGCTGGGGGTGACGCCATAAGGTCCTGGTGGGTTGTCACCGGTATCTGGAGCCGTGCTGACGGCAGTGGCTGGAGGGGGCGTGGGGGGATCCATAGAGAGAGCACGACCATCACAATGGTCCCACAGATGCTTAGGTCTGGGAATTTAGGGGGCCAGGGTAGTACTTGGAAGTCTTGGTCATGCTCTTCCTACCAATGTCGGACATTTCTAGCCGTGTGACAGACACGTTGCATTGGCTTGCAGGAACATCCCATCCGTCCCAGGGAAGACAATCGGCATGTGTTCTTCCAGCAATGGCTGCAGGGCTTTCCCTCTCTGATGTTCCTCACCTGACACGCCAACGTCCATCCGTTACATGAAGCATAAAACGGGACTCATCGGAGAAGACAGTCTTTTACCAATCAGTGGAGGTCCGATTCTGATACTGTCGCAAAAGTATGCCGATGCAGCTTCATTATCAGAGGAGCAGTGACCGTCCGTCTGCCCCGGGGCCCCATACGCAGCAGGGTTCACTGAACTGTTGTGTTAGACACACGTCTGGTGCCCCGGTTCATTTTGGCGGCGAGCTGCTCCCCTGTAGGGTGTCGGTCGACCCTTGTGAACCTTCATCGCCAACGTTCACCTCTCACATCAATGGCACGTGGTGCTCCGCAGTTTCCACATCACAATGACGCCATTTGTCCACTCACCATACACTTTCAGCGCAGCAGCAGAGAACAGTTCACACTGCGCAGGTTTAAAAATACCGCCACCCGGGGCCTGAAAACCGATCATCATCACTTTTTACAACTCTGATAAATCGCTCCTTTTACCCATAACAGCAACGAGGGATATGTGTGCCTATCACAACCATTATATACCCACCGAGCCAGCTCAGCACACCTCATATACCCACCGAGCCAGCTCAGCACACCTTATATACCCCCTAGCTAGTTTACCACACCTTATATACCCGCCGAGCCATCTCAGCACACCTTATATACCCGCCGAGCCATCTCAGCACACCTTATATACCCACCGAGCCAGCTCAGCACACCTTATATACCCACTGAGCCAGCTCAGCACACCTTATATACCCACTGAGCCAGCTCAGCACACCTTATATACCCACTGAGCCAGCTCAGCACACCTTATATACCCACTGAGCCAGCTCAGCACACCTTATATACCCACTGAGCCAGCTCAGCACACCTTATATACCCACGAGCCAGCTCAACACACCTTATATACCCACTGAGCCAGCTCAACACACCTTATATACCCACTGAGCCAGCTCAGCACACCTCATATACCCACCGAGCCAGCTCAGCACACCTTATATACCCACCTAGCCAGTTTACCACACCTTACATACCCACCGAGCCATCTCAGCACACCTTATATACCCACTGAGCCAGCTCAACACACCTTATATACCCACTGAGCAGCTTAGTACACCTTATATACCCACCGAGCCAGCTTAGTACACCTTATATACCCACAAGCCAGCTCAGCACACTTTATATACCCACCGAGCCAGCTTAGCACACCTTATATACCCACTGAGACAGCTCAACACACCTTATATACCCACTGAGCAGCTCAACACACCTTATATACCCACCGAGCCAGCTTAGCACCCCTTATATACCCACTGAGCCAGCTCAACACACCTTATATACCCACGAGCCAGCTCATCACACCTTATATACCCACTGAGCAGCTCAACACACCTTATATACCCACTGAGCCAGCTTAGCACACCTTATATACCCACTGAACCAGCTCAACACACCTTATATACCCACGAGCCAGCTCATCACACCTTATATACCCACTGAGCAGCTCAACACACCTTATATACCCACTGAGCCAGCTTAGCACACCTTATATACCCACTGAACCAGCTCAACACACCTTATATACCCACGAGCCAGCTCAGCACATTTTATATACCCACTGAGCCAGCTCAACACACCTTATATACCCACGAGCCAGCTCAGCACACCTTATATACCCACCGAGCCAGCTTAGCACACCTTATATACCCACTGAGCCAGCTCAACACACCTTATATACCCACGAGCCAGCTCAGCACACCATATTTACCCACTGAGCCACTTCCTTCATGAGCTACTGATGTCAACGTCAAAAGTTCTTCCTGGAAGAAGTGACTGCAAAACGGCGTTGGGGCTTCAGGATCTGCGGCGCTCTGCGGGGCCTATGTACACATTGTAATATTTACTACTTTTGTGTAACTATCATTGGTTTTTACTTTTTACGTGTGATTATTGCCTCCTGCTCTTCCTATTTCATGTCCTTTCCTTTAATGGTTTATTATTATTGTTAATGTTATCGTACAGTTTTTTTATTCTGCTATTATTTGTGGTGTAATTTTTGGAAGTAGTTGTATTGGGTGTGACAAGAGCAGGGGTGATGCCCTTATTGCACCAAAAGCCTCATTTACAAATTAAGAAAAAGTATCATAACTCAGGAACGGAGCCTCAGATCTACAAAACAAAAACAGCGTTTTA
>CM065595.1:150509959-150619959 GCA_033119425.1 Bufotes viridis | reverse complement strand
AATCACAATACATTAGGAAGTGCCTTCTGTTAACTTTGTCTACATGATAAATGCCACTTACTGAAGTGAGAGGACCCCTTTAAGGGGATCTGATGTGACAAAACATCCTCATGGTCGGCTTTACCCACAGTCTAAAGGAAGCTGAGAGATGAGAACTCCTCGGATACAGCTTCTTCCTTGAGTACAGGGAAGTTCGTCATGTAACCTCCTTTGGCTTGGCTGAGGTCGCGGAGGGCAGGCAATTTCACAGCCCTTTTACTAGCACTTTTAGGGTTAATGATGGGTACAATGGTGCACCCCCCACATTGAAAAGAATCCGTTCTGGTATCTGGTGACCCTTTAAGCTTTATTTGTGCCAAACGGATACCCAAAGACATTTTCGCTCTTTAATTGCTGTCATGGAATTGAATGTTCAGCATCAGATGTAGCAGAGTCGATTGTGTGCTTTACCTCATTGAAGTCAGATATGAGAGTAGGTTAACAGCAAACCTATGTAAAACGGAAGATTACCGAACGGCAAACCCTTTTATACCACTGGGGCACGTTTAGCTTTGCTACGTTGCTTCCACCCCCTCCTGCTTAATGCAACAAGACGCACTGAATGACATGATTTTTGGGTCAAAGTAGATGGATTCCACATAACCACTGGTCCCTCTATTCTACTTATTTTCTTCAATGGTGGCTTCGTTATTTGTAGTCTTTAATCGTTCTGTCTCCCCATTCACTGACTTCATGCTGAGCTTGTTCACAGCAGCCAAGGTGAATGAGCAAAGCAGCAGTGTAAAGCATAGAGGACAGAGGAGCAGGCTGAGCCTCTAAAGAAACACAAGGTCGGTTTCTGACAACCTAAAAGGCTTAAAGTGTTTTAAGCTGATGACCTATCCTCAGGATAGGTCATCAGTATCTGATCAGTAAAGGTACACCTCCCGGATGCCACTCCTTGCTGCGGCTTCTTCCTAGGCCAGTGGTGGCACGCTCATCAGTCACATGGCCTAGGTGCAACTCCGTTCCGTTCATGTGAATAGGGCTGACCTGCAGTACCACGAACAACCACTATCCAATGGACGGCGCTGTGCTTGATGAGCAGACAGAAGGCTGCTGGGCTCACTGGAGCACCATGGTATCTTCAAACAGCTGATCGACAGGGGTGACAGGTGTCAGACCTCCGCTGATCAGATACTGATCAGAAAGGTCATCAGTATGAAACTTTCGGAAAGCGCATTTTAACGTCCGATAGACAATGCAGCTAAGCTGGAGTCATTGATCCGGAGTCAAAGTGCGCTCCATGACACAGGGTTACAATAGACCCTCAAGCTCAGAGGACCCTGAAATCAGACCTGATGCCTTTTAGAAAGCCAAAAAATTTAAAAAAATCCAGTGTTTATCGCCCATGAGATCACGCCCAGTGCACTCCTGTGAAGGGTTCTATGTGGTACCCATGATTATTACCTCTACATTATCTCTGCTTGTGATCAGTGAATGGGAACACGTGAGTCACGTTAACTATCAGAGGCTGAAAATCTGTAGAAACCTGATACTCGCTACAACTGTATCTATACAATGAGATAAACAACCTGGACCCCAGACTGATACATTGTTACCTGCACTGATACATTGTAGGAAACTACAGCTCACAGAGGATTGTCCAGACTGGATCCGGTAGGATCAAACCTTTGTAGATCTTGGGAATGGTGAGGAACTGACACACGAAGTCTGTTAGAAAGTGGGAGAACTTTTCATTATACAATGGTGAACCTATATTTATAGAAATCCCCGTAAATTATTGTATAATCTATTTGAGGCAGGGGCAGACATACCATATGGGCAATCTGTGCGGCTGCAGAGGGCCCAATAGATAAGGGGCCCACTGCCATCCTAAGAGCAGCAGGCAGCTTTCTACTGCCTTGTCGATTTCATGTAAGGGCTCATGCACACGACCGTGTGCCCCCCCGTGGCCGTATTGCGGCCCGCATACGGCGGGTCTGCAATACACGGGCACCGGCCGTGTGCATGCCACATCATGGATCACAGACCCGTTCACTTGAATGGGTTCGCGATCTTGGAGATGCGGTGCCGAAGAACGGAGCGGAACCCCACAGAAGCACTACGTACTGCTTCCGTGGTGTTTCTGGCCATGCCTCCGCACTGCAAAAAAGTAGTGCATGCACTGCTTTTTTGTGGTGCAGACCATCAGATGTGAATCGCGGACCCCATTAATGAACAGACATGGAAAGAAAATACTTTTGTTTGCATAAGCCCTAAGGCTGGGTTCAGACTTGCGCGTATTTGATACGCACGTTTCTGTCGCGCGTAATACAGCGCATTTTGGAAATAGGAAACGCGCGTCGCACGCGCGTTCGTGTGATTGACCACTGTGGTGTCAATCACAATACGCGCGACAAAACGCCCCAAAGAAGCTCAAGAACTTTTTTGAGCGTAGGGCGTTTTTCAGCGCGTTCAAACGCGCTGTAAAACGCTCAAGTGAGAACCAGGGCCATAGGGAAGCATTGGTTTTCATGTGTTGAGCGTTTTACGGCGCGTTTAAACGCGCTGTAAAACGCACAAGTCTGAACCCAGCCTAAGGGACCGTCAGTAAATGCTTACCGCAGGGGCTCTGTCACAGTCTACTGGAGGTCAAGGGGCCCATATACTGTCCTTGCACAGGGGACCACTTCTGTCTGCGCCCACCCCCGATCGGAGCATTAGATTTACATACCTGGGTGCCCTCCTTGGATGCGGACACCTTCTACACTAGTAAACCTCATATTCTAAAACCTGCAGAGTTTCACGCCCATTTTCAAAGGTCTTCTCGGTCCATGTTTCAGTCAGTTGCATCTTGCATGTAGCACTACTCACCCCATCATATCTGGCCTGTTCTCCGTTAATTGCCTCTGTTATTACTAGTAGTATTATGTAATCTATATAATATTCTTACATGGAGTAGAATACATTGAATTCTCTTTATCCCAGGTACCCCACCTCCTTCTCAGTATATTCTCTATCCTCTATGGTCTATTTTTTAGGGCTTCTCTGTAATATCCTTCTGGTCAATATCGCCCTTCATTGTGCATACACGGTATGTGGTGTGTGAAGCGTATGCTGATTCAGACTCTGACGATTCTGGTGCCTGGTTCTCCACCCCCTCTTCCTCCTGTGACTCATCCCACGTCAAGTATTGAAGATGGCCTTTACAATTCCATGTATTCTAGTCTGCGTAGCGCTTGTGTGGGTGATCATACGCACCATTAATTATCCCCCTAAGCCCTACATGGAGAACTGGGGGCCATAGCTCATCCCAACTTCATTAGGTTGTAGGGGCACCGTAACCAGTGCAAAGGGTTCAGTAGTAGAATCTAATCCAGATCATACTGTAGCCTATTCATCGCAATAATAATTAGGAAGGAAGCAGGGGGTTGTATGTTATCGTTTGAAATAAGATGTAGCAGAGCTGACGTTGCGCCCAGGATTACATGTAGCTCTGTAGCATGCATTGATGGATAATCCAACTGGGAAATATTCTATTGCTGGTGTCTGGGATTTTCATCTATATTTCCTGCCCCTGCTCCTCTCACATCCATCTGAAAGCCCAGGCTGACGTCAGTAAGGGCAATCATCTGCTACGTCAAGTAAAAATGAGAATGTTCTAACACACGAAGAAGCTCTGGTAATTCAGCTGGACGTCTCTGAGGAGACACATTCTCACCCGCCCCCTTCCCATCGGTTTTTGGTCTCTCTGCGTCAATGTTCTTGTTGATCTGGATACATGTCATTATTACACGATTGAAGGAACATTCAGGTATTTTGTGGTTTCTTGGGATGAGGATCTTCGTCCATAGATGACAGCTGCTGAAGGGGGTGAATGGATAAGGGGTGGACAGAGGATGAGATGTATATAGCAGATAGAACAATGGATAGATGGATAGATAGATAGATAGATAGATAGATAGATAGATAGATAGATATTAGATAGGAAAATAGATAGATATGAAATAAATAAATAAATAGATAGATCGATAAATAGATAGATAGACAGATAGAAAGATAGATATTAAATAGGTAGATAGATAGATATATAGATAGAGATAGATAATAGATAGATAGACAGATAGAAAGATAGATATTAAATAGGTAAATAGATAGATAGATATATAGATAGAGATAGATATAGATAGATAGAAAGATAGATAGATAGATAGATAGATAGATAGATGATAGATAATAGATGGATAGATATGAGATAGATAGATAGATAGATATTAGATAGGTAAATAGATAGATATGAAATAAATAAGTAGATAGATCGATAGATAAATAGATAGATACAGATAATAGATAGATAGACAGATAGAAAGATAGATATTAAATAGGTAGATAGATAGATAGATATATAGATAGAGATAGATATAGATAGATAGAAAGATAGCACAAGAAATTCCACAGCACTTCCTTAATGGTGAAAAAAAGTGGCTACTTTATTTGCCGGGTAAAAAGCGACGTTTCGGTGCACCCAATGGCACCTTTGACGGTCACTGCTTGAGAAAGGTGCCATTGAGTGCACTGAAATGTAATAGATAAATACTAGTGAGAGGGACACTAATTGTGGTGCTGAATGTGAATAGGGAAAATATGGATGAGGAAGGAAAAGCAGCCGAGGATAAGAGCGGGCATGTACAGCATCTGCACTATATGTATGGAAGATGGAAGAAGAGGAGTGTGTGATGGGATAGGAAGATGATGGGCAAGGATGGGAAGAAAGTCGACAATAAAAGTATAAGAAAGAGAGGAAACAGAGCAGTATAATAGTCAGTAGTGCAGGGATAAGAAAATGATTAGCGTGTAGTATAAGTATGATGGGAAGATAGTACCTTGTAGCTGACAGGTAGTTAAAGATGCAGTAAAGAAGTGTAAAGCAGATCTGTCATGTCTTTATCAGAAGGCAGTGCGGGATAGAGAGGAGGGGTAAAATGATCCCCGTAACCACTGAGAAAGCCTGTGAGTCCTGGATCCCCCACCCATTCATAGAGAAAGCCTGTGAGTCCTGGATCCCCCACCCATTCATAGAGAAAGCCTGTGAGTCCTGGATCCCCCACCCATTCATAGAGAAAGCCTGTGAGTCCTGGATCCCCCACCCATTCATAGAGAAAGCCTGTGAGTCCTGGATCCCCCACCCATTCATAGAGAAAGCCTGTGAGTCCTGGATCCCCCACCCATTCATAGAGAAAGCCTGTGAGTCCTGAATGCCCCACCCATTCACAGAGAAAGCCTGTGAGTCCTGGATCCCCCACCCATTCATAGAGAAAGCCTGTGAGTCCTGGATCCCCCACCCATTCATAGAGAAAGCCTGTGAATCCCCCACCCATTCATAGAGAGAGCCTGTGAGTCCTGGATCCCCCACCCATTCACAGAGAAATCCTGTGAGTCATGAATCCCCTACCCATTCATAGAGAAAGCCTGTGAGTCCTGGATCCCCCACCCATTCATAGAGAGAGCCTGTGAGTCCTGGATCCCCCACCCATTCATAGAGAAATCCTGTGAGACATGAATCCCCCACCCATTCCTAGAGAAAGCCTGTGAGTCCTGAATGCCCCACCCATTCACAGAGAAAGCCTGTGAGTCCTGGATCCCCCACCCATTCATAGAGAAAGCCTGTGAGTCCTGAATGCCCCACCCATTCACAGAGAAAGCCTGTGAGTCCTGGATCCCCCACCCATTCATAGAGAAAGCCTGTGAATCCCCCACCCATTCATAGAGAGAGCCTGTGAGTCCTGGATCCCCCACCCATTCACAGAGAAATCCTGTGAGTCATGAATCCCCTACCCATTCATAGAGAAAGCCTGTGAGTCCTGGATCCCCCACCCATTCATAGAGAAAGCCTGTGAATCATGAATCCCCCACCCATTCATAGAGAGAGCCTGTGAGTCCTGGATCCCCCACCCATTCATAGAGAAAGCCTGTGAGTCCTGGATCCCCCACCCATTCATAGAGAAATCCTGTGAGACATGAATCCCCCACCCATTCATAGAGAAAGCCTGTGAGTCCTGGATCCCCCACCCATTCATAGAGAAATCCTGTGAGTCCTGGATCCCCCACCCATTCATAGAGAGAGCCTGTGAGTCCTGGATCCCCCACCCATTCATAGAGAAAGCCTGTGAGTCCTGGATCCCCCACCCATTCATAGAGAAAGCCTGTGAGTCCTGGATCCCCCACCCATTCATAGAGAGAGCCTGTGAGTCCTGGATCCCCCACCCATTCATAGAGAAAGCCTGTGAGTCCTGAACCCCCCAGAGAAGTTTGTGAATTCTGCTTCGCTCACTTTCTGAGAATGATTTACAGATCTCTCCATATACAAACTCATAGAAATGGAGAAACTGGATTCACAGGCTTTCTCTACGAAGGGGGGACTCTCAGGACTCCCTAGCTTTTTCTGTGAATGGGGGGATTCTGGACTTCAGGCGTTTTTGCAGCAGTTAAAGGTGTTGTTTAGGATTTGAAATAAATGTATTTATTTTTTTCAGATTTGGGTCCACTTTTGTCCATAGATTCTGTCCATAGATAGCCCCATAGAAATGAATGGGTCAGGATTCAGTGCGGGTGCAATGCATTCACCTCACACATTGCACCCGGGCGGAAATCACGCCCGTGTGAAAGGGGCCTAAGACAAATTCTTGAAAAATCCCTTTTTACATGACAATACACAATCATATAAAAGAAAACTATATATCCCTGAGCTCTGAGTTTCTCCTACTGCTCTCAGATATTGACCCGACAGATCTGCTGTTTGTAGTCCTGCAGATGGTAGGAAAAGAAAGCGGACTAAGATGAATAGCGTGTGTTATCCGTATGGGAAGGAATTGAGTAGAGGGTAGACTCGGGCCTCATGCGCACGTCATGGCCTTCTACTGATGCTCCATATGTCCCATATGTGGTTGATGGCATTTATATTACGGAGACTATCGCCACATATCATGGAGCATGCCCCAATTCTTTCTTCAGGATAATATTTTTGGTCATTAAAAAATGTGGTAAAAATATGGAAAACTGCATCAAAAATGTCCTGTGTGAACCCAGTCTTAAAGGCTATGGATACCTTCAGGATATTTATTTATTATTGCATTTTACTCGTATTGGGCAATTAGTGTTTATTAAAAATTTCTTAGCATTTTTTGTGATGCATGGGGTTAAAAATCAGTTTATTTGCAGACGGTCTTTCCTGAGTTCCAACAGTCATGTGAAGCTTTATCTCTGATCTCCTGACCTCATTATAACTAATAGCTAACCAATAAGAATATGGCTTTAACGAGGTCAGGAAATCAGAGATAAGGCTTCCTATAGAACTCAGGAAGGACAGTCTGTAAATAGACTCATTTTTAACCCCATGTATAACAAAAACTGTTGACATTTTTTAATAAAGACCAACTGAAAAAATTACTTTTAGCCCAAAATGAGTAAAATGCAATAATAAAAAAATTTGCCCCGAAGGTGTCCATAGCCTTTAAACACACAGTATTTCCCGACCACCTTTTCACACCTTCCTGTCTTTTCCCCAGGCTGTCTCTTCGATCTGCGGCTTTGTTCTAAGGAGGAGGTCTGCGTACAGGGTAAGTGTGCAAAACACAAGAATGGAAACCCATACGTACAACTCTGCCCATAGCAGCGGTACCTACCTTCCCCATACTTCCTATAAGGATAAGAGTTTAGCAGTAATGAGTGTTTATGAGGTCAGGAGATCAGAGATAAGGCTTCACCTGAGCCGTCAGCTGACGGAACTCAGGAACATCAGTATGCAAACAGACTGTAGAATGTTTGATTCTATAATGTTTTACTTCTTTAACCCTCTAAGGACCCGTGCCGTACATGTACGGCGCAGATGTCTGTGACTTAAGGACCAGCGTCATACATGTACAGCGCGGTGATCGCGGCAGGAGTCCAACAGTCACTGATAGCCGGACCTCTGCTGCATGCGCCGGCATCAGTGAAATCACCGATGCTGGCGCATTAACCCTTGATGTGCCGCGGTCAGCACTGACCTCGGAGCGCGCGATGTCCGTGCAGGGAGGAAGCAGCCATCGGGTCCCCGCGCTGCTGTGACGGGGACCCGATGGCTTGGACGGCAGTTGAAGTAAAAAAATAAAGTTTAAAAATAAAGTTTTACAAAAAAATTTAAAGTTTCAAGTAAAAAAAAAGCGTCCTTTTCCCAAAATAAAGTAAAGATTGTTAAAAATAGGTAGACATATTAGGTATCGCCGCGTCCGTATCGACCGGCTCTATAAAAATATCACATGACCTAACCCCTCAGATGAACAGCTTAAAAAAAAAAAAAAACTGTGCTAAAAAAACTTTTTTTGTCACCGTACATCACTAAAAGTGTAATAGCAAGCGATCAAAAAGGCGTATGCACCCCAAAATAGTACCAAACAAACCGTCATCTCATCCCACAAAAATGAGCCCTTACCTAAGACAATCGCCCAGAAAATAAAAAAAAAAACTATGTCTCTTGGACTATGGAGACACTAAAATGATTTTTTTTTTTGTTTCAAAAATGATATTATTCTGTAAAAATGAAATAAATAAAAAAAGTAGACATATTAGGTATCACCGCATCAGTAAGAACCTGCTGTATAAAAATATCACATGAACTAACCCCTCAGATGAACACTGTGAAAAAAAAAAGTGTGTCAAAAAAGCAATTTTTTGTCACCTTACATCACAAAAAGTGTAATACCAAGCGATCAAAAAGTCATATGCACCCTAAAATAGTACCAATAAAACCGTCATCTAATACCGAAAAAAATGAGCCCCTACATAAGACAGTCGCCCAAAAAATGCTTTATTATGTAAAACTGAAACCAACAAACAAAAAATATTTAGTATTGTCGCGTCCATAACAACCTGCTCTATAAAAATAGCAGATGATCTGACCTGTCAGATGAACATTGTAAATAACAAAAAATAAAAACGGTGCCAAAACAGCTATTTTTTGTCACCTTCCCTCACAAAAAGTGTAATATAGAGCAACCAAAAATTATAGGAACCCTAAAATAGTACCAACAAAACTGCCACCTTATCCCGTAGTTTCCAAAATGGGGTCACTTTTTTGGAGTTTCTACTCTAGGGTTGCATCCGGGGGGCTTAAAAAAAAACAGTCCAGCAAAATCTGCCTTCCAAAAACCATATGGCGTACCTTTCCTTCAGCGCCCTGCCGTGTGCCCGTACAGCAGTTTATGACCACATATAGGGTGTCTCTGTAAACTACAGAATCAGGGCAATGAACATTGAGTTTTGTTTGGCTGTTAACCCTTGCTTTTTTACTGGAGAAAATGAATTAAAATGGAAAATCTGCCAAAAAAGTAAAATTCTGAAATTTCATCTCCATATTCCATTAATTCTTGTGGAACACTTAAAGGGTTAAGAACATTTGTAAAGTCAGTTTTGAATACCTTGAGGGGTGTAGTTTCTAAAATGGGGTCATGGGGTGGTTTCTATTATGTAAGCCTCACAAAGTGACTTCAGAACTGAACTGGTCCTTAAAAAGTGGGTTTTGGTTTAGAAGATTTGCTTCTAAACTTCTAAGCCTTGTAACATCCCCAAAAAAGAAAATGGCATTCCCAAAATGATCCAAACATGAAGTAGACAGATGGGGAAAGTAAAGTAATTACTATTTTTGGAGGTATCACTATCTATTATAAAAGTAGAGTAATTGAAATTTGGAATTTTTCAAAATATTTGGTAAATTTGGAATTTTTTTTATAAATAAAAATGACATTTTTTGACTCAATTTTACCATTGTCATGAAATACAATGTGTGACAAGAAAACATTCTCAGAATGGCTTGGATAAGTAAAAACGTTTTAAAGTTATCACCACATAAAGTGACATTGGTCAGATTTGCAAAAAATGGCCGGGTCCTTAAGGTGAAATGTGGCAGGGTCATGAAGGGGTTAAAGGGATATTCCAACCTGTGAATATGACATTAATTTCTGTGATGGGAATACCCCTAAAGGCCGCTTGGAAAAACATTGCACTGCCGAAATATCACTTGGGACGTAGAGTATTCAAACAATACCCCCCTACCAATGCAGTGCCTAAATAGCAGCGCCATACAGTGCTCAAAGAATGCCACCAAATGAATCCAAGCTTATAGGGTAGTAATTCGTGACATCAACAGACGCAGGCAAATCATACCTGTGATGTCACTACACCAGTGTGGTGTGCTCATCGAAGGGCTTTTTTAATGCCTCCATTAGTGACCCCCAGAATGGACAATGCCCCCATTAGCGCCCCCTAGGATTAATAATGCCCCCATTAGTGCCCCCAGTAATAGTAATGTCTCCATTAGCTCCTCAAGAATTAATAATGCCCCCATTAGCACCTCCCAGAATTAATAATGCCCCCATTAGTGCCCCCCAGAATTAATAGTGCCCCCAATAATAGTAATGTCCCCATTAGTGCCCCCCAGAACTAATAGTGCCCCCATTAGTTCCCCTAGTAATATTAATGCCCCCAGTCAGTGGCGTAACTAGAAATGACTGGGCCCCACAGCAAATTTTTGAATGGGGCCCACTCCCCCAGTAATTTTTTCACAACCCTTCCTTTCATGCCGCCCCCTTTCCTGTGGCTAGTAAAGATCGCTCTCTCAGACCAGGCCCGGCAGCTGTTCCATCCGTTTTCTACACTGTCTATACTGCCACTGTGTATCATTTCAATGTGTAATAATGTTCAGGGGCCCTGACAAAATCTTTTAGTACTTCTCCTCTTGGATGGGCCCCTTCTGGGTCAGGGCCCCAAAGCAGCCACTTCCCCTGCTTCCTCTATAGTTACGCCCCTGCCCCCAGTAGTGCCCCCCAGTAATAGTATGCCTCCATTAGTAACCCCCCAGAATTAATAATGCCCCATTAGCACCCCCCAGAATTAATAATGACCCCATTAGTGCCCCCCAGCATTAATAATGACCCCATTAGCACCCCTCAGAATTAATAATGCCCCCATTAGTACCCCCCAGAATTAATAATGCCCCCATTAGCACCTCCAGAATTAATAATGCCCCCATTAGTGCCCCCCAGAACTAAGAGTGCCCCCATTAGTTCCCCTAGTAATATTAATGCCCCCAGTCAGTGGCGTAACTAGAAATGACTGGGCCCCCAGTAGTGCCCCCCAGTAATAGTAATGCCCCCATCAGTGCCCCCAGTAATAGTAATGCCTCCATTAGTAACCCCCCAGAATTAATAATGCCCCCATTAGCACCTCCCAGAATTAATAATGCCCCCATTAGCACCTCCCAGAATTAATAATGCCCCCATTAGTGCCCCCCAGAATTAATAATACCCCCATTAGTTCCCCCAGTAATATTAATGTATTCATGCCCTCTTTAGTGCCCCCCAGAATTACTAATGCCCCCCATTAGTGCCCCTTCTCTTCTCGGTGCAAAAAAAAGCACTCGCCTCCTCCATTTGCTGGCGCTGCGGGGAACACTCACTGCTGACTGGAAGCTCAGTACAGGACCTGCGCTCCAGCTTGATGACGTCTCGCAGGTCCTGTCCTCCAGTGAGTAGCGAGTGTTCACAGCGGTGCGATCAAATGGAGGAGGTGAGTGCTTCTTTTCTTTTTCTGTATAAAAAAAATTACCGGCAGGGGCAATAAATTACCGACTGGTTGGCAACCCTAAATGGGAGCCATGAAAAGTGCGGGAGGCACACGGCCGGTATCCGCAATTTTGCAGTGTGAATGTAGCCTAATAATGTGAAAACCACCATTCTAATTTTTAGAATTTTAGTTTATATGACTCCTGGGCTAAGTTATGAGCGCTGGAAGTTACAGGCTGCAAGCCTCGTTGTCATGGAAACCCTGTGTGGTTTCCAGTCACACAATCTATGGCTCTCCCCACATAAAGACACGTAAAGGCCGCTATTTATGTCAGGGGAGGGGATATAGATATAGTTGTATTTGGTGACTTGAATTCACACAGGGGCTCCATGATGATGCTGTACCTGACCAAGACCAGAACATCGTCGTCTAAATCTCTCAGTAGTGCAGCCTCTGGCTTCGGGCCTGTAACTTCAAGTGCCCATATCTCAGCCTAAGGCCTCTTGCACACGAACGTGTGCACCCCATGCCCGTGCTGCGGGCCGCAAATTGCGGCCCGCAATGCTCGGGGCACCGGCCGTAGGGCAGCCGCAGCGGATCGCGGACCCATTCACTTGAATGGGTCCGCAATCTGCCTGTCCCGCAAAAAGATAGGACATGTTCTATCTTTTTGCGGGACGGAAGTACGGAACGGAACCCCGCGGAAGCACTCCGTAGTGCTTCCGTAGAGTTCCGTTCCGTCATTCCATTCCGCACCGTTACGCATCTCCGGATTTGCGGACCCATTGAAATGAATGGGTCCGCATCCGTGATGCGGAATGGCCACGGAATGGTGCCCGCGTATTGCGGATCCGCAAATGCGGTCCGCAATACGGGCACGGGGTGCACACGTTCGTGTGCAAGAGGCCTAAGAGTAAGATTTTACAAAATGGTTTTCACATTAATAATGTAGTCAGATTGGTCCTTTTTATCATGGAGCTCGTGAAGGAGCCGGCATCACTCGCTTTTTCTTGCATATGCCGTAGTCCTTGCACCTGTAACATCAGGCCTTTCGGTTTCAGATGGTTTGTTCGGTCAGTGCCGTGATCGGTCTGAAAGGGACGTGGGCCAGTTCCAGGTGACGCCGGGCACGCTGCAGCAGCTGCAGGCCGTACTACGGCGACTCACAGCAAAAGGTAAGTCCAAACGAAATGACTGTCAGATCTATTGGAAATGACAGGGCTCGCCATCTCCAGGCTCTGTGACTGACGGTCAGTCGCTGCCGTCTTCAATATGTCCATATCTCCATCCTGTGACAAAATGGGCCCCTCTACAGAACCTCTTCAATCAACTCCAGGAGCCCAACCATAGCGGGGAGGCCCTGACGTCATTACTTATAACATTGGCAGAAAGGATAATAAATGTGCTCCCTTCATCGTATATGAGATCAGAGAACACAATCTAAAAGGGTTAACGCAGGTTCTGTAGCAAAAATAAATCTCAGTGTCAGGCAGCTGCTGATAAAGCTAAGACAGTAAAATCTATATCGGTGCACATGATATCAGGGTTTATTACACTTTTAGTAATATATTAATCAGGGGCGTAGCTAACGGCTCATGGGCCCTGGTGCAAGAGTTCAGCTTGGGCCCCCTTCCCTCAGTGCTTTGTGTGTCTTCTTATGCGGCACAAGGGTCTTTGGGCCCCTTCAGGCTCCTGGGCCCGGTAGCGATTGCTACCTCTGCACCCCTATAGCTACGCCCCTGATATTAATTATATATTTGGTGGCCGATATAACTCAGCCTTCCCCCCTCCGGCCACTTAAAGAGGACCTGTCACCAATCCTGACATGTTAGCTTTAGTAAATACTTGCATTCCCCATGGAGTATCTATTCTTATGACTCTATGTTGTGCCTTTCCTGTATTATTCCTGCTAGAAGTTTACAAATTAATTGCCAACAGTCTGCAGTAAAAGTACACATGGATGTTACCAGTAGTGGGCGTGTCTGCTGGTGTCAGACTGTGCAGGGACACACCCCCAACTGGTAACACTCATCTGTACCTTTACTGCAAGCTGCTGACAATTCATCCATAAACTTATAGTACAACATGGAGTCATGCAAATGGATGCTCCATTACACGGGGATGCAAGTAGCTACCTGTCAGGAGAGGTTATAGTTCCTCTTTAACAATGCACCCAAAGTCTAAATAACTCACACTAGATGGGGGGCTTGATACAGATTATGCATTGGGGTCAGTCGAGGAGTTTCAAGGTTACAGTATGCCTCTGGGCATCTCACACAGTAGGTGGGGACCTCGAGGGTCGTTTCACATATAGGAGGTCATTTATTAAGTTTGATACGCCAATTTTTGGCATAAAAACTGTTGCAAGATGCCGTTTTGTGACTTTTTAAACAATATTTTGTTGCGCGGGTGTTTTTATGCTGTCCACTGGGGAGTGTCAGGATTTTGGCGGATGCTGCGCCGTCTGGCAAATTCACTAACATTTACACCCGTTTCCAGGGACTGGAGTAGATTTTAAACTAGGAGCACCGGGGGATGTGCCTTATTTAAAAAAAGGTGCACACCTCCTCTTAAATTAGGCACAGTGCATAGGCTATAAAAGACCGGCATGGTGACCCCCGTAGTCTTTGGGGCATATTTACTAAGTTCGCCTTTTTTTTTTTGGAGTAAAAAAAACAAAAAAAAAACAGGTGTATTGCCAAATTCTGCCTTTAATTTGCACTTCATTTATTATCCCTTTATAGATCTGGTTTGTCTTTTTTTGGTTTAAGTCTGACCTCTAGTGGTTATTTTCTTGTAAGACAGATTCAAATTCACTAAACTGGTCTAAATAGTATAGGCATGAAAATGTGGCGCAAGCAAACTGAATTTTGGCTCAAGTCTCCATGAAAGAAGGCAAATTATGACGCAATTCACCTCTCAAAACAGACACAAAAGTACGCCAGCCCCGGGGTGGTGTAGAAATTAGTCACAGAGTAGAGAAGGCTTTCAATGGCTCACCCCTTAGGCCTCTTGCACACGGGCGTCATGTTTGACGCCCGGATAAGATGCGGGTGCGTTGCGGGAATCGCCGCGATTTTTCCGCGCGTGTGCTAACGTTTGTAGTGCGTTAAGCACGCGCGTGAAAAAATCCGCATGCTTGGTACCCAGACCCGAAGTCAGACTTCATCACTGAAGTCTGGTTTCGGGATGAGTATTCTGTATGTGTAATTATTTTCCTTTATAACATAGTTATAAGGGAAAATAATCGCATTCTAATTACAGAATGCAATGTTCCCCGGGCTTTAAAGGGTTAAAAATAATAAAGAGTTAACTTACCTTCTCCCATTATGCAGCAGAGCCCCAGAACTTCTTCTCTCTTGATAGTTTGGATGCTTGAGGACCTGTGGTGACGTCACAGGGTCACATGGTCCAATCATAGAAGCATTTGAGTGGACCATGTGACCCATGTGATCCTGTGACATCACGGCAGGTCCTTCATCCAACAGATCCTTGGATGAAGGACCTGCCGTGATGTCACAGGTCCTCAAGCATCCAAACTATCAAGAGAGAAGACGTTCTGGGGCTCTGCTGCATAATGGGAGAAGGTGTTAACTCTTTATATTTTAACCCTTAAGCTCGGGAACATGCATTCTGTAATTAGAATGCGATTATTTTCCCTATAACTATGTTATAAAGGAAAATAATTACGATCGAGTCCCCATCCCGATCGTATCCTAGCAACCATGCGGGAAAATCGCAACGCATCCGCACATGATTGCGGATGCTTGCGATTTTCCCGCATCCCCATTCACTTCTTTGGGGCCTGCGTTGCGTGAAAATCGCAGAATATAGAACATGCTGCGATTTTCACGCAACGCAAAAGTGATGCGTGAAAATCACCGCTCATGTGCACAGCCCCATAGAACTGAATGGGTCAGGATTCAGTGCGGGTGCAATGCGTCCTCCTCACGCATTGCACCCGCGCGGAAAACTCGCCAGTGTGAAAGGGGCCTTAGTATACACGGAATAGGTGCTCAATCCCCTTGGGCTATACACCTCGCCCAAAATGTAAATATACGTAGAGGGAAAATGGAAAATATGGAAATATTTCTGGATGATAGGAAAAAATATTTATTAAATTGTAATAAAAATTAAAAACTATTTAAAAACATTAAAAACAAAAAATAACAATATATTAAAATGGTTGATGTGTCCACCAATATGCAGATGTCTCTCAATGGTAGACACTGCTGTGTATAGTATATGTAGATTATCGGCAGATGTCTTACAATCACGGGAGTCTGTATCTTAATGCATCAATTTGATAATCTAACCCTCAGTTCACACTTGCGCGTTTTATAGCGCATTCGAACGCGCTGTAAAACGCTCAACAGGAGAAAACTCATGTTTCCCTATGGGCATGGTTCTCACCTGAGCGTTTTACAGTTCGTTTGAACGCGCTGTAAAACGCCCTACGCTCAAAAAAGTTCTTGAGCTTCTTTGGGGCGTTTTGTCGTGCGTTTGCACCCATAGACTTCAATGGGAACACGCGTAAAACGCACATAAAACGCGCGTTTAACACGCGTTAAAGTGTAGATATGCCTTTTTCAATTGGTCTCCAGAGTCACGAAGCGCGTATGACGTGCGTTTCCTATTTGCAAAAACGCGCTGTAATACGCGCGACAAAAACGTGCGTAAAACGCGCGTCTCAGAAACGCTCAGGTGTGAACCCAGGGTAAGATATTAAAAAACATTAGAAAAATTATTCAGATATATCAATGTTCCTGAAGATGGTGGTTAACAGTATCCCTCTTTTTCTTGAGGTTAGAATTACTCTCAGTTCACACTTGCGCGTTTGAACGCGCTGTAAAACGCATAACCGATGCAAACCAATGCTTCCCTATGGGACTGGTTCACATTTTTGCGTTTTACAGCGCGTTCAAACGCGCTGAAAAACGCCTGACGCATAAACAAGTACTTGAGCGTTTTTGGGGGCGTTTGTCGCGCATTGTGGCCTATAGACTTTAATGGGAACACGCTTGTATTTTGCGTATTTTTAACACTGAAAACGCGTGTTCGAACGCGCGTTTATGAATTTGCAACATGCTGGAAAGGCCAAACTTTATATAGACAGGGATTGGACAACACTGCAGTCAATCACACAAACGCGCGTAAAACGCACGTTTACTATTGCCAAAAACGTGCACAAAAATGCACAGAAAACGCGCGTCTCAGAAACGCTCAGGTGTGAACCCAGCGTTAAAGTCAATCTCATTCAAAACTGTTGTTTTTGTATAATAAAATTCCGTTTTTTTCTTTTCAAATGTCTCCAAATAGTAAAAATGTGTCCCCACAAGGTAAGTTCACCTATTGTTACAGATAAATCGTTTCCAGTTTTCTTTTGTCTAGGAATCAATAGTATTTGGTATTCACAGGTTTCTGTAAATATCTGATCCTGTAACAGTAAAGGTGGCGTACTGCCTACTTTACCACTTGTCGGGCGGCCATGCGCGCAATGTCTCTCACGTGGCTGTGGCGTGGAGTCCGGTTCCCCAATTCCCGCGGTGTAGTAGCTGTTACTAGTATTACCCGCGGTGTCCCGGGAATTGGGGAACCGGACTCCTGAGATCAGCTATTGTTGTGTTGCCATTGAGTGTCTACCATTGAGAGACATCTGCATATTGGTGGACACATCAACCATTTGATATATTGTTATTTATTGTTGCAACAGTTTTTAATTTTTATTACAATTTGATAAATATTTTTTCCTATCATCCAGAAATATTTCCATATTTTTGGCCAGAATATAAGAGTGCCATCCCCACACTCCATTTTCCCTCTGGTGTAGAAATTAGACTGTTTTTGCAACAAGATGTGGTACAAAATAAGGCGCACCTACATAAATAGAAGTTAGGCGCAAAAGTTAGAAAACTTCTGAATTTGCTTTAATACTCAAAATAGGTGCAACAGGCGCAAATGCCTCCAAAACAGGCGCAAAAACAGTTGGTAAATGAGACTGAAAGAATAAGACAAACGCTCAGATGGGCGGCACTGTCTTGTAACCACAGGTGCACGGTCAGTGGGTTGGAATCCCCAGTAATCAATAGAAATGATAGAGACCGGCACTCCGTATTTGAATCCAAAGAAAATGGTATTTATTCGTCACCCATAAGTCTGGTGTGACGCGCGTTTCGGCGCAATAATGCGCCTTTGTCAAACACAAGGTGAGGAGTAGTGCTACTCCTCACCTTGTGTTTGACAAAGGCGCATTATTGCGCCGAAACGCGCGTCACACCAGACTTATGGGTGACGAATAAATACCATTTTCGTTGGATTCAAATACGGAGTGCCGGTCTCTATCATTTCTACTGAAAGAATAAGACAGTCAGAAACAGGCTTTTATGCTGTTTCTTTACAGTTTTTTTTTTTTTTTTCAAAAAATAATAGTTCCAGATGTCAATGTTAATTATTAAATGCAGCACAAACATTTATTTTTCTTTCGTCAGTGGCATTTTCCTTCACTTGACTTTTTTTTTGTGTCATTGGAGGCCAAAGACCGACATGTTGCGCTGGTCTTTTTTTTCCACCTGCGCTGGCGGAGAAAGTGCCTAATTTATGAGACGCAGACCTCATCATAAAAAGGTGCACAGCCAGCTGTCCATACGCCTGCAGTATAAACCTACCCAAGCCCCTGACTGGAATAGTTTTTAATCCCCTGTTTACAGATGTAAAAGTCAGTAAACTTACTCCCTCGCTTTCAAGTGGCGATCGCGGCGCAAAAACGCCTGTAAGACGCTATTAAATAAGTCACAAAACGAGGTCTTGCGACTTTTTTTACAACTAAATCTGGCGTGGCGCGCTTTGTAAATTGCATTATTTTTAAATCACAGCATTCCCTGGGTGTGGCGCTTGTTGCCTCAGTTCCTAACATTTTGTTTT
The DNA here is from genome assembly GCA_033119425.1 of Bufotes viridis. Taxonomy (NCBI): domain Eukaryota; kingdom Metazoa; phylum Chordata; class Amphibia; order Anura; family Bufonidae; genus Bufotes; species Bufotes viridis. The sequence continues at coordinate 150,601,458 of CM065595.1, read as the reverse complement.
TTCTCCCCATAGACATGCAGTTTTTTGGGGTTTTTTTGGGGGGAGGGGGCTGCTTGGAACAACATGTATCACCCTGGGTTCACACCTGAGCGTTTTACAGTGCGTTCAAACGCGCTGTAGAACGCTCAACACATGAAAACCAATGCTTTCCTATGGCCCTGGTTCTCACTTGAGCGTTTTCAGCGCGTTTGAACGCGCTGTAAAACGCCCGAAGCATAAACAAGTACTTGAGCTTTTTTTGGGGCGTTTGTCGCGCGTTTTGTGATTGACACCACAGTAGTCAATCACAAGAACGCGCGTACGAAGGCGCGTTTCCTATTTGCAAAAACGCGCTGAAATACGCGCGACAAAAACGCGCGTAAAAAACACGCATTTTTAGAACGCTCAGGTCTGAACCCAGGGTCAATGTGTGCCTCTTTTTATTGCGTTTTGTATTACAATCGCATTTGATAAAAGGAAATGGCCTCCTAGGGTACATACTTTCCTGAAGACAATGCAAAAAAAGACATAAAGAGCACAAGAGCTAAAACACATTATTTGGCCTCATACCCACGGCCGTGTGCCGGCCGGGCCCGTGCTGGGGGCCGCAAATTGCAGTCCGCAATGCACGGGCACAACCACGGGCACATTCACTTGAATGGGGTCTGCAATTCGCATCGATGGTGCATGCACTACTTTTTTGCGGAACGGAAGCACGGAACGGAACACCACGGAAGCACTCCATAGTGCTTCCTTCTGTGGTTCCGTTCCGCACCGCATCTCCGGATTTGCGGACCCATTCAAGCGAAAGGGTCCGCATCCGTGATGCGGAATGCACATGGCTGGTGCTCCGTATATTGCGGATCCGCCGGGGCAACGGCCGTGTGCATGAGCCCTCTGTAAAACGGGACAAAAATGCCTCTAAAAAGGACTAAAAATGTGTCACAATGGCAGACATTTTTGGTTGCATTTTTTTTTTTGTTTTTACACCGATACATACTTAGCATTGGGCCTCATGCACACAAACGTATTTTCTTTCCATGTCCGTTCCATTTTTTTTGCTGACGATATACGGAACCATTCATTTCAACGGGTCCGCAAAAAGAAAGGGAAGTTGCTCCATGTGCATTCCTTTTCCGTATGTCTGTTCTGCAAAAGAATTGAACATGTCCTATTATTGTCCACATCACAGACAAGGATAGGACTGTTCTATCAAGGGCCAGCTGTTCCGTTCCGCAAAATACGGAATGCATACGGAAGTCATCCGTATTTTTTGCGGATCCGTTTTTTCGGACCGCAAAATACACACGGTCCTGTGCATGAGGCCTTAGTGTCCAGGAGGTTCTGGTGATCTCACACATGCTGTATATAGGAATACTTAATAAACATCTGTTGTCTAACTGTCACAATGGTCCTCTACCTGTAGATCTCCTGCTGTTGTGGAACTACAGCTCCCAGCATGCCCCAACAAGACCTAATATCGTTTACATCAAATTGATGCATACGAATACTGCTTTATCTGTAGCAGCAGCTGCCTAAGGGCTCATGCACACAGCCATTGCCATTTTTGCAGTCCACAAATTGTGGATCCTCAAAACACGGATACCGGCCATGTGCATTCCGTATTTTGCAGAATATAACATAACTGCCATCTCTACATAGATGCAAAAAATACAAAAATGGGACTGTTCTATTTTTTTGTAGGTGCCGCTGAATTGGCGTACGGATGCGGATAGCGCACAGTGTGAGGTCCGCATCTTTTGAAGTCCCATTGAAGTGAATGGGTTTGCAAAAAATGTGGTTTGGATGTGGGAAAAAAACAGCCCTGACACTGAGATTTAACTTTAAGTAGTGGACCCCTTATTGATTTCAAAGCAACCAGCATGCCTTACCAGAGGCTGGCAGGGCATGCTGGTAGTTGTAGTTTTCCAACACTCAGGTTAAGGACCGTTGCTCTTATTTATACTCATTAGCACATACATATGAATATCCATATGCAGCCATCATGGACAAACTCAAATAAGGGTAAACATGGCCGTAGCTATAGGGGGTGCAGAGGTAGCAGTCGCTACCGGGCCCAGGAGCCTGAGGGGGCCCAAAGACCCTTGTGCCGCATAAGAAGACATACAAAGCACTGAGGGAAGGGGGCCCAAGATGAACTCCTGCACCAGGGCCCATGAGCTGTTAGCTACACCCCTGAAGGTAAATCTAATTTATGGATCTGACCTTTGAAGACTCTTTGTGCTTGTGGCTGCAGGGCTGTCGTGGAAGGATGATGTAACGCAGCGTGTGATGGCTCATGAGATGGGACGGATCCCGCAGCATAAGTCCTTGGAGCCACTTGACCTTCTGGATGAGGACAGGTAAGCCAGAGGAAGCGGTGTGCTCTGATATTTGGTCAATGTGACATGCTGTAGCCTAGAACTATGCTATATTGTACCATGCGAAGAACTGATTTTATCAGTTTGGGTTTATTTATCTTCACGTAGCGGTAAAAAAGTGTGAAAAACATATCGAAAGTGGAAGACCGTCCAAGAATATTATGCAGAGCATTATGATCCCAAATTTCTGCATTATTTATAAGGCCTCTTTCACACCTTCACAGACAGCACATGTACCCATTGACTTTAATGTGTGCATTCACACCGATGACCAGCTTGTCATGGATGACATCAAGGACGTGTGACGGTAGAACTGATCCTAAGCTTGTTCAGGCGACGATGATGAAGTTAAAGACTATGTGCACTTTCGGGGACAATTTTTTATTATTGCATTGTACTCATTTTGAGCTAAATATCATTTTTTGATTTGGTCTTTAGTAAAAATGTTGAGCCCCTTTCTCTGCGCAGCCTTGAGTTTCTCTAGTAGCAGGATCTGAATTTTCTCTCTGTTCAGTCAGGCAGCTTAGCTGACGGCTCCTTATCTCTGCTCTCTGACCTCCTAAACACTCATTATAGCTCAATTCTTATATTACTGATAAGAATGTGGCTGAAATAAGTGTTTATGAGCTTTTAGTAATGTACAGATAAGATGAGTGAAAGTACTAGTCACACAGCTAGACAGTTAACCCTTTGTGACCGAACAGCTCAATTTTTTTTTTAAATAAAGACCAATTGAAAAAAATGGCTTTTTTTAGCCTAAAATGAGTAAAATGCAATCATAAAAAATTGCACAATCTCAGTGTCAGGCAGCTGCTGCTACAGCTACGCCATATTGGTCCAGTTTGACTTATAGCTATTGATGCAGATGTTCTTAGGGTTTGTTAAAGAAGAATTTGTGACCAATATGATCCAATATAAAGCTATACTCACGTGCAGAGAGGCCCTTGTGACAAACATCAGCACACGTGGACCATTCGCACAGTGAAAGTTCAGCCCCATTGCAGCGTCGTGGCTGCGATTTGCCTGTGGCCACAATTTGGCCCTGCATTCCACTGCACACAAGGGTCTGGTTATGCAGAGACACAGAGCGGGTGTCAAAGTGTATCCTAGACCAACTTCATGTACGTGGAAAGGCAATAAATATTGACATCATAAAAATATTTCTGCATCCTGTTTTTAGGTCTTCTTTGCCCCTTTCACCTGGGCGCTCCATTCAGCGCCTTACAGGGGCAGGTCCACTGCAGAGATGGAGCAGTCGTGCTGATTCCCTCCAGTACTTCAGACCTCGGGGCTCTTCATCAGATTCTTCACCTCTGTCTCAAAGGCTTCCTGGGAACTTCAAGCAGAACATTTCTCCTCTGTTGGATCGTTACCTGACATACTCCCTGCTGAGTTTACAGTCGGCCAATCCTCAGGTGGGCACTAGCCATGGAGGTAGAGGTTATACTGACGGGTATCGCAGATCAGCGGAGAGGGGCCAAATATTCTCTGCTGATTAATTCCTTAATTTTATAGGGGTTAAGTCACCAATATTCTGATACAGTGCTCCAAATACACTGCATAGTCATAGAATAACATTTTTATTTATTGACTCTCTGCAGTTACATCTTCTATCACACTCCAGAGCTGCATTCACTATTCTGCTGGTGCAGTCACTGTGTACATACATTACTTATCCTGTACTGATCCTGAGTTACATCCTGTATTATACTCCAGAGCTGCACTCACTATTCTGCTGGTGCAGTCACTGTGTACATACATTACTTATCCTGTACAGATCCTGAGTTACATCCTGTATTATACTCCAGAGCTGCATTGACTATTCTGCTGGTGGAGTCACTGTGTACATTACATTACTTATCCTGTACTGATCCTGAATTACATTCCATTTTGTGCTCCAGAGCTGCACTCACTATTCTGCTGATGCAGTCACTGTGTACATACATTACATTACTTACCCTGTACTGATCCTGAGTTACATCCTGTATTATACTCCAGAGCTGCACTCACTATTCTGCTGGTGCAGTCACTGTGTACATACATTACATTACTTATCCTATACTGATCCTGAGTTACATCCTGCATTATACTCCAGAGCTGCACTCACTATTCTGCTGGTGCAGTCACTGTGTACATACATTACATTACTTATCCTGTACTGATCCTGAGTTACATTCTGTATTATACTCCAGAGCTGCACTCGCTATTCTGCTGGTGCAGTCACTGTGCGCATACATTGCATTACTTATCCTGTACTGATCCTGAATTACATTCCATTTTGTGCCCCAGAGCTGCACTCACTATTCTGCTGATGCAGTCACTGTGTACATACATTACATTACTTATCCTGTACTGATCCTGAGTTACATCCTGTATTATACTCCAGAGCTGCACTCACTATTCTGCTGGTGCAGTCACTGTGTACATACATTACTTATCCTGTACTGATCCTGAGTTACATCCTGTATTATACTCCAGAGCTGCACTCACTATTCTGCTGGTGCAGTCACTGTGTACATACATTACATTACTTATCCTGTACTGATCCTGAGTTACATCCTGTATTATACTCCAGAGCTGCACTCACTATTCTGCTGGTGCAGTCACTGTGTACATACATTACTTATCCTGTACTGATCCTGAGTTACATCTTGTATTATACTCCAGAGCTGCACTCACTATTCTTCTGGTGGAGTCACTGTGTACATACATTACATTACTTATCCTGTACTGATCCTGAGTTACATCCTGTATTATACTCCAGAGCTGCGCTCACTATTCTTCTGGTGGAGTCACTGTGTACATACATTACTTCTCCCGTACTGATCCTGAGTTACATCCTGTATTATACTCCAGAGCTGCACTCACTGTTCTGCTGGTGGAGTCGCTGTGTACATACATTACTTATCCTGTACTGATCCTGAGTTACATCCTGTATTATACTCCAGAGCTGCACTCACTATTCTGCTGGTGGAGTCACTGTGTACATTACATTACTTATCCTGTACTGATCCTGAGTTACATGCTGTATTATACTCCAGAGCTGCACTCACTATTCTACTGCTGGAACCAGGCTTGTCGACAAATACACCCCTGGAAACTGATGAAAGCAGCAGTGGTTGTACCAGATATACTGTAGCAGGGCCTCTCTGTGACATCTATTAGGTTATGCCTACCCCTAGCACGGACAGTGATCGATGTCCAGGAGAGCGCAGTATACAGTGCAGAGAGCATAGGGCGGTATATGACATGTATACACAGCAGTAGGTAGGAGACCTTTAAATCTTCATGTCGTCTTATCATCTTGTATTTTAATTTCCTAGTACTTGTGGAGTGGAGTAACCTAATACTTCTTCCTGATTACTGCCTCCTGTTTCAGGCCTACCTTTGACTATCTGTCCTCCATCTCCAAATTATAAAAAAAAAAAAGAACCGAGCGCAGTCAGTACGTGGCCAGTAAATGGCGGAGTGTTTGCAGATTACAGAACATATTGCTGTGAAGTGACTCCGGGGAGAACTGCGGCTTCCAATGTGCCGGGAGAAGTCAGATAATCTCCGCATGAGTCACCGCCGCTGCATCACTTTCTGCAGAGACGCGCCATTGTGAAAAAACACAACGGGGACAAGATAAATGTCACATACGCTTTTTACTCCACACTAGAATATTTCATGGAAAAACAGGAATCAATGAATCTAGAATCACACGAGTCAGGGTCGTTCTGAATGTCTGACGGGTTGTCATTGGGGCTTATTACTAAACCTGAGCAGTCAATCAGCAATGATGTTTATAGGGTTAATTTAATGTGCTAATTGTATACATAGCAATCCAACACCATTCTGTGCTGACTTGTTTCTTTACATCTTTTTCTGCATCATTTTGCTGATACAAAGCTACAAATCCCCTGCGTAGCCATAGAGTTAAAGGGCATCTGTCAGCAGTACATTTGAGCTCCCCCTAGTGGTGACTGGAGGTAGTCAGCATTTTATCATTTAAAGGACATCTGCCAGCAGATTTGTATCTATGATGCTGAAGGCATCTGTGGTGGTCCCATATTCATATGTGTCCGCCTTGCTGAGAAAAATTATATGCAAATGAGCTTTTAGGAGCAACAGGGGCATTGCAGTTACACCTACAGGCTCTGCTCTCTCTGCAACTGCCACTTCCTGTGCACTTTGATTGACAGGGCCAGGCAGTAAAAACATCATCACACCTGGTCCTGTCAATCAAAGTGCAAAGGCCGTGGCAGTTGCAGACAAAGCTGAGGTGTAATGGTAACGCCCCCGTTGCACCTAGAGGCTCATTTGCATATATTAAAGCATCATTTTTCTCAGCAATGCGGGTACATATGAACATGGGACCAACACAGATGCCTTCAGCTGCCGAGCACACATGTAACAGGTCAGCCAGTGTCATAGGGACAGATCTGCTGACAGATGCCCTTTAAATTATAAAATGTTGACTACCTCCAGTCACCACCAGGGGGAGCTCATGAACTTACTCCTTACAGTTCATACATTGAACTCCAGTACAGTAAGTCTTCTTTTTTCCCTGCACTGCCACCACAGGGGGAAATAAGGGATTACATTCACATCAATGGGTGATGCTGGATAGGACAGGTCCTCCAGAGCGAGAGACACTCTTTATAACTTCTCTCAACCCCAGTCCAAGATATGAGGATCTTGAAAACTGGTTTTCTAAACTGGACACCCCCTTGAAGAACCAGAATGTACATCTAATGTGGGCCACATATAACCAGACCTCCAGATGACTGACCTGTGCATGGCGTGGCCGTATAATATCTGGCTGTTCCCTGGGTTTGTTCTTATGTCTGACTCCACTAGTCTGATAAAGGTGGTTGTAGGTCATCTTCTGACCACAGAGTCATGCAGAGTCTGAATATCAGGTAATGGAGTCTCTTTATGTCTCTGTTCAGCCAAGCTATCAGGACCTGACCCGTGCGAGGAACCCAACTCACCATGTCTTTGCTGCTTCCCACACCCGGCCCGACGGAACCAGAAGACTTATCTATGGGAGGTATGAGGGAGGACGGGACACCCCACCACTGCCCCTGCAAGTGCCCAGTGATATACATCAGTCTTGGTCAGAACTAAGGAGGAAGCTTCCCCGCGAGAGCCTAGACAGCCTGGCAGATGATGTATCAGAAAGCTCTGAGAGGATCGAGAGGATGAGCCAGATGAACCGCATGCCAGACGGCGACCAGAACCATCAGCCAGAAAGTCGAGAGGAAGGTGGACGGACATTCAGAGGTGATTACTGGTTCTCAATTTAGATATCTAACGGGTTTATGAAGCGTTACAGGCAATGGTCCATGGGAAAATATATGCAAATTAGCTCTCCAAAGATGTTTAATCAGAAATGGCCGGTCAGTGTATACTGGACTGTAAGGTCCCATGCACAGTGGCACATAGAGTCTCTGTGGCTCCACATTATTAAAACAAGGAATTACCAAATTAAAAACAAAAGAAGGAAGGTATATGGAAGATAAAGAACTAGCTGACTGCCTTAATGAATACTTCTGTTCAGTTTTTACAAAGGAAAATGAAGGAGAGGGACCTCAGTTAGGGAGGAAGACTAATGAATCCTTTGATGCATGTGTCTTTACAGAGGAAGAGGTTCTGTCAGCTGTCTAAAATGAATACAAATAAATCACAGGGGCCTGATGGTATACACCAAAAGCTATTAAAACAGCTTAGAATTGTACTAGCAAAACCATTCATAGATTTATTTAACCACTCACTGGTAACAGGAGTCATCCCAGAAGATTGGAAATTAGCAAACGTTGTGCCAATTCACAAGGAAGGTAGTAGAGAAGAATCGGGCAACTATAGGTCAGTAAGCCTGACATCAATAGTAGGGAAATTAATGGAAACCATACTCAAGGAGAGGATTGTGGAACATCTACAAACCCATGGGTTGATTGATAAAAAACAGCATGGGTTTACTTCAGGGAGATCATGTCAAACTAATCTTATTGACTTTTTTGATTGGGTGACTAAAATAATAGATTGCGGAGGTGCAGTAGACATCGCTTATCTGGACTTTAGTAAGGCTTTTGATACTGTCCCACATAGAAGGCTTATCAATAAACTGCAGTCTTTGAGCTTGAGCTCACATATTGTTGAATGGATTAGGCAGTGGCTGAAGGACAGAAAACAGAGGGTTGTAGTCAATGGAGTATATTCAGACCATGGTATTGTTACCAGTGGGGTACCTCAGGGATCGGTTCTGGGACCCATATTGTTTAATATCTTTATTGGCAAAATTGCAGAAGGCCTCAATGGTAAGGTGTGTCTTTTTGCTGATGACACAAAGATTTGTAACAGGGTTGATGTTCCTGGAGGGATACACCAAATGGAAAAGGATTTAGGAAAACTAGAGGAATGGTCAAAAATCTGGCAACTAAAATTTAATATCGATAAGTGCAAGATAATGCACCTGGGGCGTAAAAACCCAAGAGCAGAATATAAAATCAGTGATACAGTACTAACCTCAGTATCTGAGGAAAGGGATTTAGGGGTCATTATATCAGACGACCTATAGGTGGGCAGAGAATGTCATAGAGCAGCAGGTACTGCCAGCAGAATGCTTGGGTGTATAGGGAGAGGCATTAACAGTAGAAAGAGGGAGGTGCTCGTGCCGCTCTACAGAGCACTAGGGAGACCTCATTGGGAGTATTGTGTGCAGTACTAGAGACCATATCTGCAGAAGGATATTGAAACTTTGGAGAGAGTTCAGAGAAGAGCTACTAAATTAGTACATGGATTGCAGGACAAAACTTACCAGGAAAGGTTAAAGGACCTTAACATGTATAGCTTGGAAGTAAGAAGAGACAGAGGGGATATGATAGAAACTTTTAAATACATAAAGGGAATCCTCACGGTAAAAGAGGAGAGAATATTTAAAAGAAGAAAAACTGCTACAAGAGGACATAGTTTTAAATTAGAGGGGCAAAGGTTTAAAAGCAATATCAGGAAGTATTACTTTACTGAGAGAGTAGTGGACGCATGGAATAGCCTTCCTGCAGAAGTGGTAGCTGCAAATACAGTGAAGGAGTTTAAGCATGCATGGTATAGGCATAAGGCCATCCTTCATATAAGATAGGGCCTGGGGCTATCCATAGTATTCAGCATATTGGGCAGACTAGATGGGCCAAATGGTTCTCATCTGCCGACACATTCTATGTTTCTTTGTTTCTATTATGCATCAGTTGGCACTGCGTGTGTCATAGTATGGGGCTTCCATGAGGCACTGTTTTATCCCCTGAAAGCGATGCTCTATAATGTGGCATGAAACATGTCACAGTCCTCTACGCAAAATCAGAAGCACCAGAGGTACAGGATGGGCCTATAGGACTATGGGTGCCATATCACGGATCCATACACAGATCTGTGTAGGACCATATTATACCTTTCAACATTGGGATCCCCCTTTCTGGGGCATATTTACCCTGATTTGCTCAATTTCACGTATAGTTGCCTCACCCGCACCCTTTGTGGTCCCATTTGCAGGAAAATATTGGAAAAATGCTATGGTCATTGGATCATATCCTGCAGAGGAGACAGGCAGAAGATGCGCCAAAGTTACCACAGTGATATTTTTGGCGCATCTTGCTTGACATCTCAGACACTTTATTCCTCTCCATGCCACATCCTGGTTGGCTTACCTTACACCAGAATTTGTGCCAAAATTGTGCCTGATGTCAGTAATAAGGTAAGGACTATACCGCGACACCTGTCACGGCCAGGATCGCTGAGCAGCAGCGATCACATAGAAATATATGGAATTGCCGCGGCAGTCCAGCCGTGTTGGATTTCTTGTGACTGCCGCGGCGATCCTATTCATTTGTAAGGGATCACCGCTGCTCAGCGATCCTGGCGTGGTTTAGCCCTTACCTTATTACTGACATCAGGCACAATTTTGGCACAAATTCTGGTGTAAGGTAAGCCAACCAGGATGTGGCAGCGATCCTGTCCAGCGACCATTGTCACCGTGTAGCCCTTGCATAAATCTGGCAAATTTTACAATGCAGTTGCCCATGCCTCCTTTTCTATATCTCCTTTTCTGAATATCAAAAAACCAAGTAATAAATCTGGCGCACGTTCTGAACTACGGCTTTTTGGCACAGAATTCTACGTTAGAATTTGATGTACATGATGTATTAAATTTGACCCTATGTTTTTCATTATGTCAGTATGTATCAGTATGTATCAGTATGTATTAGTATCATTGTGTATCATTGTGTATCATTGTGTATCAGTATGTATCACTATGTATCGGTATGTATCATTGTGTATCAGTATGTATCGGTATGTATCAGTATGTATCAGTATGTAGCATTATGTATCAGTATGTATCATTGTGTATCAGTATGTATCATTGTGTATCGGTATGTATCAGTGTGTATCAGTAAGGTGTTTATAATGGGTTTTTGTCCTTCCTTCTTTTCTTAACCTTGGGTACGTCTTATCGTACCGCGCGTCTTATAATCTGACTGGGTGAGGGGTCCGGGGCAGATACAATAGACCCCTGTGATTATCAGCTGATACTGATGGTGGGATCTGCTCGTTCTTTACTCTCCTTGCACACCCCATTACTCATTGCAGTGTCTGGACGGAGATATTGAGTGATCCATCTTCTATGTCACAGGTTCGATTGGAATTCAGAACACAGCGGAGGCTCAATCAGCGCCAGAGGCGTCCGGCGTATTAGACGCGCAGACTTTAGCCGGCGTCCTACAGAAATTCGGAGTCGACTTGAAACAGCTCAGCGAATCTCAGCTGGAGCAACTGTCATTCCTTCTCCAAATGCTCCAGTTAGATGCTCCCCAGAATCAGGGTGAGAAGATTCACAGATTTCGTGATTCATGAATAGAATGCCAGGAATGCAGTGAATACTGACTCTAGCACTGTCAGAGCAGTGGGAGAGAAAGATTAGGCAGCATCTATGGAATTCAGGGTGTGTAGAAAGCTGGGTAGTGTCTGTAATGGCTGTTATTACAGGTTCTTGTCCCCTTTACTTATACAGCATCGACAAATAGTGTAAAAAAAAAGTAAGTTCCCATCATGTATTTCCCTACAGTAATGTAATTTCTTCAAAGGACCTATAGCAGGGCTTATCCTAATGATTAATAGAATGTCAGAACTTCAGTGAAGACTGACACCATTCAAAGCAGGGGACAAGATCACGCTAAGCAATGTAATAGACTAGACCTGAGCTTTGCATGCTATTCAGAGACTGTAGAAAGCTGGGTGACAACCATTGCCTGCAGTCTGATGTGACATTATTGCTTTTACAGGAACAAGAGGTGGAGACAGAAGCCCACCAAAACGAGTGAGTGCACTTTTATCATGTGATCATTCATTTGACACAGGGGTGTACCTGTAGAGATAGCAGTTGTATCAAGGTCCTGGTGCCTGGGGGGCCAAAAGGGCCCCAAGCCTCATGGGAAGTTACCAGTGATATAAACGGCAGATGGTAAGTGGGGGCCCTGTTACAAATTTTGCACAGGAGCTCTGAACAGAAAGGCAGAACAGTAGGTGCTCCAAAAATGTGACCTACAGATGTAGCAGAGCTGAGTAATTTAGTAGAATTTATAGTTTTACATGGGACTGCATGTAAACCCGCTACTCAAAGATTTAATTATGTACCCTCGAAGAGTTAAATGACAAATTGAGCTCTGCTACATCATCAGCAAGGCCAGCCTATAGGAACGGATAATGGCTAGCCTTTCTCAGCCACTTTGGAAAAAAATAATTTTTTCTTTGCATCACCAATATGATGATGCAAAGAAAAAATTATTATTTTCCAAAGTTTTAATTTTTGTGGGGTATCGTTACAAACAGTTTTACTGCATAGGAAACAGGGTAGTAACAACAAAACCCATAAAATTGTGGAGGGATTAGGGATTTTTTTTTCTTATTTTAGGGCTTATTCACACGAACGTATGTGTTCCGTTCCGTGCATTGGGGCCGCAGTTTGCAGTCCCCAATGCACGGAGAACGTTCGTGAGGCTTCCGGGACGGATCCAGACTCATTCAACTTGGATGGGTCTGCATTCCTCAGTTCCGCAAAAAGATAGGACATGTCCTATCTTTTTGCGGTACGGAAGTACGGAACGTAACCCCACAGAAGCACTCCGTAGCGCTTCCGCAGAGTTCGTTCCGTGCTTCCATTCCGCATCTCCTGATTTGCGGACCCATTGAAGTGAATGGGTCCGCATCCGTGATGCGGAATGCGCATGGAACGGTGTCCGTTTATTGCAGATCCGCATATGCGGTCCGCAATACGGAAACTGAACCCATATGTTCGTGTGAATGAGCTCTTACCCCCATAACTTTTTTATTTTTATGTGTACAGGGCTGTTTGAAGTCTCATTTTTTTGCAGGGCGATCTGTACTTTTCATTGATACCATTGTGGGGTGTATATCACATTTTGATCACTTTTTATTCAATTTTTTGCGGGAGCCGAAGCGACCAAAAAACAACGAATCGGCCTTTTTGACTTTTTTTTTCTATTTCTCTGGGGGATGAATAGTTTAATATTTTAATAGTATGGGTGTTTTCGCACGCAGTGATACCTATGATGTTTATTTTTTTAATTGTTTATGTACTTTTATTTTAATTTGGGGGAAACAGGGTGATTTGAATTTTTAATATTTTATTATTTTTATAAATATAAATATTTTTAAAAACTCTTTTTTTTACACTTTTTTTATAGTTCCCCTAGGGAACCATAGCAAGCAATCATTAGATAGCTTTTCTCATAGACTCTAATGCATTAGCATTGGAGTTTATAACAATTACTCATAGGAAATAATGTGCAGCAGCCTCCTGTGACACAGGAGGACAGGGGCTGCTGCACACACACTCCGGCTCCCCCGATCTCCGCTGGCAGGAAGCCGGAACACACCCGGAAGAGCATGCTTCCAGGTTTTTGTGCCTCCAGATGTCTTGGTAACTTTTGACCACAGCTTCCTAAGGCCTCATGCACACGACAGTTTGGCTTTTTCAGTATTTTGCGGTCCGCAAAAAATACTGATGACGTCTGCGTGCATACTGTTTTTTGCGGAACGGAACAGCTGGTCCCTGATAGAACAGTACTATCCTTGCCCGTTATGCGGACAATAATAGGACATGTTCTATCTTTGAACAGAATGGAAATGGAAGGCATACGGAGTATGCAGATCCATTGAAATGAATGGTTCCGTATACGGTCCGTATGCGGAACATAAAAAACGGAGCAGAAAAAAAACTTTCGTGTGCATGAGCCCTTAAGGGTTAAAAGTCTGTGATCGCATTACCGCCGATCGCGGACATGAGTCCTGGGTGCCTACTGTTTAAAACAGCAGGCACTCAACAGCTGTGGCGCCCGTTGCATGCACGAGTGGGCGCCATATTTAAAGTCCTGACCGCCGATGTAAATATACATAACGTGGTCAGGAGTGGGTTAATGGTTTAATGTATCATATGATGAGCAAAGAGAATAGGAAACATAGGTTTCCCGCTATCATCATAACATAGACGCAGCTTTGGGTGTGAATGGAGAAGAGAGAACGATGTGACTAAAGATCAGCAAAAGAAAAGCAAAACTTTGTCTTTCAGATCTCAGAAGGAGATATGCAGCATTCTTCTGGAGCTCAGCCCCCCTTCCCACCTCCAGACATCATCCCAAGGGACATCTCTCCAGCCCCTGTGGCCCTTAATGCTGACCAACGGGACGGGGAGCGTGTCATGAGTGCCACCCCCGTCTCTATTACCACCCACCTGGCACCTGACGCGCAGACATTGGGAGAACAACAAGCTCATCTGCTGGCCGCCATCAGAGACGATTCCCAGAAGAGCCTGGAGAAGAAAAGTTACCAAGAAACTGGAGAAACCCCTGATGGTTCGGAGAAGAAACTCCAAGAAGCTACTGAAGACTATGGATACATCCTAACTGATCAGAAGTAAGTACCTGTAACGTCACAGAACCAAGGCCGGGGAAAGGGAAAGGGGCAGTTACGAGGGGAAAGTTACTGAACCTCCAAGAGCCATAAAGAGCAAGTTACTCTGAACTGAAAAAACTGAAAGCTGTCAAAAATCTATTTTTTTTTTTTTTGGCTGAGTAAGGGTGCACTGAGCATTTGGGCATTAAGGGCTTACAGAAACTCTCTAAGAAACTTCTAAATTTACAGCTACCTGCACCACCACTAGGGGGAGCTCACTACATACAGATTTATACAGGTCCTGCAGACGCCACTAGGGTGAGCTCACTGCATACATGTTTAAAAAGCTGCTGTAGCCATCACTAGGGGGAGCATGCTGCCTACAGATTTATACAACTCCTGCAGCTGCCACTAGGGGGAGCTCTCTGCATACAGATTTATACAGCTCCTGCAGCTGCCACTAGGGGGAGCACTCTGCATACAGATTTATACAACTCCTGCAGCTGCCACTAGGGGGAGCACTCTGCATACAGATTTATACAACTCCTGAAGCTGCCACTAGGGGGAGCTCTCTGCATACAGATTTATACAACTCCTGCAGCCGCCACGATTGTGAGCTTACTGCATGCAGATTTGTACAGCTTCTGCAGGCACCTCTACGGAGACCTCACTTCATACACAGTTATGCAACTCCTGCAGCCACCGCTAGGGGAACACACTGCGTACAGATTTATACAGCTCCTGCAGCCACCAGTAGGGGGAGCTCACTACATACAGATTTATACAGCTCCTGCAGCCACCACTAGGGGGAGCTCACTACATACAGAATTATACAGCTCCGGCAGCCACCAGTAGGGGGAGCTCACTACATACAGATTTATACAGCTCCTGCAGCCACCACTAGGGGGAGCTCACTACATACAGATTTATACAGCTCCTGCAGCCACCAGTGGGGGGAACGGACTGCTTACAGATTTATACAGCTCCTGCAGCCACCAATTGGGGGAACACACTGCTTACAGATTTATACAGCTCCTGCAGCCACCACTAGGGGGAGCTCACTACATACAGATTTATAAAGCTCCTACAGCCACCAGTAGGGGGAGCTCACTGCTTACAGATTTATACAGGTCCTGCAGCCATCAGTAGGGGGAGCACACTGCTTACAGATTTATACAGTTCCTGCAGCCACCAGTAGGGGGAACACACTGCTTACAGATTTATACAGGTCCTGCAGCCACCAGTAGGGGGAACACACTGCTTACAGATTTATACAGCTCCTGCAGCCACCAGTAGGGGGAACACACTGCTTACAGATTTATACAGCCCCTGCAGCCACCAGTAGGGGGAACACACTGCTTACAGATTTATACAGCTCCTGCAGCCACCAGTAGGGGGAACACACTGCTTACAGATTTATACAGCTCCTGCAGCCACCAGTAGGGGAAGCACACTGCTTACAGATTTATACAGCTCCTGCAGCCACCGCTAGGGGAACACACTGCTTACAGATTTATAAAGCTCCTGCAGCCAGCTGTAGGGGGAACGCACTGTTTACAGATTTATACAGCTCCTGCAGCCACCAGTAGGGGGAACGCACTGCTTACAGATTTATACAGCTTCTGCAGCCACCAGTAGGGGGAACACACTGCTTACAGATTTATACAGCTCCTGCAGTCACCACTAGGGGGAGCTCACTACATACAGATTTATACAGCTGATGCAGCCATCAGTAGGGGGAGCTCACTGCTTACAGATTTATACAGGTCCTGCAGCCACCACTAGGGGGAGCTCACTACAAACAGATTTATACAGCTCCTGCAGTCACCGCTAGGGGGAGTTCACTGTATAGAGATTTATACAGCTCCTGCAGCCACCACTAGGGGGAGCTCACTGCATATAGATTTATACAGCTCCTGCAATCACCACTAGGGGGAGCTCACTGTATACAGATTACACAGCTCCTGCAGCCACCACTAGGAGGAGCTCACTACATACAGAATTATACAGCTCCTGCAGTCACCACTAGGGGGAGCTCACTATATAAAGATTTATACAGCTCCTGCAGCCACCACTAGGGGGAGCTCACTACATACAGAATTATACAGCTCCTGCAGCCACCACTAGGGGGAGCTCACTACATACAGATTTATACAGCCCCTGCAGCCACCAGTAGGGGGAACACACTGCTTACAGATTTATACAGCACCTGCAGCCACCACTAGGGGGAGCTCACTACATACAGATTTATACAGCTCCTGCAGCCACCACTAGGGGGGGCTCACTACATACAGATTTATACAGCTCCTGCAGCCACCAGTAGGGGGAACACACTGCTTACAGATTTATACAGCTCCTGCAGCCACCAGTAGGGGGAACACACTGCTTACAGATTTATACAGCCCCTGCAGCCACCAGTAGGGGGAACACACTGCTTACAGATTTATACAGCTCCTGCAGCCACCAGTAGGGGGAACACACTGCTTACAGATTTATACAGCTCCTGCAGCCACCAGTAGGGGGAACACACTGCTTACAGATTTATACAGCCCCTGCAGCCACCAGTAGGGGGAACACACTGCTTACAGATTTATACAGTTCCTATCGAGATCCCTTATTGCCCAGAGGCCCAGACAAATCTCAGTCCACCCTATAGCTGAGTACTGTATCAATATGACTGACGTTGCAGCTCCCACTCAGCTTTCTCAGAATCCTGCGGCTCTGTGGGAGGAGGGGAAATTTACTAAGACTTTGGTGCATCTTCAGGCAGTCTGTGCACCAGAGAAGCAAATCTACACCAGCTAATTTACACTGCCCTTCCAGCTTAGCCCTACACGATTTTTGAGAAAAGTGCAGAGAATGACATAAAATTGCAAAAAGTTACAATTTATTTGAGCAAAAAATTGCATCTTGTCTATTTGCAGTAATACATCTCCGTATCTGATATCACTCACTCCAGACCCATTTGCTATTTCTCAGGAGCCCAAGAAAGTTGGGTGGATGCTCCTGTTGGAGCTGGAATGGCAGTCATATTGGTTGTTGTCACCCAGCTTTACCAGACAATGACAATCTTAAAGGAGACAGCGCCTTCATTACTACCTATCTCATGGATTATTTCCAGCTCTTGGTTGATTCCTCCTCCCTTCCTGATACAAATTTACTTCCCTTACAAATATCTCAATGAGAATATTTTGAAATCTTTAAGGAGGCGGGAGAGGATTTTATGTCCCTTTCACCTCGACCCGGCCTTGTACGAGTGGTACATACTGTCCAGATTGTGAACTGCCAGGCACAGCAGAAACAGATGAGAGTCAATAAGTGTAATTGCTGCAATTTTATGCAATTATTCCAGAGCAGCGCCAATGAGCGTACCAACTGAGTCAGGGAACACAGCGAGGATGGGAGGGGGAGGGGGGAACATAAATAATTTACATCCAAAAATAAAGGAGCAGAAAGAAAAATCACCGGAATCTGCAACACTGACTGACAGGATACTATGTGCAATGTAGATACCATTTATCAAGACCGTAAGCAGAGAAGTCGCAGCTTTGTGCGCAAATTTTGCATGAAAATCTGTGGCTTAGTTCTTTTTTTATTTATTTTTTCAATTGAAAAAGTGGGCAGGGCTAAGCAGGAGGGGCGTGGCCTATTTGCTTATCAGGGCCTAAATTATAGAGCAAATCCCGGCCAGCTCACTGTACTAGAGACACCAAGACTTAGCTAGAAGCTTCTTCTTTAGAGATTGGTTACATACCCGGCATTGGATGAACCGTACGGCATGGAAGAAAATAGCCATATACAATGTCATCCCAGAGAAAGTGGATATTACTGCCGTAGTGTCCCAATAAATAACGGAGTACAGCATATATGAATTATACTCACACACACTGCACACTTAAATAATTCTGCCTTATGCAGTATGCAAAAATAAAGCCACTATATAATCCACACACAAATAAAGCCGCTATATAATGTATATACAGATAACGCCAATACTGTATACTGCTGGTATACACAAATAATGTTGCTATATAATATACACATATATAAAGCCGCTGTAGATTGTACACACAAATAAAGCCGTTATATACAGTATATTCTCTACACACAAATAAAGGCACTATAGACTGTACATACAGATAAAGCTGCTATATACTGTACAAAGAAAATAAAGCTGTTATAGACTGTACCTACAAATAAGGTAATTATAAACTGTGCACATAGATAAAGCCGCTATAGACTGTACATACAAATAAAGCTGCTATATACTGTGCACACAAATAAAATCACTATATAATTTACAGACAAATAAAGCCACTCTATATTCTGTACATAAAAATAAAGCCGCTATAGACTGTACACACAAATAAAGCTGTGATATACTGTACACAGAAAATAAAGGTGCTAAAGACTGTAAATACAAATAAAGCTGCTATATACTCTACATACAAATAAAGCTGCTATATACTCTACATACAAATAAAGCTGTTATATATTCTACATACAAATAAAGCTGCTATATACTGTACAAAGAAAATAAAGCCATTACATACTGCACACAAATGAAGCCACTATAGACTGTACCTACAAATAAAGTCACTATGTATTGTGCACACTAATTAATCCACTATATACTTTACAGATAAATAAAGCTGCTATATACTGTACACACAAGTAAACCACTATAATGTACTATGCTGTACAGACAAATAAAGTCGCTTAAAACTGTGCACATAAATAAAGCCGCTATAAATTGTACACACAAATAAAACTGCTATAAAACTACACACAAAGCCGTTATAGACTGTACACACAAATAAAGTTGTACTATATACACATATAGGCCTCTTTCACACGAGCGTGTCCGGATTAGGTCCGGATGCGTTGCGGATGCGTTCAGTGAAAACTGTGCGATTTCACAGGCAAAGCCATTCAGTTTTGCCTGCGATTGCGTTCAGTTGTTCAGTTTTTTCCCCGCGGGTGCAATGCGTTTTGATGCGTTTTTCACGCGCGTGATAAAAAACTGAAGGTTTACAAACAACATCTCCTAGCAACCATCAGTGAAAAACGCAACGCACCCGCACTTGCTTGCGGATGCAATGCGTTTTTAACGCAGCCCTATTCACTTCTATGGGGCTAGGGCTGCGTGAAAAACGCAGAATATAGAACATGCTGCGATTTTCACGCAACGCACAAGTGATGCGTGAAAAAAAACGCTCATGTACACAGCCCCATTGAAATGAATGGGTCAGGATTCAGTCCGGGTGCAATGCGTTCATGTCACGCATTGCGACCGCGCAGAAAACTCGCCCGTGTGAAAGGGGCCATAATGCCACAATATAGTGATCATATAATTAAAGGGTTTCTGTCACCAGAAATACCTATATTAAACTGGCTGACATTTACTCCATAAATGTAACTTTTATAATATGCAAATTAGCCTCTAGGAGCAGGTGGGGAGGGGGGGGGGAGCGTAGCTTCTGCTCCTAGAGGTTCCGTTCTCCCACCTCTGTCACCTCCCTCCAAGTCTTGATTGACAGGGCCAGGCAGCATTCGCATCCTCCTGCCGGCCCTGAGTGCATGGTAAATCTCGCGCCTGCGCCGTGCCGTTCAATATTCAGCACAGGTGCAGTAAGGAAGTCAGCAGCCAGTGAGCGTCCTTCACTATGCCTGCGCCGAATACTGCACGGCGCAGGCGTGAGATTTAACATGCACTCAGGGCCGGCAGGAGGATGCGAATGCTGCCTGGCCTTGTCAATCAAGACTTGGAAGGAGGTGACAGAGGTGGGAGAACTGAGCCTCTAGGAGCAGAAGCTACTCCCTCCACACCTGCTCCTAGAGGCTAATTTGCATATTATAAAAGTTACAGTTACGAAGTAACAGGGGTATGGATAAAACTAGGAATAGGCTAGTTAGGTTCAGTTAACGTTAGCACATCGCTAATGTCAGCCAGTTTAATATTGGTATTTCTGGTGACAGAAACCCTTTAAATAATAAATAGTGTCACCGTATACCTTAGGTAAATAATACTGGAGTTCATAATCAGAAAATCATGGATGCTTACTTTCAAAAACAGCGCCACACCTGCCCACAGGTTCTGAGTGGTATTGCAGTTCAGCTTCTTTGAAGTAAAAGGGGCTGAGATGCAATACCACACACAACCTGTGAACAGGTGAGGCGCTGTCTTTGTGTTTCTAATGCTGGACAACCCGTTAAATGAAATTCTTCAAAAACAAAATTGCATAATCTAACTTTTTCCTGCATTTGATGAAATGGGGGTCAGGGCAACCCCCCTCTCCTGACTGGTGAAAGGCTCCTGTCCCACCTGTACCCAGCAGCATATCCTATGAGTCTTGGTGGAGTTCCCCTTTAAATGAGATATACATGGCGTATATACTGTATATAACAAATCTGCATTCAGGATCACTATGGTTTGGTGAATAATGCTGAGAAATACTGATATATATTTTCTTACACCGCCAATTTACGACAGACGGCTGCGGTGATGACCATAAGATGGATGTTTAGACCATTAAAACTCCAGCGTATTAGGAATAATTTCATTTCTGTAGTCAATTATACTAGTAATACAGCACAATGAGACAGGATGATACATGGCCGATCTCCGATTCACTGATCATCAGAGGGAGCTGCAGTGACCTCTACAGGCAAAATGTAGTATTACATTGCCTCATTTCAAATGAATGGCCGACCCAGAGTCCTTGGGTAATAGACAGGTATCTCAAGGGAAACCTTAGAATTAGATACGTTTCTAGTCTTAAAGGAGTTCTCCACTTTCTCAATTGCTTTTTGTAAGAAGGGTCCCTGATGATAAGGTGATCACTCGGCGTTCTGCTGTCAGGACCCTCAGCGATCAGTTATAATCTGTGGGGGAACTGACAAGAAGTGTTCAGTTTTCCTGCAGTGCCACCTCAGGGGAAGTGAAGTATTACACAATTCCCATTGACATAAACTTGCTGAGTCCTCCACATCGCGGCTCATAGATGGGAGGGGTCCGCATCAATGAAATCCCATATATTCATTCAGAATTGCCTAATGGAATATATGGAAATAGGTTTTCTTAACATGAAACTTCAGATAATTGTGAACCTGAAATCCTATATATCACCCAGTGAGGACACCAACCTTCAAAAACATCTATGGGGGGTGGGAAGGTACCTTAACCATGAAAAGGGCCACAGCCCTGGGCTTACCATCACCCCTCTGCCTTTCTCCTTAGGCCTCTGAGCCTGTATAATGGGTTTCGCCTCTTGGATTTCCTGGCCCAAAGCGTCCACATGTCCACGTCCAGCTTCATCAACATCAGGTGAGGAAGAACCATCTATAATATGTAGCTGTAGACATATAAAAAATAGACACAAGAGATCGAGGCCCAATATACATGATCTGGTGGTCCCGACGTCTGAGCAGATCTAGCGATGAGCGAAAAATGAGTCAACTTTGCAAAAAGTCTTAAAGATCTACTGTCTGTTACATTTGGCGCAGCTTCTAGGCATCTCCATGGTAACAGACTACAAATGAGTCCTATGTGTAGTCAGACACGGCAGTCATATGCTATTAGACCACCTTCTTAATGACCTACAGACAGCAAATCAGGAAGCAAACAAAAGCGGGTAACACTTCACCGCAAGGTCAGACTACACAGGGTTTGTTTGTAGTCTGTAACCATGGAGAAACTTAGGACTGCCTAGGAGCTGTATACAAAAAAAAAAAAAAAAAGAATTGATTGTTTTAAACAAAACTATTTGTAAAGCTGCTTCATTTATTATTTCAGCTTCTTCTAACAGAAATGTTGTAAAGGTGGATGTGTCTTTTAAGCGACACTCTATTCAAAACTCAAACCTTGGAGCATCTTCAAATCATCCTACATCAGATCAAATTCCACTGCAGTCATTGCGTACACATGGTATAATTAGTAATACCTACCCCACAGGACTGTTTTATTACTCTACTTAGCTCACCCTCTCTTCCATAGTGTATCCTGCAGCGTGTGAGTTTAGGTTACCTAGCAACCACTTGACTTCCTGTCTGTGTGACCACCATTTGGTTTCAGGCAGCTGCATGTAATGAGGTGGTCGCAAGAAGTTGTATGTGCAGTACAATCTACGGTACCTTTTTATGGTGCAGAAAATTGATGTAGGTCGCTCCTTATCAGTGAAGCAGCACAAGCAGGGGCGTAGCTAACGGCTCATGGGCCCTGGTGCAAGAGTTCAGCTTGGGCCCCCCTTCCCTCAGTGCTTTGTGTGTCTTCTTATGCAGCACAAGGGTCTTTGGGCCCCCTCAGGGCACAAGTAATTAGGCAGTTTCAGGATAAAAACCTATGTGATATAAAAGTCTGGAGAATTGTTCTGTGTTAAAAGGAACCTGTCATCACCTTTATGCTCCGCATACTAACGGCAGAATAGAGTAGAGACAGGTGAGTTGATTTCAGCGGTCTGTCATTTATAAGTTAACAGTAAGTGGTTGCCAAGAACCAACATCACAATCATTGCAGACTGGGCCTGGAAAAGAGTCCTGGCCACCTGAGAAGAGTCCTGGTTATTCATGAATTCCTGCTCTCCTGCCACCCGCTGATGACTGACCGGCTTCTACCGAGTTTTCTCCCTTTCTCTCTAGGAGAGAACTGCCAATCATCAGCAGATGGCGGGAGAGCAGGAGATTATAATAACCAGGACTCTTCTCAGGTGGCCGTGACTCTTTTCAGGGCCTGGGCTGCAATGATTACAATGCTGGTTCTCGGCAACCACTTACTTTTAGCTCATAAACGATACACCACTGAGATCAGCATTTCTGTCACTATTTTATGCTGCCCTCAGTGACGTCAGCATAAAGTTGATGACAGGTTCCCTTTAAGTGGACATAGAATTTAAAGCTGTTTTCTGAAATGTTTTAAAAACGAGGGCAAACATGACCTGCCTTGGTCATCACTCCAGTCCCTGCCGATCCTGCAGTAACGATGTCTCGTCAATCCTTCATGTGACCACTGCAGCCAATCATTGGCCTTAGCAGTCACGGGCTATTTATGCAGTTGTGACCGCAGAGGCCAGTGCTAATGTGAACGATAAACTGCGCAGGGTCACTGCAGGACCAGCAGGGGCTGGAGAGGTGGCTCTAGAGCGGCCAGTTATTAAAAGGGGGAGTGTTTGTTTCTATTTTACAAAAGTTACAGATTTGTGCCCATTTTTAAAAAAAATTCAGAAAGTCCCTTAAATATAGGTTTAGTTTATTGCCCTACCTGGTCCCCCCCCCCCTTTTTTCCCATTAGATCTCAAGAGCTGCAGAGAACTTGTAGAGTCAAAGCAGCAAAAGTGCTGAAGATCTGGTAACAGAATTACAGGTTCTTGTGGTAGGCCTGCGACAAGATATCCTACTCCCTAATGCCAGTAGCGTACCCCTTACATGCCTCCCCCTATAGCCATACTGTGGACTACTATAGGTATGTAGCTGTACCTGGAGCAGTAGCACAGATCAGACTTATGTGCACATTATGACATCCATTTTGGCCTCTTTCACACGCCAGTGAATCACGGCTGTGTGTTGTGTTCTCCATGCACAGCACACGCACCCACTGACACTAATGTGTGTATTCACACATAAGTGGTTTTCCAAAGAAAGGTCATTGGTGCGTGGTGACACCATGGAAGTATAGCCTATTTTGTCCGTGATTACAAATCCCTTACGCAAATTTCATGGGTCCATGAAAACCACAGACAGAACATGGGTGCCGTTTCTGTTTGGTCTATGGTTTTACGGATCATTGATAGGAGATACTCTGGAAATTAACTTTCAGTCTAGCAGTGTCCATGGAATACAGATACATGGACCAAGCATGGATTCTTCACAGACGTCCTCACGGATGAATCATTGACCATCTTGTCACGGATGTCAACACGACAAACAGAGATAAAACTAAACAGAACAGAGCACTCAATGCCAGTAGGGTTTCCTCAGGTTCCACAGCACAGATTTCCAGGTAATCTAAATGGACACATCACACACAAGCTCACTACCACAAAGTAGAAATGCAGGTATGTATAGAGGAATTAATATCTAGAAAGAATGATTAGGAAATAATGTAGTTTATAAGCAGGGGTTATACTTAGCCCCATGGCGGTCCCATTTCTGATAAATGCTAAAAAGGCTTTGTGATCATAACAGTGCTCTAATCTGATTCCCTATTCTCTCCCAGGCGCATGATTGGCAATGAGAGTGTTACGCCTGTTTGGTATAATCTTGTAGATTGTGTTTGCAGCTTCTTTTCTTAATTGTCTTCTTATTTTGCAAAGTATTCTCATGGGAGGATTCACATAAATGAGATGTCTTAATTATTAGTGACCCATTGAGATCTTGTTTACCTGTTTGTGAATGCGTCTAGAAGACGGAGCTTCAGTGAAGACATTGACCAATCACATTTACTGTTGTTCTGAAGTCAGATGACAGACCAATCAGCTGTCAGGATGTAGAGGAAGCTGGTAACATCTGTTTGGATATTCATAGGTAGTCAGGATCAGGATCAGATCAGGACTAATGGATGCCCTAAGGCTGGGAACACACCTAAGCGTTTTTGGAGTGGGCGTTTTTTTGAGCGTTTTTTCGCGCGACAAACGCGCGTTTTCATGGGCGTTTTTGCATTTAAGGAACGCGCGTTTTTGAGGCGTTTTTTGGATTGACAGGTTCCAGATCCACTAAAAATGTAGGCCCACCTATATGAAAGTTGCGGACTGTTAGCCAAATTGGGCCTTTTTATGCTAGGTCAAATGAGAAAAACGCGCGATCGTATGCGCGTTTTTTAAACAGAAAACGCGCATATCTTCAACTTGGAGCGTTCCCATGCATTCCAATGGGTGGAAACGCTTGAAAAAACGCCCCAAAGAAGCTCAAGCACTAGCGTTTGCGTCAGGCGTTTTTCAGCGCGTTTAAACGCGCTGTAAAACGCCCAAATGTGTACCATGCCCATAGGGATACATGGCATTTCACATGTTGTGCGTTTTTCAGCGCGTAGGAACACGCTGAAAAACGCTTAGGTGTGTACCTAGGGTAATGGAAACACATCGGTTGTAGCACTTCCCTTCAGTTTTCAGAAAGGAAACAGAATGCGTAGCTTGCACAAGCATGCTAAGGAGAAACACCGAAATATAACACTGGGTTCAGACCTGAGCGTTTCTAAGACGCGCGTTTTACGCGCGTTTT
Source organism: Bufotes viridis (assembly GCA_033119425.1). NCBI lineage: Eukaryota > Metazoa > Chordata > Amphibia > Anura > Bufonidae > Bufotes > Bufotes viridis. The sequence continues at coordinate 150,575,941 of CM065595.1, read as the reverse complement.
AGTCGCGCGTTTTTATGCGCGTTTTTGGCAATAGTAAACGCGCGTTTAACGCGCGTTCGTGACTCTGGAGACTTTTTTTAATTGGTCTGGAGACCAATTAAAAAAGGGCATCTCTACACTTAACGCGCGTTAAACGCGCGTTAAACGCGCGTTCCCATTGAAGTCTATGGGAGGAAAAGCGCGACAAACGCCCAAAAAAACGCTCCTGAACGAGCTTATGCATCGGGCGTTTTACAGCGCGTTTTTACGCGCTGTAAAACGCTCAAGTGTGAACCACTCCCATAGGGATGCATTGGTTTTCATGTGTTGAGCGTTTTACAGCGCGTTTGAACGCGCTGTAAAACGCTCAGGTGTGAACCCAGGGTAAGAGTAACACTATAATAACATCAAGAACAAATTCATAGTATAAACTATAATAATGTAAAATATTACAGTAACACCAGGGGCGGACTAGGAACTAAAAGTGGCCCTGGAAAAGAAACGTAAAAGTGGCCCCATGTCGCAGGCGTCCATTTTGAAAGAAGGCAACATATTAGGCAGGGACAACAGAAGTAGGAGGGCTAGCAATACCATAGGGCAGAGCAATATACCTTCCCCAGCTTAACCAAATACCACAGTGCAGCACAAAATACTGCCACCTGCACCACAGTATTCAACTGTATCGCTGTTCTGAGGACGTCAATACAGTTGATTTCCGGAGGGCTGCTGGCCAGGTGAATAGGAGAGAATCAGATCATTATGAGCCCAGATGGCGGCAGTGAGGAGGGCCTGAGTGGCCCTCCTAGGCATCGGCCCATCGGGAAATTTCCCTGTAGGGTCTAAGGCCAATCCGCCCCCTGAGTAACACTATAACCACAAGGTAATAAGTCTATAGGCACCAGAGATTCTAATGCCACCATCTAGTGCATGGTAAGGATTTCAATAGAGGGGGCTTGATAAATAATATGTTCGATATCCCTAGTGGGTCAAGGTGGTGATATGTTCCAGGATTGTCTGCCCGCTTGTCTCTGAATGATTTTTTTTCATCCCCCTTTCCTGCACTGATGAAATTGTAGGAAAAGAGAAACAGGATGACGTGACCAACTTTAAGCAGCCATGGGACAGACATGTCCCTGAACAGTCTAACACTGGCAGCACCGATTGGACAATGCCAGACTGTGCAGGGACACACCCCTAACTGGTAACACCCAGCTGAACGATTTCTGGCTATTCATTCATAAACTTCTCATAGGAATAATAGAGGAACGACACAACATAAGTCATATGAATAGCAGTTCCAGAATTGTTATGACATGGGGCATGAAAGTAGTTACTAAGATAGACATGTAGATTAGCAGAGCTCATTCCCAGGGAACATTGCCTGTAAGACTTTCTATGCCTGCTGGATCTCCGCAAGGAAAATCAATAGCCCCAAGAAGCCTACACTCATTCATTCAACCTGGCGGCCTTTACGGGAGAGCACTCACTCATCCGGTCAGCCAAGGCAATGAGTATGCTCGCTCACATTCAGACAGGCAAATACCCACTAGCCACCCAAACCATCATTTTTACAAGATGTCCATGGAGCATGAACACACTAGGACTCTCTTGATCCCAAAACGTAAAGAGGTTTTCCTAGAAGAACACCAAAGGATAGGGAATAAGGCCCCTTGCAGACGAGCGTGTCCGGATTATGTCCGCATGCGTTGCGGATGCGTTCAGTGAAAACTGCGCGATTTCTCAAGCAAGTATATTCAGTTTTGTTTGCGATTGCGTTCAGTTATTCAGTTTTTATTGCGCAGGTGCAATGCCATTGAATGCGTTTTGCACGCACGTAATAAAAAACAGAATATTTACAAACAACATCTCTTGAACCATCCGTGAAAAACGCATCGCATCCGCACTTGCTTGCCGATGCCATGCAATTTTCACGCAGCCCCATTCACTTCTATGGGCTGCGTTTTTAACGCAACGCAGAAGTGATGCGTGAAAAAAAAGTACACAGACCCACTGAAATGAATGGGTCAGGATTCAGTGCGAGTGCTATGCGATCACGTCACGCATCGCACCCGCGCGGAAAACTCGCTCGTGTGAAAGGGGCCTTAATACTGTTCCTGCCACCGTCCTGGGAGCCACGTGAGCTGATCGGGACATCCAAGTGGCATTGAGTGAGATCTGATTGTCGTGATGATGATGACTGACTGGCAGAGGCAGCTCTAGCTTTTTATAGGGCCTAGGGCAGGGGTCAGCAACCTTCGGCACTCCAGCTCTTGTGAAACTACAATTCCCAGCATGCTCCATTCATTTCTATGGGAGTTCTGAGAACAACAGAGAAACTATACATACTGGGAGTTGTAGTTTGACAACAGCTGGAGGGCCGGAGGTTTCTGAACCCTGCCCTTGGGTGACAGGATGATAAGGAGCCCTTTGTGCTGCAAAACTGCCTCCACTATACTGTATAGGATGTAGCAGTGCTGAAATTGTCACTTATGTGTCACTCATCGGACTCACTGAAGAATTGCGCTGCTCAAAAACACTACATATACAAACTAACTGAGCTCTGCTACATAATTATTTTTACCCTTCACGATTCTGCTTCATTAGTATGAAATGTTCCTGCTACTTCTGGGAATAACATGGGCATTTCCAGGACTCAAGCTCCTCTTATTTCTCTACAGTGTGGCTGGATCTGCTGTGACATTTCGGATCAGAAAAAATCGCCAAAACCTTACACTTACGGATATTACCGATCATGCAAGTGAGTACATTCTGTGTTTTCTTACCTAATTTAGATTAAAAAAAATTATAATAATAATTCACAGAATAATCAATTTTATTCTCTGCGGAAAATTTCTGTTATTCCGGATTAGTAGATAAGAGACTGCAGTACTTGTGGTCTATCACATGGTGGCACTACAGAGCTGGCACTTAAATAGTTACTGGCCTGTGTGATTGGTGAATATAGGATATTTAAATCATTACATTCATGAATTTGCTAATTTGAAGGTTGTAACCTTAAAGGACCGTTAACCTGAATGATGTAAGTAACACATGAGATAAAGGACTATCAATTTATATAAAGTCTCATCCCTGGGGTCAGGGGTATATCAGATATTATGTCCTAGCTGTCCATAGTATTGGTCCATTGGTGTATATACTGAAACTCAAAGATTATGTGAGGGGAGTGCAAAAAAAGTAAGAAAATGTAAATGTATGTATATATACAGTAGAGCATCATACAGGACACAGCTTGATAGTTCGCCAGTCTCCCTTTGTTAGGCCCTTTAAATTTTAAAGGCTATGTACACCTTCAGAGGCAATGTTTGTTTATGATTGCATTTTACTAATTTTTGGCTAAAAATCATATTTTCAATTGGCTTTTATTTAAAAATATTGAGTCGTTCTGTCACAAAGGGTTAACTGTTTGTCTAACTGTGTGACTGGTACTTTCACTTTCACTTTGTGCCATACCTTATCTCCAAACTACTAAGAGGTAGACACTTATTTAAGCCATGTTCTTATCAGTAAGACAAGAACTGAGCTGTAATGAGTGTGTGTGTAATGTCAGAGAGCAGAGATAAGGAACCCGTCAGCTCCCCAACTGATGGCAATGAAAGAAAATCCAGAGGCTGGTACTAGAGCATCTCAGCTCTGTACAGAAAAAGGACTCCATATTTTTAATAAAGACCAATTGAAAAAATGATTTTTAGCTCAAAATCTATACAATGCAATAATAATAATAAAAAACATTGCCCCCAAAGGTGTACATAGCCTTTATTGCTACCCTTATATTAAATGAAAATGAAAACAGAAGACACCAAATATGCGTCCTAAGTCTCTGAGTCAGGGGCTACTTGTTTGATAGCCTCACTGTATATTATTCAGTAGGTTAGAGGCGCCTACTTGTTCGCCTCACTTTCTATCTCTATCTCACATATTCATCCTATCTAACAATTAGGCTCCGGAGCCCAAGTTGATTCTGCAACAGTAGGATATGGTGCTATTAAAAGAGCAATTGATAAGCTACAGCCCGCCCCACATGTTTTGCTGCAGCAGCAGCGTCATCAGGGGACTACAGACAACAGCCAGTCTTGCTATTCAATAATACATATGTATGGATGGACACACCGCACTTGGAATTAGAGTAATAAAATTAATAACAAATACAATAAAAACAATCAGATACCAACAACTCCAATATAATAAAATTAAAATTATCGCTCCTGTATTCTGCATGGAATTCTCACAATATTAAGCATATGTTGTATCAATAACTCTCTGGTCAAATCTGATGATTACCGATAGTGAATGGGTACCTTCAATAACGGACTGTAGCCATATGTTATCTCAAAGTATGCTCCACCGAAACCGGTACCGATTAGTTATTGGTTTCAGTTGCTACTGTAGCCAAATTCTAAAATTTGGGAGAAAAGAAAAAAACACAATTGGATATAAATATTTAATTAAAATATGTTTGCTCAAAAAACGTTGCACTGATATTGCGGTTCCACTTCACCATATAAAGTTCCCAAAATTGTAAGTCCCACACTGCATATAGCGCTGTAAACCGTTATCATCAAATATTATGTTCCTGTAAGTCCTTCAGATGCCTCTCAGTGTTACATCTGCACCAGAACGTTCATGCTGATGCGATAATGGTATATGTCTGATAATCACTATAATACTGGCGGTTATGATACTTTTAACAGAGTGTTCCAGTTATTTGCCAAGCAGTATAGTAATTGTTGTAGTTTCGGCATATATCTCGTATAGATCTTATTACTTGCAAGCCTGGGCGTAGCTATAGGGGGTGCAGAGGTAGCAGTCGCTACTGGGCCCAGGAGCCTGAAGGGGCCCAAAGACCCTTGTGCCGCATAAGATGACACACAAAGCACTGAGGGAAGGGGGCCCAAGCTGAACTCTTGCACCAGGGCCCATGAGCCGTAAGCTACGCTCCAGATGTCCTGGTTAGTCAAGGTTTGACAGGGTTAAACTGCAGCCTTACAACATTACTTGGTTTTTGTTGGTTACTCACGTTTAGATGTCCTATTGTGAATGAGGCCCAAACAAAACCGCGCTGTAAATCCCACTGCCGGAGCGGGGTACAGTGCTATCACACAGATATTTTTCGGGGAGTTAACGTGCAGTACCGCCAGGTCACACGGCGTCTCACGTGTACAGTGGATAGAAGCACTTGTATCTACCACTCCAAGATTGCTGGTTAGAATAAGCCCCCGTCTGAAAAACAGCAATCTTGGAGTGGTAGATACAAGTGCTTCTATCCACTGTACACGTGAGACGCCGTGTGACCTGGCGGTACTGCACGTTAACTCCCCGAAAAATATCTGTGTGATAGCACGGGACCCCGCTCCGGCAGTGGGATTTACGGCTATGTTTTGTTTGGGCCTCATTCACAATAGGACATCTAAACGTGAGTAACCAACAAAAACCAAGTAATGCTGTAAGGCTGCAGTTTAACCCTGTAAAACCTTGACTAACCAGGAGACTTGCAAGTAATAAGATCTATACGAGATATATGCCGAAATAATTACTATACTGCTTGGCAAATAACTGGAACACTCTGTTAAAGTATCATAACCGCCAGTATTATAGTGATTATCAGACATATACTATTATCGCATCAGCATGAACGTTCTGGTGCAGATGTAACACTGAGAGGCATCTGAAGGACTTACAGGAACATAATATTTGATGATAACGGTTTACAGCGCTATATGCAGTGTGGGACTTACAATTTTGGGAACTTTATATGGTGAAGTGGAACCGCAATATCAGTGCAACGTTTTTTAAGCAAAAATATTTTAATTAAATATTTGGATCCAATTGTGTTTGCTTGTTTTTTCTCCAAAATTTTAGAATTTGGCTACAGTAGCAACTGAAACCAATAACTAATCGGTACCGGTTTCGGTGGAGCATACTTTGAGATAACATATGGCTACAGTCCGTTATTGAAGGTACCCATTCACTATCGGTAATCATCAGATTTGACCAGAGAGTTATTGATACAACATATGCTTAATATTGTGAGAGAATTCCATGCAGAATACAGGAGCGACAATTTTAATTTTATTATATTGGAGTTGTTGGTATCTGATTGTTTTATCTGATTGTCTTTATCTTATTGTTTTTATTGTATTTGTTATTAATTTTATTACTCTAATTCCAAGTGCGGGGTGCCCATCCATACATATGTATTATTGAATTATTTCAGTTTGACAGACTGGGGTGAGTCTATAAGGATTGGTAGCACCCTTTCCACATTAGTCTGTGGCCGTCACATTTGTAAGACGTCAATCTTGCTATTGTCTGTAGTCCCCTGATGACGCTGCTGGTGCCACGAAACATGAGGAGCCTCTAACCTACTGAATAATATACAGTCAGGCTCTCAAACAAGTAGCCCCTGACTCCGATACTATTAGGACAAGGGTGCAAAAGGTTTTAGTTTCTTCTGTTTTCATTTCATTTGAAACAATCAAATAAAGGTTACGTTTTTAAAGGGCTTAATAGAGGGAGCTGGTGAACTGTATGTGGCTCTACCATATATATATTGGTGTATATAGTGCTGGTCAAGATGGCTGCTGGCAGTGCTGTGTCTACGCACTTGATGTAGGGTCTTCAGATATTTCCCTTGAGTGGGCTTTCATGTGGATGCTAACACAAGAAAATGTGCCCAGTGATACACCATCATCGTCTTTAGAACTGGCTGGCATAAAGTAATTCCTCGCTAATTAGTTATAGAGTTTCAATTCCTTACTATTGTCCAAATGTCTGCTTGCTGTCAATGAATTGCAATCTTTTTCCTTTCATTCTCATGCTGAATATCACAGCTGAAGTTAGTTACCATGTAGCAGTACAGGTGAAGTGGCCAGAGGCTTAGTTCTGGGACCCCAATGCACAATTTTTAACAGGGCCCCATGACAGTCCCATGTTATTTGTGGCACAGAGACATTTTGCACTCCCTCATGCCTCAGCTGCAGCCATAGTTTGCTCCTGGCAGTGGCATACCTCCCACAGAGACAGGGCACAGAACTGCAGCGGGGTCCCTCCACATATTTTTTAGAATGTTTCGATACGTTATTTCAAAACATTTGTATAAACTTTCCTCCTCTTTCAGTGGCTCTGAAGTCAAATCTGCAAACTGCGACGGGCATTAAGATTGTCCAGACCGGCATCGGACAGGTGAGGAAGACGTCTGATATTCATTACATGGAGGTGTACATATTGTGTATGACAGCCGGCATGGTACATAGCTGAGTACAGGCTACCATAAGTGGCAGCCTGCATTATACAGAGGGACTTACAGCACAATGATTCCTACTGGTTCTAGAGTAAGCAAATGTAAATTCCAGTAGTAATAAATCTCTAAATAAAAATATATATACGGTATATATCTCTAAAAAATATCTCTAATATAAAAATCTCCGATTGCTTCCTGGAGACAATCAGCAAGCTGCTGTTGACAGATCTGTTATTACTGTTTGTCTCTATACCATATTTTCACCACATAATTGTGACTCGCTGTAGATAAAATAAGGATCTGGTTGGGTCATTCATCTTAGTACCCTGCAGCCCGACTCATAAGCCCAAGGGTAGCATGCAGATACAGCAGTTAAAAGCAAATTTCCTCATACCCACCTTTCAGATTCTCTGCCAGTCATGCACCAACACTTGCATGGGCCCCGCTGGTCATTGTTTACTTGACATGTGTTTCCAATTAGTGACCCCAGCAGTTATATCGGTACAGACAGAGGGTCACAAGGCTTTTCAAAATGTCGGAAAACCACTTCCATCAGGCTATTCCAGTGTTATCAAGTTTAGGAGTTTCCTGGTATTTATCTATTTTCCAGCTGGATCCGTCAACAGCAGTTTGTTGGTGGATTCAATGTAGGAACTGCTGACTGAAAAAAAAAAAAAGAAATGCATAAAAAAGGTCTTAAAGGATTTTCTGTTTCTTGCTGCCTGTGGGGCCAATGTGCAGGGGAAGCTTCACTTTAAAAATATGGTAAGATTTATGATCAAGGTCCCGTTAGTTTTCTGCATATTTGCCGAAACAGGACATACAGATGTAAGAACCCATAGAAATGCTGAGATTGTTCTGTGTATGGGCACCTTGAAAAAGATCTCCACCTAGAGTGACCAGGTAACGCACTCTGTACTGCACTCACAGGGACCTGGGGGCCCCTTTTTAGACCAGAGAGATAATAGCAACCATAGCAATTGATCATAGGGGCCAGCAACAGAGGGGAGGGACAGCTACCATTGATGTGGGTGATAAAGGTGCCACTTGAGCAGTTGCTTACAAGGGTTTCCCATGAACGAAACATATCACCTGTCCACAGGATCACCTGGGGCCCCACCGCTGGAACCGCCACCAACCACAAGAATACTGGTCCTGTGTATGTATGCAGCCGCTCCATTGAAGCTTGGCGGAACTGATGGAGATAGCTGAGCTCTGTACTTGCTGTTGGTCCCACAGTCCTTAAATGGAGCTACATGCTTGATTGCCGCTCCATATAAACAAGGGACCAGAATTCACCTCATCATTGGGGGTGCCAGCAGTGGGGCCCCAACCGATCAGAAACGTATTACCTATCCTGTGTAAAGGTGATAAGTGTGGTTTGTTGGAGAACCCTTTAATATAACTTGCAAAGTTCTTGTTACCTGCAGCAACCACTAGAGGGAGCTGAAGATACATAGAAACACATACATGGGGTCCCGAGGTTACTTACTACACCCCTGGATGGAAGAAATGATCCTGACGCTCAGAATTGGGGGATGTTCAATCATAACCCATTCCTCTCCATTACAATTTCCATGGCTGCCATTGAGAGGAATGACAAAGCACAGCCCCCTTGCCTGATCTGTGTCTCGGACCCCTGTTGACTTGACATGTCTGATTGACAATCCCTTTAAATATAATCTATCATAGGGTTATCGTCCCCACCGATCTACGGAGATGTCCTGTCCTTATTTAATAAAAAATCTAGTTGCAATCTATTATAACTTACATAATCACCTCTGGTGATACCTCTAAAACGCCGGTCTTAATAAATGTGCCCCATGGTTCTCGCCCCAATTCTGCTGAGTGGGGGGCCCTCTTCCTGGTGTGATGTCAGAGCTATGCACTGTGCCCTTAACCAATTAGACGCCTCGCCTTTCTGCTCTCTCTACCCTCGCGCAGCATGCAGCCTCACACACACTGAGCACAAGAGTCTGCAGCTGCATCTCCCCTCCTCCCCTCTTCCCTGTCACTATTAGGCTTCTCTCTAAGCTGTTCACTCTGGAAAGGAGAGGGTTAAAATGATATTAACGAGCATTAACCCCTAAAATTACCGGGCCCCACATACTTACCCTGTTAACCAGCACCCGCGATGCTTCTTGTGCCGCCACGGCCGGTGACACTAGGGAGGCGTTTTCCCATCATGGCCTGCTATTGGCTAACCAGCCCCAGCCCCAGGGGCGTAGCTATAGGGGGTGCAGAGGTAGCAGTCGCTACCGGGCCCTGGCGCCTGAGGGGGCCCAAAGACCCTTGTGATGCATAAGAAGACACCTCTGGCTGGAGGGAAGTGGTTAGGTGAAGAATTTGGCAAGGGGGGGGGGGTTAATTTTTGCTATGTGCTTCCCAGCCCCTTGCCACAAAGCACTGAGGGGAGGGGGCCCAAGCTGAACTCTTGCACCAGGGCCCAAGGGCCTTTAGCTACGCCCCTGCCCAGACTCTACGCCCGTTGCCACATGTTTTGATTTGATCTGCGTGATGGGGATATGCAGTGGTGGCCGTGCTGGCATCAGAAGCAACGCTTTACCTGCTGCAGAGTTTGCCATTTTTAACTCTTTCAATTCTAGAAACAGCTTAGAGGGAACAGTGGTCACTATACTGAATTTCTGGGGACTGCAGACAGGGGCAGGAGACTTATAGAGCGGGTAGTAAGACAAAGAAGACACCACTGCCCCTAATATAATATATTACATACTTTATATATGTATCAGCAGCAGCCAGACATCATTGGCCCATGTAACCCCTGCCTTCTGTCTCCTGTCTACAAACTACGCTAGGACGGCCGATGATATTATGGCAAGGGATTGTCATTTAAGCAATTGTCTATTTTGAAATATTCTGATTACCTGCAGCCACCACTAGATGGAGCTCTCTGCCTATATATTTATACCACTTCTGTGGGATTCCTTGAACTCTATGGCTTTGATGGAAAGCAGAGGATTTGGTATCAATGTACAGTAAATCCCAATAATCCGGCATCCTCCGGGCCCTCGATGTGCCCGATTATAGGAAGTTCCAGTGTGTCAGACTGTAACATGTTTATATAGGTGTAAGCGCTCGCCCATGTGCCTGTTTTTTGTGGATAGGCTCATTCTGAGATTTGCTTTGGATCACAGTGTATGTCGCCGGTCCAGATGGGTCCAGGTCCTGCCAAATCTGTACTGGTACCGATGACTTGTACTGGGAGATGACAGACAGATGAGAGTTACTATGAGGAGTGATAGATGCGACAAAGCGCGGGGTGTATCACGCTGAGATCACATGAAAATCATCAGTAGGTTGCCATGACAACCCAATTTGGAAGACCCATTTCCGTATTTGATTGCATAATATAAAATGGTGATCAGGGCGGCAATCAGTGCATCTGAGAAAAGGTCAAGTGTCCTAGAAAAATGACCTTATGTACAGTATGTGGTGGAAGATATGTGACAGCTCTGTATGTCAGTGCCTCTCTATGTGACAGCTCTGTATGTCAGTGCCTCTCTATGTGACAGCTCTGTATGTCAGTGCCTCTCTATGTGACAGCTCTGTATGTCAGTGCCTCTCTATGTGACAGCTCTGTATGTCAGTGCCTCTCTATGTGACAGCTCTGTATGTCAGTGCCTCTCTATGTGACAGCTCTGTATGTCGGTGCCTCTCTATGTGACAGCTCTGTATGTCAGTGCCTCTCTATGTGACAGCTCTGTATGTCAGTGCCTCTCTATGTGACAGCTCTGTATGTCAGTGCCTCTCTATGTGACAGCTCTGTATGTCAGTGCCTCTCTATGTGACAGCTCTGTATGTCAGTGCCTCTCTATGTGACAGCTCTGTATGTCGGTGCCTCTCTATGTGACAGCTCTGTATGTCAGTGCCTCTCTATGTGACAGCTCTGTATGTCAGTGCCTCTCTATGTGACAGCTCTGTATGTCGGTGGCTCTCTATGTGACAGCTCTATATGTCGGTGGCTCTCTATGTGACAGCTCTATATGTCGGTGGCTCTCTATGTGACAGCTCTATATGTCGGTGGCTCTCTATGTGACAGCTCTGTATGTCGGTGGCTCTCTATGTGACAGCTCTGTGTGTCAGTGCCTCTCTATGTGACAGCTCTGTATATCAGTGGCTCTCTATGTGACAGCTCTGTATATAAGTGGCTCTCTATGTGACAGCTCTCTATGTGACAGCTCTGTATATCAGTGGCTCTCTATGTGACAGCTCTGTATATCAGTGGCTCTCTATGTGACAGCTCTGTATATCAGTGGCTCTCTATGTGACAGCTCTCTATGTGACAGCTCTGTATATCAGTGGCTCTTTATGTGACAGCTCTCTATGTGACAGCTCTGTATATCAGTGGCTCTCTATGTGACAGCTCTCTATGTGACAGCTCTGTATATCAGTGGCTCTCTATGTGACAGCTCTATATGTCGGTGGCTCTCTATGTGACAGCTCTATATGTCGGTGGCTCTCTATGTGACAGCTCTGTATGTCGGTGGCTCTCTATGTGACAGCTCTGTATATCAGTGGCTCTCTATGTGACAGCTCTGTATATCAGTGGCTCTCTATGTGACAGCTCTCTATGTGACAGCTCTGTATATCAGTGGCTCTCTATGTGACAGCTCTGTATATCAGTGGCTCTCTATGTGACAGCTCTGTATATCAGTGGCTCTCTATGTAACAGCTCTGTATATCAGTGGCTCTCTATGTGACAGCTCTCTATGTGACAGCTCTGTATATCAGTGGCTCTTTATGTGACAGCTCTCTATGTGACAGCTCTGTATATCAGTGGCTCTCTATGTGACAGCTCTCTATGTGACAGCTCTGTATATCAGTGGCTCTCTATGTGACAGCTCTGTATGTCGGTGGCTCTCTATGTGACAGCTCTGTGTGTCAGTGCCTCTCTATGTGACAGCTCTGTATGTCGGTGGCTCTCTATGTGACAGCTCTGTATGTCAGTGCCTCTCTATGTGACAGCTCTGTATATCAGTGGCTCTCTATGTGACAGCTCTGTATATCAGTGGCTCTCTATGTGACAGCTCTCTATGTGACAGCTCTGTATATCAGTGGCTCTCTATGTGACAGCTCTGTATATCAGTGGCTCTCTATGTGACAGCTCTGTATATCAGTGGCTCTCTATGTGACAGCTCTGTATATCAGTGGCTTTCTATGTGACAGCTCTCTATGTGACAGCTCTGTATGTCAGTGGCTCTCTATGTGACAGCTCTGTATGTCGGTGGCTCTCTATGTGACAGCTCTGTATGTCGGTGGCTCTCTATGTGACAGCTCTGTATGTCGGTGGCTCTCTATGTGACAGCTCTATGTGTCAGTGGCTCTCTATGTGACAGCTCTGTATGTCAGTGGCTCTCTATGTGACAGCTCTGTATGTCAGTGGCTCTCTATGTGACAGCTCTGTATATCAGTGGCTCTCTATGTGACAGCTCTGTATATCAGTGGCCTCTATGTGACAGCTCTATGTGACAGCTCTGTATATCAGTGGCTCTCTATGTGACAGCTCTGTATATCAGTGGCTCTCTATGTGACAGCTCTGTATATCAGTGGCTTTCTATGTGACAGCTCTCTATGTGACAGCTCTGTATATCAGTGGCTCTCTATGTGACAGCTCTCTATGTGACAGATCTGTATGTCAGTAGCTCTCTATGTGACAGCTCTGTATATCAGTGGCTTTCTATGTGACAGCTCTCTATGTGACAGCTCTGTATATCAGTGGCTCTCTATGTGACAGCTCTGTATATCAGTGGCTCTCTATGTGACAGCTCTGTATGTCAGTGCCTCTCTATGTGACAGCTCTGTATGTCGGTGGCTCTCTATGTGACAGCTCTATATGTCGGTGGCTCTCTATGTGACAGCTCTATATGTCGGTGGCACTCTATGTGACAGCTCTGTATGTCGGTGGCTCTCTATGTGACAGCTCTGTATATCAGTGGCTCTCTATGTGACAGCTCTGTATATCAGTGGCTCTCTATGTGACAGCTCTGTATATCAGTGGCTCTCTATGTGACAGCTCTGTATATCAGTGGCTTTCTATGTGACAGCTCTCTATGTGACAGCTCTGTATATCAGTGGCTCTCTATGTGACAGCTCTCTATGTGACAGATCTGTATGTCAGTAGCTCTCTATGTGACAGCTCTGTATATCAGTGGCTTTCTATGTGACAGCTCTCTATGTGACAGCTCTGTATATCAGTGGCTCTCTATGTGACAGCTCTGTATATCAGTGGCTCTCTATGTGACAGCTCTGTATGTCAGTGCCTCTCTATGTGACAGCTCTGTATGTCGGTGGCTCTCTATGTGACAGCTCTATATGTCGGTGGCACTCTATGTGACAGCTCTGTATGTCGGTGGCTCTCTATGTGACAGCTCTGTGTGTCAGTGCCTCTCTATGTGACAGCTTTGTATGTCGGTGGCTCTCTATGTGACAGCTCTGTATGTCAGTGCCTCTCTATGTGACAGCTCTGTATATCAGTGGCTCTCTATGTGACAGCTCTGTATATCAGTGGCTCTCTATGTGACAGCTCTGTATATCAGTGGCTCTCTATGTGACAGCTCTGTATATCAGCGGCTCTCTATGTGACAGCTCTGTATATCAGTGGCTCTCTATGTGACAGCTCTGTATATCAGTGGCTCTCTATGTGACAGCTCTCTATGTGACAGCTCTGTATATCAGTGGCTCTCTATGTGACAGCTCTCTATGTGACAGCTCTGTATATCAGTGGCTCTCTATGTGACAGCTCTGTATATCAGTGGCTCTCTATGTGACAGCTCTCTATGTGACAGCTCTGTATATCAGTGGCTCTCTATGTGACAGCTCTGTATATCAGTGGCTCTCTATGTGACAGCTCTCTATGTGACAGCTCTGTATATCAGTGGCTCTCTATGTGACAGCTCTGTATATCAGTGGCTCTCTATGTGACAGCTCTGTATATCAATGGCTCTCTATGTGACAGCTCTGTTTATCAGTGGCTCTCTATGTGACAGCTCTCTATGTGACAGCTCTGTATATCAGTGGCTCTCTATGTGACAGCTCTCTATGTGACAGCTCTGTATATCAGTGGCTCTCTATGTGACAGCTCTGTATGTCGGTGGCTCTCTATGTGACAGCTCTGTGTGTCAGTGCCTCTCTATGTGACAGCTCTGTATGTCGGTGGCTCTCTATGTGACAGCTCTGTATGTCAGTGCCTCTCTATGTGACAGCTCTGTATGTCGGTGGCTCTCTATGTGACAGCTCTATATGTCGGTGGCTCTCTATGTGACAGCTCTATATGTCGGTGGCACTCTATGTGACAGCTCTGTATGTCGGTGGCTCTCTATGTGACAGCTCTGTGTGTCAGTGCCTCTCTATGTGACAGCTTTGTATGTCGGTGGCTCTCTATGTGACAGCTCTGTATGTCAGTGCCTCTCTATGTGACAGCTCTGTATATCAGTGGCTCTCTATGTGACAGCTCTGTATATCAGTGGCTCTCTATGTGACAGCTCTGTATATCAGTGGCTCTCTATGTGACAGCTCTGTATATCAGCGGCTCTCTATGTGACAGCTCTGTATATCAGTGGCTCTCTATGTGACAGCTCTGTATATCAGTGGCTCTCTATGTGACAGCTCTCTATGTGACAGCTCTGTATATCAGTGGCTCTCTATGTGACAGCTCTCTATGTGACAGCTCTGTATATCAGTGGCTCTCTATGTGACAGCTCTGTATATCAGTGGCTCTCTATGTGACAGCTCTCTATGTGACAGCTCTGTATATCAGTGGCTCTCTATGTGACAGCTCTGTATATCAGTGGCTCTCTATGTGACAGCTCTCTATGTGACAGCTCTGTATATCAGTGGCTCTCTATGTGACAGCTCTGTATATCAGTGGCTCTCTATGTGACAGCTCTGTATATCAATGGCTCTCTATGTGACAGCTCTGTTTATCAGTGGCTCTCTATGTGACAGCTCTCTATGTGACAGCTCTGTATATCAGTGGCTCTCTATGTGACAGCTCTGTATATCAATGGCTCTCTATGTGACAGCTCTGTTTATCAGTGGCTCTCTATGTGACAGCTCTCTATGTGACAGCTCTGTATATCAGTGGCTCTCTATGTGACAGCTCTCTATGTGACAGCTCCTGATTCTATGTATCTGTCATGTTGCAGTTCTTGCAGTTGTCCCTGTCTCATCTTATTGATTACAGGTTAATGTGGGGGAAGGGCTCTTGGCGGGGGCATGGGGGGGAGGTGTCCTCCAGCTGCAAGAAAGGGGGGTGAACATGGGTGGTGTCAGTCTGCCTTCGGGTGGGGGGAGGGAGGGCGGACGCCTGCGAGGGGAATCACGCCTCTTTTCAGTAACATGGAGCTGTTGTCATGGCAACCTCTTTTGATGTGACAAGTGCTGTGATTGTGACGGAGAAGCTGATGTTCTAGGGAGCTAACAGTGGCACGGAGAGGGTACAAGAGACCCCATCCCACACCCACACACCCTGCCTGCCGCTCCCATCATCTCCTCTCCTCCATCACTGCTCTCCATCCCCCCCTGTGCCTCACTTGCCCATCTTTTGTGCCCCCCTCGGTATAGTCCATCCACCCTCATCACCTCATCCCCGAGATCCGCTCATTCATTGCACACACAGCCTCATCTGGACGCCTCTTTCTCACTTTTCCAAGACCCCCTGGCCTTCTCGCTTCCTCCCATTCCATCCCTAATTCCTCCATTAGTCCCATTGTATTGTCTCCCTTTGGCCCAGAGCTTTGTGTGTGTGACATGAATAAGGTTCGGGGCCCTAAGATCCCAGTTTTGTCATCGCCCCCCCCTCCCCTTGGAGAACTCAGTAAGGAGGCGCTCAGGTTGATCTGTCCTCAGCTGCCATTAGGTAAGTTGTATGAGAGCAGCTCCTCTCCACTTCTATCTGTGCAGGAGGGTGTTGCCTCAAAATGGAGAGAAGCTTTTTTTTTTTTTTTTGCATTTTGAATTTTTTGCATTATTTTATATCTTTTTTTCTACTACGGCTTTCTTTATGTTTATTCCATATTCTTCTTTTCTACTGAACGCGATCGATATAAAGCGGCATAGCCTCGGCCCTTGTAGCCTAGACGGGCTTAAGGCCAATAGAACCTCCTTAGGCTCTGGGTTCACATTGACCTTGACAAGACCAGTTAACCTCTGGATCCGGCCGGGTCTGGATTGCAAGCTCTGTGGGCACAGCAGTGTCAATTGGAATTGCAAATGCAGGCCTGTGCAGCAGAGGGGAGGATGTCAGTCTTATCGGATGTGTGATCTGTAGAGTCAGATATGGGATATCAGTCCAGCATATGGATGTACAGAGCTTGTAGTTTCTACCATTGCACAGAAATTCTATATTTTTTATGATGTGTAGGATGAATATCTCATGTGCCAACGTTTGCTTTTTGCATCGGAATTCTTAATTTTATCTTTTTGCATCTAAATGACTTGGATCGTTTTTATGTGTATTAGAGTAGGGCAATATTTACATCAGATCCGATACAATGTTACAATTTTGTACAAAAGCAAAACAACGTCAAAAGTGTTTTATGGAAGAAATCTCCAGAACTTACATCATTTGTGTATGTAGATGACTGTAGTTTTTAACGGGCTGCGCCCTATAGGTGATAAATGTATGATCGCCGGGGGTCCAACCACTGGAACGCCCCGGGATTACAAGAGCGGCCGTTCTTGAGTATCGGCATGATCACCGATTCATTCACATTTATGGGGCGTATGAAGCTAAGTATTGATAGACAGTGGGACTCAGGGACCCCTATCCTCATGATCAGTGGGGACAGTGTCGGACTGGGGTACCTAGGGCCCACCAGTAACATTTATTTTGGGGGCCCACCGTACAAATACATTCAAATATAATAAATAATCTAACAAGTTTTTTACATGAACATAGGCCGGTTGAGGTGCTGTACATTGAATATATGTATGTAGCTCAGTAAGTATACTGTGTTATGTGCCACTTGTGCAGGGGGTGGGAGACTAGGGGCCCACCTTGCTCAGGGGCCCACCGGGGTATTCCCCTGTACCCCTGTGGGCCAGTCCGAGCCTGAGTGGGGACCCAGCGGTCAGACCCCAGCGGTCATACATTTATCACTGATCCTGAGCCAAGGTGATACATGTTGCTTATAGACAAAGCCCTTTAATGTTTTTGAATATTTTTGTCCTTAAGGCCACCATGTCAATAAATGTTTTCTACAACAGTTCTAATATGAAGATTAATAGTTGTGGATCATGGAGATCTGTGGTCCTTCAGGGTGGAAGATGTTCTTGGAAGCGATCTATAGACCCTCATAGCTCATCAAGTGCTCATTTTCAAAAAGAACAAAAAGCAAGTGTCCATAGTAGGCAATCCCATTAATCAGGTATTTGATACAGAGCCAGAATGAATTTCCTTGGCCCCACCAGAGGAAATGTTTCTCTGCTAGACCTTATGGGCCCTGCCTTATAAACAACCCTGTGTTATAAAGGGCCCGCTGGAGTATTTTCTGGTACTCTGGTGGGGCAGTCCTACCCTGATTTGATCTGGTGTTTAGAGGTCAGAAGAGATCTGAATAATCAGGCCCAGGGGCGTAGCTAACGGCTCATAGGCCCTGGTGCAAGAGTTCAGCTTGGGCCCCCCCTTCCCTCGGTGCTCTGTGTGTCGTCTTATGCGGCACAGGGGACTTTGGGCCCCCTCAGGCTCCTGGGCCTGGTAGCGACTGCTACCTCTGCACCCCCTATAGCTACGCCCATGACCAGGCCCATGCCCATCTTCTCCCAAAAGTTGACTTAAAACCTGAAGAAACCTTTGCAGAACTCTGTTTTAGTCTGCTCCTCAGATTGCTGTGTGGCTAAGAAGGTATTTCTTGGATTTGTAGATTGCCCAACAGTTGGAGAGACTCGAGTTGAAGACTATTGGTTCACAGCATGAGCAGATGGGGTCTCTCTTGGGGTCTCCTAAGGGTGTGTGTGTCCAACTATAGACATAGGTCAACCCAAAACTACGGTCACTCCAGAACTTCGAATATAACGCCCAAAACCCAATGCAGAAGAGTCATCGTATGTTCTTCAAGTCTTGCACTGTGGACTGAAATGAGACAATCATAGGGTTAAATAATTTTTACATGTAAAAATAAGAGGAAAGAAGCCAGAATCGACAGGGTTTAATCAGATCAAATTCACAATATGATATTCGGCTCTTGAATAATTCAGTTTTGCATTGGACACAATATAAGGATTCCGATAAATCTGATTACTAGTGGCAGCTGAGATGGTGAGGACATAAGGCTGTCAGGGAGAATGTCCATAGTGATCATCCTTTAATAACTCAGGGTGAACTGAGATCTGAACTGAGGGCGACAGAGGAGACACGGAGCGGGGACAATATTACAGCACACTTCTTCCATGTCTCTTAATGCTCTAGTAATCAGATTTATTTGTAAGAACATTCACAGGGATCACAAGTCGAAGTTATACAATTATCTTCATGAATCCCGTGTCATCATACTACATGGACAGAGTATGTCACCGTATACCGTATAGTGTACATGCCTATTAAAGTGGCCCTGTGTCCAGATATAGGCCCCAGAGAGATCCCTTGCCTGTGAGTAGGAAATTCCCAAGTCTATTTCATGAAGCCAATTACAAAGGTTCTTCATTTCATCCTGTATTAGAGGTTTCTGGTATTAATCCGTGTCCTTCTCCATATACAGAGGAGCAATGCCACCACCACCACCTTCCCCCATGCCTCTCACTTTGGGGACACTTTCCGATTTGTTCTCCTCATCTTCATCGCACTGGCCTGCATAGCTGGAATCGTAATCGCCTCTGCTGTGATCTTCTGCTTACGACAACATGCCAAGCAGCGGGAAAAAGAGCGACTTGCAGGACTTGGGCCGGAAGGAGCCGGGGACTCCACTTTTGAGTATCAGGTAAAGACTCATGTTGTCTTGAAGGGTTAGTGTTATAGTAGTTATATTCTTGTACATAGGAGGCAGTATTATAGTAGTTATATTCTTGTACATAGGAGAAGTATTATAGTAGTTATATTCTTGTACATAGGAGCAGTATTATAGTAGTTATATTCTTGTACATAGGAGCAGTATTATAGCAGTTATATTCTTGTACATAGGAGCAGTATTATAGTAGTTATATTCCTGTACATAGGAGCAGTATTATAGTAGTTATATTCCTGTACATAGGAGCAGTATTATAGTAGTTATATTCTTGTACATAGGAGCAGTATTATAGTAGTTATATTCCTGTACATAGGAGCAGTATTATAGTAGTTATATTCTTGTACATAGGAGCAGTATTATAGTAGTTATATTCTTGTACATAGGAGCAGTATTATAGTAGTTATATTCTTGTACATAGGAGCAGTATTATAGTAGTTATATTCTTGTACATAGGAGCAGTATTATAGTAGTTATATTCTTGTACATAGGAGCAGTATTATAGTAGTTATATTCTTGTATATAGGAGCAGTATTATAGTAGTTATATTCTTGTACAGAGGAGGCAGTATTATAGTAGTTATATTCTTGTACATAGGAGCAGTATTATAGTAGTTATATTCTTGTACATAGGGAGCAGTATTATAGTAGTTATATTCTTGTACACAGGAGGTAGTATTATAGTAGTTATATTCTTGTACACAAGAGCAGTATTATAATAGTTATATTCTTGTATATAGGAGGTAGTATTATAATAGTTATATTCTTGTACATAGGAGGCAGTATTATAGTAATTATATTATTGTACATAGGAGGCAGTATTATAGTAGTTATATTCTTGTACATATGAGCAGTATTATAGTAGTTATTTTCTTGTACATAGGAGCAGTATTATAGTAGTTATATTCTTGTACATAGGAGGCAGTATTATAGTAGTTATTTTCTTGTACATAGGAGCAGTATTATAGTAATTATATTATTGTACATAGGAGGCAGTATTATAGTAGTTATATTCTTGTACATAGGAGCAGTATTATAGTAGTTATATTCTTGTACATAGGAGCAGTATTATAGAAGTTATATTCTTGTACATAGGAGCAGTATTATAGTAGTTATATTCTTGTACATAGGGGGCAGTATTATAGTAGTTATTTTATTGTACATAGGGGGCAGTATTATAGTAGTTATTTTATTGTACATAGGGGGCAGTATTATAGATGTTATATTGTTGTACATAGGAGCAGTATTATACTAGTTATATTCTTGTACATAGGAGACAGTATTATAGTAGTTATATTCTTGTACATAGGAGCAGTATTATAGCAGTTATATTCTTGTACATAGGAGCAGTATTATTATACTAATTATTTTTGTTTATCACGGAGAGCACTGTTACTACAATAAGTATACTACAGACACAGGAGAAAGTTCTTCTTACATTTATTATATTACTGAAATCGACCTTTGCTTATTCCTGCCTTTGCATTTACAGCAATTGTTTTCTATAAAGCTATTAACCGTTTCACTTACTGGAGCAATTGCAAAGAGCAGGAGGAGATAATCAGATTCGCTATGCCTGCTCCTAGTGCTGTTTATGGAGCTGGTAGTCTTATGCAGCAGAGGCAGTTGGGATAGGAAGATGCTTCTACAACGGCCTTTCTTCCCTTCTGTACAGTATATGGCGACGGCTGAAAGCATGGGGCAGAGCAGCTGTCTGAAATTTGATTTCCTTACCATTGTTTTCCCTTATTACCCGTATTGCTTCTATTCAGATATTAGGTAGATATTGGAGATTTGCTGTAAATTAACCTTCTCCTTAATATCAATGGTGACTGGAAATTCACTTTAAGGTTTTATGAAACACAAAATGCCATTATTTATGTATGAGATTGGGTCGCTCAGCCAATTATTCTACCCATTGGATGTAAGATTGGCACCTGGTGTCTCAGATCTAACTCTGTGTCTTTGACTTTGGCTGCCTTGTCTCATCCCGTCGAGTACGCCACTTCTTACCGTTCAGCCCTAATAGACAGGGCTTACCTTTGGAGCTTTCTGTAACTGCTAAAGTCAGTTCTGTCCTTATAATCACATAGGTCGAGATAACTCGCTTCTTTATGTCTTTCCATCTCAATGCAGGATCTTTGCAGGCAGCACATGGCTGGAAAATCTCTCTTCAGTCGCACAGAGGGAACTGGGGCAGCGGCGGAGAACTCCCGTGTAAGCAGCGTGTCTTCCCAATTTAGTGATGTCCCACAACCAAGCCCTAGTTCCCACAGCAGTACTCCATCCTGGTGTGAGGAGCCCGTGCAGTCCAACATGGACATTTCTACCGGTCACATGATCCTGGTGAGTGAAATGCGTAGGGAGATAGTAAAGCCTCCGCACATAAATGATACTAGATGCTCGTCTGTTGTGATTTGAGTACTTTTAGTTTAGCGAATGCCCCATATTTTTGCCGTGACATCCCGCAGGCATACATGGAAGATCATCTGAGAAATAGGGATCGTCTGGCCAAGGAGTGGCAAGCGCTGGGTGCCTACCAGGCTGAGCCAAACGCTTGCTCTATTGCCAAGAATGATACCAACCTGAAGAAGAATAGGAATCCAGACTTTGTACCTTGTGAGTGCCATAGTTGTATTTTACCACTAAGCCGACTCCATATCTCCTCACTACCATCCACAGTAAGTGAGAACGACCTCCAAAAAATCCTGCAAAAAATGGACATCGCGCAGTTTAAAGGAGTTGTCCAGAATTAGTAAACTATGGTTGCTTTATTAAAAAAAAAACAGCCCTGCGCCTGTTCATGCGTTATGCCTGGGACTGCGGCTGAGCTCCATTTAGGCCCTATTCACACGTCCGCACCCGTTCCGCAAATCTGCGGAACGGGTGCGGACCCATTCATTTTGAATGGGGACGCGATGGATGCGGAGAGCACACACTGTGCTCTCCACATCCGCATTTGCGGAGCTCGCCGCCGATCTTCCGGTTGGTGGCTCCGCAAAAATATAGAGCATGTCCTATTCTTGCCCGCAATTGCGGACAGGTATAGGCATCTCTATGGGGCTGGCAGCAAGGTGTGTTGCGGATTGCGAATCTGCAACACACTACGGACGTGTGAATTAGGCCTTAAGTGAATGGTACTGAGCTGCAATACCACAAACAGCCTGTGGACAGGTGTGGTGCTGTTTTTGGACAACCCCTTTAACCTTAGACCCTATTGGCGACATATGACACTGTATAGATATACAATGGGAACCATCAGAGTCGCCCTCTGGGCGTGCCCACGTTTACCAGGTCTATTTGGACGTAGCTGGTCGCCATTTTCTCCTGCTGATTCGTTATGTGGATTCAGTGTTTTCGCCTTGTTCTCTCAGTGATTTTCTCTCTCTCCTGTAGACGACCACGCACGTATAAAGCTGAGGAGCGATAACAACCCGTCCCGCAGCGATTATATCAACGCCAGTCCCATCGTACGTAATAGTCACTGATTGTTCCTGTAAATCAGATGAGTCACGTTGTTCTCCAGCTGCTAATATTACAACCCCCATCAAGCACTACTACCAGAACATGGTGTTCCCCAGGAAGAGCTTACAAATGGTTCTGACTGGTAACGGATACATGGAACTGGCATCAACCAAAGTAACGGCCAGTGCTGGGAGGAATGTATAGGAATTGCAATCGCTTAGGCTGAGTTCACACGACCATTCAGCTTTCCGTTCTTCTGATCATCAGAAGAAGAGAAAAAAAAGAGGATCTCGTAAAAAAAACGGATCCTGTGGCATCAGTTGTCATCCATTTGAGCCATTTCTATCTAAGATCCTTTTGCTTTTAGACGGAAAATAAAAGTACTGCATGCAGGACTTTTTCTCCCATTAAAAAAAAACGGATCTCACCCAGATGGATGACAACTGATGCAACAGGATCCGTTTTATTTACAGGATCCTGTTTTTTTTTTCTCTCTCTCTCTTCTTTTGACAGATCAGAAGAACGGAAAGCTAAACATTGATGTGAATGAACCCTTAGGGTGGGTTCACATCAGCGTTATGGATTCCGTCATTGTTTTCCGTTATAACATGGTTATAACGGAAAATACCGGAATCTATAAGATGGAAGTCAAAACGGAAGCCTTTAAGAGGCATAATAGAAGTCTATGGGGATCATAACAGATCTTTATGGTTCCCGTTATGCAAGATGGAAAAAAAAAAGTCCTGTCGACTTTTTTTTCTGTTCTGCTTAACGGAAACCAGACTTTTATTATGCCTCTTAAAGGCTTCCGTTTTCACTTCCGTCTTATGGATTCCGGTATTTTCCGTTATAACCATGTTATAACGGAAAACAATGACGGAATCCATAACGCTGATGTGAACCCACCCTTATCAGTGCATAGATAGATATGAGAGATAGATAGATGGATGGATAGATAGATAGATAGATAGATAGATAGATAGATAGATAGATAGATATGAGATAGATAGATAGATAGATAGATAGATATGAGATAGATAGATAGATAGATAGATAGATAGATAGATATGAGATAGATAGATAGATAGATAGAAAGATAGATAGATATGAGAGAGATAGATAGATATGAGATAGATAGATAGATAGATAGATAGATAGATAGATAGATAGATAGATATGAGATAGATAGATAGATAGATAGATAGATAGATAGATAGATAGATATGAGATAAATAGATATGAGATAGATAGATAGATAGATAGATAGATAGAAGATAGATAGATAGATATGAGATAGATAGATAGATAGATAGATATGAGATACATAGATAGATATTAGATAGATAGATAGATAGATAGATAGATATTAGATAGATAGATAGATAGATAGATAGATAGATAGATAGATAGATATGAGATAAATAGATATGAGATAGATAGATAGATAGATAGATAGATAGAAGATAGATAGATAGATATGAGATAGATAGATAGATAGATAGATATGAGATACATAGATAGATATTAGATAGATAGATAGATAGATAGATATGAGATAAATAGATATGAGATAGATAGATAGATAGATAGATAGATAATAGATAGATAGATATGAGATAGATAGATATGAGATAGATAAGAGATAGATAGATATGAGATAGATAGATAGATAGATAGATAGATATGAGATAGACAGATATTAGATAGATAGATGATAGATAGATAGATATGTGATAGATAGATGGATAAATAGATAGATAAGAGATAGATAGATATATATGAGATAGACAGATAGATAGATAGATAGATAGATATGTGATAGATAGATGGATAAATAGATAGATAGATGATTTGTCTAGTTCTGTGTTGCACCTCAGTCTATAGCTGTTATTTGCTGTGCTGCTAGTTCTTCTTTCTATAGATAGATATTTGGATTTGGAATGTTCTCCAGTCTTGTTAATAGAGATGGTGAATCAGATTTTTCCAGATATTTTCTATTGTCGGTTTCTATGATTCTGTATCACAGATTGAACACGACCCTCGTATGCCGGCTTACATCGCCACCCAGGGGCCCCTCTCTCACACCATTGCTGATTTCTGGCAGGTGAGTTTGGATGATTACAATGTCTCCTGCCTCGCCTGTAGATCTGTGTAATATCACCCGGGATCACGTCTGTTCGTCTCCTCTCTAGATGGTTTGGGAGAACGGCTGCACAGTGATAGTGATGCTGAGCCCCCTGGTGGAGGACGGGGTTAAGCAGTGCGATCGCTATTGGCCTGATGAAGGATCCTCTCTCTACCACATCTATGAGGTCAGTGAAGCCTCTGCTCCAGTACCCCAGTCTATGTGGACACCCCGCATGGAGGCTGCCCAGACTGGAAATCTTGCAGGGACCCAAAAGTGAATCTACATTTTTAGACTGGGCAACTTCACAATGTCTGGTTCATCCAATCAGCTGCATCCATCAGCTGCTGCAGAACCTCTTTGACAAAAGAATACAGCCCTTTATGTTAATCAGTGACCAACATTAAGTTCTCCCTTCCTCTTCGAAATTATGTTCCTAATGTGTCTTAATCCCCTGCATAAGGATGAATTTACTGCTGCCTGCAGCCACCACTAGGGGGAGCTCACTGCATATGACTTATATTGACCTGAATAAGAAAACAGTATGGAGTGAGCTCCCCCTAGTGGTGGCTGCAGGCAGGTAGAATTTTATCTCTATGGCTAAAAAAAGTGAAAGTGAAATGGTGCAAAAAAGGTGGAGGTCCACTTTAAGATATAACTTAGTTGTGCATTATAGTATATATTTGTCTTAGGTCACATGTTCTATATTCTTCCTCGTCTCAGGTGAATCTTGTGTCTGAACATATCTGGTGTGAAGATTTCCTGGTTCGCAGTTTTTACCTAAAGAATGTCCAAACCCAAGAGACCCGAACTCTAACACAATTCCACTTCCTGAGCTGGCCAGCAGAGGGCACCCCCAGCAGCACTCGCCCATTGCTGGACTTCCGCAGGTGAGCGCCCCAATCTCCTTTTATTTACAGCTAAGGCTACTTTCACACATGGGCATAACTATAAGGGGTGCAGAGGTAGCAGTCGCTACCGGGCCCAGGAGCCTGAGGGGCCCAAAGACCCTTGTGCCGCATAAGAAGACACACAAAGCACTGAGGGAAGGGGGGCCCAAGCTGAACTCCTGCACCAGGGCCCATGAGCCGTTAGCCCTGCTTTTACTCTAGCGTTTTAGATTCCGTTTGTGAGATCCATTTCAGGGCTCTCACAAACGGTCCAAAACGCATTAGTTCAGCCCCAATGCATTCTGAATGGATAAGGATCTGCTCAGAATGCATCAGTTCGGCTCCGTTCCGCTTCTATTTCGTTCTGAAGGCGGACACCAAAACGCAGCTTGCCGCATTTTTGTGTCCGTCTGACGATGCGAAGCCGAATGGATCCGTTTTGACTTACAATGTAAGTCAATGGGGACGGATCCGTGTTTAATGACACAATAACGGATACGGATCTGTTCTGAATGGATACAAGCGTTTGCATTATAGGTGGGGATCCGTCTGTGCAAATAAACTGACGGATCCGCACCAACGCAAGTGTGAAAGTAGCCTTAGGCCTCATGCACACGAACGTGTGCAACCCGTGCCCGTATTGCGGACCGCATTTGCGGATCCGCAATACACGGGCACCATTCTGTGGCCATTCCGCATCACGGATGCGGACCCATTCATTTCAATGGGTCCGCAAATCCGGAGATGCGGAACGGTGCGGAATGGAATGACGGAACGGAACACTACGGAAGCACTACAGAGTGCTTCCGCGGGGTTCCGTTCCGTACTTCCGTCCCGCAAAAAGATAGAACATGTCCTATCTTTTTGCGGGCAGACTAGATCGCGGACCCATTCAAGTGAATGGGTCCGCGATCCGCTGCGGCTGCCCCACGGCCGGTGCCCGAGCATTGCGGGCCGCAATTTGCAGCCCGCAATACGGGCACGGGGTGCACACGTTCGTGTGCATGAGGCCTAAGACGGGTGATCCGTGTAGGCTGGGGTCTTGTGAAAATCCTTGGGAGGTGAGAATTTCTGCAAACCCCATGCAGATGAAAGGGACAGAATCAAATGTTTTAACAAGAAATCTGCAACGTGTGAATATAACCCAATAACAAAGACTTTTTACAGTTGTATCCAGTTTAGAAAATCCCCTGCCTGGACTCCAGACTGATACATTGTAACAAAGTACCAGGGCTGTAGATATTTGTGTTTCTGTTGCCCTTAGTTCTCAGAGGATTGTCCCGACTGGATCCGACTGTGAGAATTATTAAAATCTTTACAGGTTTTCATGTGCGAGAGTGTTTTCATTCACTGACAGCAAGCGAAGATCTTGAAAATGGTAAAGAACTGAAACACAAAGTACATTACAAAGTTGTCAAACTATTGATGATATAACGATTCTGGTTTAATGAAGTAAAACTGGAATCTCCTTCCCGCACCGGCCCTGACCGCGCTGTTAACCCTTTATACTCCAGGAGGTGATACGTTTCCGCCACTTGTTTCTTCACAGACGCGCGGCGTCCGGATCCTGTCTTGGAGCCCCTTTATTCTCCTACTTGCATCTTCCCGGGTATCAGCTCACGGCTGCCCTTGTCATTTTTGTGATTTGCAGCTTGTAATTTTGGTCTCAGTTGCATAGTCACAAAAGTGATCATGAGCAGGTGGGACGCGCCTCCGCCACCAGGGGGCACCGTCTGTCCTCTGGTCTCCACGCTGGATATAGGCAGAAGGTGACACTAGAGAGAAGGGGTCTGACAACCTCCTCTTTACCATGGACGTCATGAACTTGGAACGCCCCCTTACCTGGTGCATACACTTTGCATGGTGGAGTAGGGGGACTTGTCTTACATGGGATGGGGGGGTCAGTAAGTGGCAGTAATATCCTTTAAATACTGGTGACACTGGTGTGAATGTGCCGTCTTGTGTTACAGGAAGGTGAACAAATCTTTCCGAGGACGATCCTGCCCCATTATTGTGCACTGCAGGTAACAGTACAGTCTCACATAGACATACACTATGTGTGCACAGCTCTGCTATACCGTGACCCAGGACATACACTATATGTGCACAGCTCTGCTATACCGTGACCCAGGACATACACTATGTGTGCACAGCTCTGCTATACCGTGACCCAGGACATACACTATGTGTGCACAGCTCTGCTATACCGTGACCCAGGACATACACTATATGTGCACAGCTCTGCTATACCGTGACCCAGGACATACACTATATGTGCACAGCTCTGCTATACCGTGACCCAGGACATACACTATATGTGCACAGCTCTGCTATACCGTGACCCAGGACATACACTATATGTGCACAGCTCTGCTATACCGTGACCCAGGACATACACTATATGTGCACAGCTCTGCTATACCGTGACCCAGGACATACACTACAGGTGCACAGCTCTGCTATACCATGACCCAGGACATACACTATATGTGCACAGCTCTGCTATACCGTGACCCAGGACATACACTATATGTGCACAGCTCTGCTATACCGTGACCCAGGACATACACTACAGGTGCACAGCTCTGCTATACCGTGATCCAGGACATACACTATATGTGCACAGCTCTGCTATACCGTGACCCAGAACATACACTATATGTGCACAGCTCTGCTATACCGTGACCCAGGACATACAGTACAGGCGCACAGCTCTGCTATACCGTGACCCAGGACATACACTATATGTGCACAGCTCTGCTATACCGTGACCCAGGACATACACTACATGTGCACAGCTCTGCTATACCGTGACCCAGTACATACAGTACAGGCTCACAGCTCTGTTATACCATGACCCAGTACATACACTACAGGTGCACAGCTCTGCTATACTATAACCCAGTACATACACTACAGGCGCACAGCTCTGCTATACTATAACCCAGTACATACACTACAGGTGCACAGCACTGCTATACCATGACCCAGTACATACACTACAGGTGCACAGCTCTGCTGTACCGTGACCCAGTACATACAGTACAGATGCACAGCTCTGCTGTACCGTGACCCAGTACATACAGTACAGATGCACAGCTCTGCTGTACCGTGACCCAGTACATACAGTACAGATGCACAGCTCTGCTGTACCGTGACCCAGTACATACAGTACAGATGCACAGCTCTGCTATACCGTGACCCAGTACATACACTACAGGTGCACAGCTCTGCTATACAGTGACCCAGGACATACACTACAGGTGCACAGATCTGCTATACCATGACCCAGTACATACACTACATGTGCACAGCTCTGCTATACTATAACCCAGGACATACACTACAGGTGCACAGCTCTACTATACTGTACCCAGTACATACACTACAGGTGCACAGCTCTGCTATACCGTGACCCAGTACATACACTACATGTGCACAGCTCTGCTATACTATAACCCAGTACATACACTACATGTGCACAGCTCTGCTATACCGTGACCCAGGACATACATTACAGGCGCACAGCTCTGCTATACCGTGACCCAGTACATACAGTACAGATGCACAGCTCTGCTGTACCGTGACCCAGTACATACACTACAGGTGCACAGCTCTGCTATACCGTGACCCAGTACATACACTACAGGTACACAGCTCTGCTATTCTGTAACCCAGTACATACACTACAGGTGCACAGCTCTGCTATACTATAACCCAGGACATACACTACAGGTGCACAGCTCTGCTATACTATAACCCAGGACATACACTACAGGTGCACAGCACTGCTATACTGTGACCCAGTACATACAGTACAGGTGCACAGCTCTGCTATACCGTGACCCAGTACATACACTACAGGTGCACAGCACTGCTATAGCGTGACCCAGTACATACAGTACAGGCGCACAGCTCTGCTATACTATAACCCAGTACATACACTACAGGTACACAGCTCTGCTATTCTGTAACCCAGGACATACACTACAGGTGCACAGCTCTGCTATACCGTGACCCAGGACATACACTTCAGGCGCACAGCTCTGCTATACCGTGACCCAGTACATACACTACAGGTGCACAGCTCTGCTATACCGTGACCCAGTACATACACTACATGTGCACAGCTCTGCTATACTATAACCCAGGACATACACTACAGGTGCACAGCTCTGCTATACCGTGACCCAGTACATACACTACAGGCACACAGCTCTGCTATACCGTGACCCAGTACATACACTACAGGTGACATCTGCCTATGATATATTTTTCCCTTAGTGATGGAGCCGGGAGGACCGGGACCTACATCCTCGTAGACATGGTTCTGAGTCGCATGGCTAAAGGTGAGAGAAGATACCTAAAAATGTCACTAGAAAACGCGAGTGTCCCCGGTGATATTCAGTGTCCATGATGCCTTTTGGCTGCTCAGCATCAGTCAGCAGTCAGCAGCTGCCATTTTTTATGCTCATTTTCCCTACGGCGCCCCTATAGGTAAACCAGAGCATTGCAGTACATCCATAGCGATGAGTCCTCCAGCAGCCAAACACAGCTCTGGGATTTCTGTAATGTGGGGGAGGGGGTATAAGAAACGGAGAGGGCATCTGATTTATATGTCTCTGTTATGCAGGAGTTAAGGAGATCGATATTGCTGCCTCACTAGAACATGTCCGGGACCAGAGGCCAGGGATGGTGCGAACCAAGGTATGCACTTACTAGAACACACATTGTGCATGGAGAAGATATATTAACTGTTTAGGGAGGGGCTACAGAATCCCAGTGTCATGCTCCGCCCCCTGCTCAAGGCACATCTGGACGGCTCCTTTAATTGGTCATTTTCCTGTCGTTTCTAGGATCAGTTTGAATTCGCCTTGACGGCTGTGGCCGAGGAGGTCAATGCGATTCTTAAGGCTCTGCCGCAGTGAGAACGTGGTGACCAAGGTTGTGACCTGGACCTGCCTTACGGAGATGGCAGCTCGATCCGTCCTCAAATACCCGTTCGGTGTTCTCTCTGCTCATCATGCCAGGGAGCCAAGGCTGCCCTTCCATGCCCCTACTGCCTATCCAAGCTTTTATCCCAGTACTGCCTGATTTCTAGCCCAACATTTGCTACCTCGTCCCCCATGCTTCACCCCTGAGCTGCTAGTACCTCATTATTATGTAGTCATGTCTGTTCATGTTTCCCAGCAGCAAACTGGTTCTTAGTCTCCTAAGTTCTCTGGGGTGAAATCCAAAAATAACACTTATAGCAAGGGTCTTACATCCGGAATACAACGTTATAGAGAACTGTATTCTCCCCGTTTTACATCCCTTTATCCATCATCTTATTACAAGTGCACCTTTAAAAAAAAAAAGATTTTTCTATATATTTGGATTCACAGCTTGAAAACCTAAGACCAGATTCTTCTCACAGCAGTGGGTTTGCTATAGTTGTATCCAGTCTGGACAATCATCTGTGAGATAAATACATCAGCAGCTCAAACCTGTCTCCTGTGCTGATAGTTTGCTACAATGTATCCGTGCTGGTAAAATGCATCAGTCTGGGATCAGGAGATGACGATAACGTTGGGGGTCATTTAACAACCCCTACGTCAGAAAGCCGTCTTTAAAAAGTCAACTTTTTAAAATGTCATAAGTGCAAAATGGCACTTTAACCCCACCCTTGCCACTTTCCAAAAAAGTTGGGCGTGATGTGGGCAGGGCCATCATCCCCTGAAGTTTTATCTACATTTACATAACTTTTCTGGCATCAGCTACGAGCTGACAAAGATTTAATTCCAAGTGCACCCAATGCCAGAGGATGCACTTAATTTATGAAGAGGCTTGTGCCTCTGGCGGTGCTTGAGATATCAAGACCAGCATACAAAACACTAAATATACGACCCCCATTGTTGTTTGCATCCCATCCAGAGACTAAAAACCTGTACAGACCTGATACTTCTCACAGCTGAGGGTTTGTTACAGTTGTACCCAGACTAGACAATCGTATGTGAGAAACATTTTACCTGCATTGTTACATTGTAGCAGATTATCAGGGCAGGACAAAAGAGATTGCTGCGAGGATTATCTATATTGAGTACAAATGTAGCAAACCCTCAGCTGTG
This sequence comes from Bufotes viridis, assembly GCA_033119425.1. Classification (NCBI taxonomy): domain Eukaryota; kingdom Metazoa; phylum Chordata; class Amphibia; order Anura; family Bufonidae; genus Bufotes; species Bufotes viridis. The sequence goes on along the minus strand of CM065595.1, from coordinate 150,544,158 downwards.
AGCAGGACCAAGCCTGTTCCCCTTTTCAGTCTCTATATCTAAACAATGCTTCAATTCATTGACAAGAAGCAGACGTCTAGAAAATGGTAATATCTGGTAGGTTACATGAGCTGCACTAATCTCTCTCATGTATTGAGCCTGTAGAGTTTACCAATAACCAGGACTATTTACGTTCACTGACAGCAAGCAAGGATTTTGAATTGAAACAAAGGGTTTACAGACGGGAATCGTTGCCTGACCATAGGTGTTGGTGTCTAGTGAGGGGGCAGGGTGACATGTAACGCCCGCCCCTCATATTCCGTCCTGTCCGATCTTCTCTGTATCTGAATATGCTGCATTCTCCGCTGGGGATTGGCATGGGGGGAGACACGAGACGAGGTAGCGCTTTCACTGCCCAGCCTTACACCCCCTTTATGTTTTCTAGATCATAAGGCATCGTACTTCATCGCCAAAAACAGAGAATCATTTCTAGAGAGATATAATAGACTTTAATTTTGTATATTGATGTGAATAAAGTAATTGTGTTTCGTTTGTGCAAATGCAAAAGGCGTCGCGTGTCGTCAGTTACACAGAGGGGGGTCTGCCGACTGGGGCGCATTGTAGGGGCAGATGGGCACCAGCCATGGACACGATCGAAAACTCGATTTGTCGACTTCACCGAAGTTCACAAAGAAATTCAATTCGTTATGAATGACTTCGTCACGAATCGCATTCCATTGTAGGTAGCGGGCACAATGACAGCGATGGTGGCGGGCGCAATGACAGCGATGGTGGCGGGCGCAATGACAGCGATGGTGGCGGGCGCAATGACAGCGATGGTGGCGGGCGCAATGACAGCGATGGTGGCGGGCGCAATGACAGCGATGGTGGCGGGCGCAATGACAGCGATGGTGGCGGGCGCAATGACAGCGATGGTGGCGGGCGCAATGACAGCGATGGTGGCGGGCACAATGACAGCGATGGTGGCGGGCACAATGACAGCGATGGTGGCGGGCACAATGACAGCGATGGTGGCGGGCACAATGACAGCGATGGTGGCGGGCACATTGACAGCGATGGTGGCGGGCACATTAACAGCGATGGTGGCGGGCGCAATGACAGCGATGGTGGCGGGCACAATGACGGCAATCGCACCACCCCCTGGCATTGAACCCCTCAGATGCTGTGTTCAACGGTGATCGAAGAATCGGACAGTGAGGCCTATTGCACACGGCAGTATTTTGCGGTCCGCGAAAAATATGGCTGACGTCCGTGTGAACTCCGTTTTTTTGCAGAACGGAACAGCGGGCCCCTGATAGAACAGTCCTATCCTTGTCTGTTATGCGGACAACAATAGGACATGCTCTATCTTTGAACGGAACAGAAACACGGAAAATGAAGGCATAAGGGGTACCTTCCGTTTTTTTTTTGCGGACCCATTGAAAAATTATTCCGTATACAGAACGCAAAAAAAGGAACGTAAACTGGAAAAAAAAAAAACGTTTGTGTGCAATAGGCCTCACATTGAGGCTTTTCAGGGGTTAATCCTTGGTTAAAAATAAAAAAATACATACTTCATCACTTGCGCATTTTCTTTAACCCCTTAAGGACCGGGGGTTTTGGGATTTTTGCGTTTTTGTTTTGCGCTCCCTGCCTTCCAAAAGCCATAACATTTTTATATTTCCGCTCACATAGCCATATGACGGCTTGTTTTTTGCGGGACAAGTTGTACTTTTTAACGCTACCATTTATTTTTGCATGTGATGTAGTGGGAAACGGGAAAAAAATTCCAAATGGGGTGAAATTGCAAAAAAAAAGCAATTTCACCACAGTTTTACGGGTTTTTAAATTACAACGTTCGATTTGCGATAAAACTGACTGGTTAATTTTATTCTTCAGGTCAGTACGAATCCGGCAATACCTAATATGTATAGTTTTTCTTGCGTTTTGATAGTGAAAAAAAATTAAAAGTGGGAATTTTTTTATTTCATTTTTTGTCGCCATGTTTTGACCCCTATAACTTTTTTGTAATTATGCGTACGGAGCAGTGTAGGGGCTCATTTTTTGTGGGGCAATCTGAACTTTTAATTGATACCATTATGGGGTGCGTATGATGTTTTGATCACTTTTTATTCATTTTTTTAGGAAATGAAGCGTCCAAAAATGGCGAATTAGCCATTTGGACGCTTTCTTTCCGTTTTTATGTTTACCGTATGGTGAATATTTTTAATATTATTATAGTATGGGCGTTTTCGCACATTGCGACACCCATTATGTGTAATTTTTATTTTTTTATTTATTTTATTTTCATTTTGGGGAAAGGGGGTGATTTGAATTTTTATATTTTTTTATTTTTTAAACTTTTTTTTTTTTTTTTACCACTTTCTTATAGTTCCCATAGGGAACTATAAGATGCAATCATCAGATTGCTATTCTCATATATTCCAATACAATAGCATTGGAATATATGAGAAAATCGCATATTTCCTATGGAGCCTATTACAGTCATAGGCTCCATAGGAATACTGTGTAGTAACCTAGGTTTCATTCACAGAAACCTAGGGTACTACATGCATGCTCGGCTCCCCTTGTGGCCATCAGGGAGCCGGGCAAAACCGAAAGTGAAACTTTCGGTTTTTGCGCGATCAGATGCCGTGGTCAGGATTGACCACGGCATCTGAGGGGTTAAATGTCCGCGATCGGCATCGCTGCCGGTCGCGGACATGAGCTGCGGGTGTCAGCTTGATAAATCAAGCGTTTACCCGCAGCTCATGCGCCCGCTCCGGGCGCTATCTTTAAAGTCCGGACGAAGGGCGTACATGTACTTAAGGGGTTAATCCAGATGGCCGCGATGGTCTCTCCGTGAGCAAATGGATGAAGTATGTATTTTTTTGTTTTTAACCAAGGATTAACCCCTGAAAAGCCTCAATGTGAGGCCTATTGCACACAAACATTTTTTTTTTTCCAGTTTACGTTCCTTTTTTTGCGTTCTGTATACGGAACCATTCTTTCAACAGCTTTGTGACAAATCAAATTTTTCCAGAAATCACTTTGTTAACTTCGATCCTCTCAGCACTGGCCATTACCCACCTGATATAACTCTACATGACTTTGTTGTGTTGTATGGACTTCATCAGAAAGCCATCTTCAAATTGTAGCAGTTTCGTTGGCGCACCTACCGTACAGGTCTGTGGTAGGAGGGATCTGCTACTGTGCTGATTCTCCCTCTTCTTAGGGTCTACCTGCAGCCCCCACTAGGGAGAGCTCACTAAATACAGATTTATAATGTCTAGCACCCACCACTAAGGGGAGCTCGCTGCATAGATTTATACAGCTCCTTCAGCCTCCACTAGGGGGAGCTCACTGTATACAGATTTATACAGCTCCTTCAGCCTCCACTAGGGGGAGCTCACTGTATACAGATTTATACAGCTCCTTCAGCCACCACTAGGGGGAGCTCACTATATACAGAATTATACAGCTCCTTCAGCCACCACTAGGGGGAGCTCACTGTATACAGATTTATACAGCTCCTTCAGCCACCACTAGGGGGAGCTCGCTGCATACAGATTTATAATGTCTAGCACCCACCACTAAGGGGAGCTCGCTGCATACAGATTTATGCAGCTCCTTCAGCCACCACCAGGGGGAGCTCACTGTATACAGATTTATACAGCTCCTTCAGCCATCACTAGGGGGAGCTCGCTGCATACAGATTTATACAGCCCCTGCAGCCACCACTAGGGAGAGCTCACTAAATACAGAATTATGCAGCTCCTGCAGTCACCACTAGGGGGAGCTCACTACATACAGAATTATACAGTTCCTGCAGTCACCACTAGGAGGAGCTCACTGCATACAGAATTATACAGCTCCTGCAGTCATCACTAGGGGAGCTCACTACATACAGATTTATACAGTTCCTGCAGTCACCACTAGGAGGAGCTCACTACAAACAGATTTATGCAGCTCCTGCAGTCACCACTAGGGGGAGCTCACTACATACAGATTTATACAGCCCCTGCAGCCACCAGTAGGGGGAACACACTGCATACAGATTTATACAGCTCCTGCAGCCACCACTATGAGGAGTTCACTATATACAGAATTATACAGCTCCTGCAGTCACCACTAGGGGGAGCTCGCTGCATACAGATTTATACTGTCTTTCAGCCACCACCAGGGGGGGCTTCCTGTACATAGATTTATACAGCCCCTGCAGCCACCACAAGGGGAGCTCACTATATACAGAATTATACAGCTCCGGCAGCCACCACCAGGGGGAGCTCGCTGCATAGATTTATATTTTCCCGCAGCCTCCACCAGGCGGTGTTTGCTGCATCCAGATTTATACAGCTCCTGCAGCGCCCACTAGATGAAGCTTACTGCATACAGATTTATACAGCTCCCATTGAGTTCTAGCTGTATAAATGCAGATACAGTGAGCTCCTCCCAGTGGTGGCTGCACAAAGCCAGAATATATAATTTGACCTAAAAGAATCCAAACTATATAATGAACTGAATAATGGAAATTAAAGGGAACGTACAGGATTACACGACTGCTTTCTTTCATAAACAGTGCCACACCTGTCCACAGGTTGTATCTGGTATTGCAGCTCAGCCTAATTCACTTCAAGGGACCTTAGATGCAATATCACAAAGCACCAATAGACATGGTGGCGCTGTTGCTAGGAGGCATTTGGAAGATGAGTAATTTTTTTCTAATCCTGTACAGCCCGTTTAGCTTTACTAAAGACATAGCAGAGCTGATGGAGCTCTCGGTGCAGTTCGGGCCAACTATGATTTTTGCTGGGTTGTGATTTATGTAACTCCTGTGGTAGTAGGCAAAATTTACCACCTGTATGATCATCCTCATACATCAGTTGGTGCAGGGCCCCCTCTTCTTCTCTCCCAAGAGGTAAAACTTCATCAAACCTTCCACCAGAGGGCAGCCCTGAGCAGCCTTCCCTGTGTTTAGCAGGTACTGTGACATCCAATGATCCCCTGGGGCGTGATAATCCTGAAGGTATAGGGCAGAGATGAGCAAACTGCGGCTCTCCAGCTGTTTTAAAACTACAACTCCCAGCATGCAAAGACTGCTTACAGCCATCAGCCTACAGCAGGGCATGGTGGGAATTGTAGTTTTACAACAGCTGGAGAGCCGCAGTTTGCCCCTCCCTGGGATAGGGGAAGCTGACGCCCCCCCGAGTCACAATGTAAAATCTGTAACAGGCCCTCCACCTGGTTTCTTCTTATGTGGCAGTGAAGTCTGGGGGCCCCTCTGTAACCCTATATCCCTGTTAGGGGGGGTACTTTATGCAGCGATTGCAGTCACCTCGCACATCGTTCTCCATATATCCAGCGCAGTATAAGAACACGCACGCAGATCTACATATATGAAAAGTTGTCAGGTTTATTTCAGATGGTTTGCTCAATACAGACACATCCTCACCCTCCTTCGTAGTTAACCCTTCAGCCCCCGCCTCATGAACTCAGTCCATAGTCCTTGATTATCATATGTCAAAGCCAATAACTCTGGAATATAAATACGCATCACACACGCAGCCACACTTCTTATCCAAGCATTCCCCAATATGTAATGTCCCTTGGGTCCAGCCCCTCTTAAATCCACTAAGTGCTAACTCTCCCCCCTTCACGGCTCCCCCCCCCCCAAAAAATCAAATAAAAAAAATCAAAGTCTCATTCCAGTGTAGTGCAGAATATAGGGGTAGGGGGTCCCCCCTGAATCTGTCAGGATGATGGAGCCCATATGCCAAACCTGCGCAGAGGAAAGGTGTAGTATGTCAGGGGGAAGCTTGTTGTCTGTGCTCCCCGTGCAACCCCCCGGCCGGCGATGGGAACAGAACTGAATCCATTCTCAGAACACACCTAGTGAGAAAAGCAAGACATTCAGTAGACAGTCAACGCGCTTCGTGTCATCATTGATCAGCACTCGGGAGGGGGAAGAGGTTCTACTGAAAATTCGGGGTAGTTCCAGCCGATAAGACGAGCTGCAGATGAAGTTCACGTTTCTTGCTGCCCATAGACATTAAGGCCATCTGCACACTTTACGTAATACATGCGGTTTGTATTTCCACGCAGCTTCTCGTGTGGAAAAACCGCAGCATATTACAGTAGCAGCAAAGTGTATGAGATTGCAGAAATCTCATGAACACTTTGTGGATTGTTTCCGTGCGGAAATTGACCTGCATTGCGGATTTCCAAACCTGCAGCATGTCAATTATGTTTTCGGTTTTTCGCTGCGGATTTCACCCTTTTCAGTGGAAGGATGAGATCTACAGCAAAACCGCATCTAATCCGTAATTAGAAATGACGGATATGCTGCAGAGATGTACATAAATCTGCACAGAAATTCGTGCAGCTCTTACGTGCATACACCCGCACTCTTGTGTCTTCAGCGGACAGCTACACAGTGACATGTCTTACGAGACTTTTTGTCGGCAGTTGCAAAAAATCTGATGGATTTTTTGCGACTGTCACGTTGCAGTGTGACACCATTGACTATCGTTACAAAAGATGTTGTGCGACTTTTCAATGTCTCCGTGTAGCTGTACCCTAATGGGTATATATTCAGTCACAGATATCTGTCCAATTCCAAACCAATCAGGACCAGTGTCAACCCACTGATGGCAGCTGTCCACCTGAGTCCTCCATGGATAGAGGAGATAAGCGACTATTGTGACACTTATCTCCTGGGAATATGTCAACAATGAATATATATATATATATATATATATATGAACAATCATTACTATAATTGATTAATTAATGGAAATCTGCTCCTTCACTAGGAGGCCATTGTTCAGCTTCTATGGTGTGCAAGGCTGGGGTTACACAGGGTTGTCACCTCTGCACTGCACCATAGGAAAGAGCTCCCTCTATAGGCAATGGTAAGGAGTCAGGAGTTGCATCATGGGTGGGACAACCTAAACAGCACAGGCAGTCACCTGGCGGTATCCGGCAACAAGGAGGACTCCTATCATTGTCACTAAGGCCCCTTTCACACGGGCGAGTTTTCCGCGCGGGTGCAATGCGTGAGGAGGACGCATTGCACCCGCACTGAATCCTGACCCATTCAGTTCTATGGGGCTGTGCACATGAGCGGTGATTTTCACGCATCACTTTTGCGTTGCGTGAAAATCGCAGCATGTTCTATATTCTGCGATTTTCACGCAACGCAGGCCCCATAGAAGTGAATGGGGATGCGGGAAAATCGCAAGCATCCGCAATCATGTGCGGATGCGTTGCGATTTTCCCGCATGGTTGCTAGGATACGATCGGGATGGGGACCCGATCGTTATTATTTTCCTTTATAACATAGTTATAAGGGAAAATAATCGCATTCTAATTACAGAATGCAATGTTCCCCGGGCTTGAAAGGGTTAAAAATAATAAAGAGTTAACTTACCTTCTCCCATTATGCGCGCAGAGCCCCAGAACGTCGTCTCTCTTGATAGTTTGGCTGCTTGAGGACCTGTGGTGACGTCACAGGGTCACATGGTCCAATCATAGAAGCATTTGAGTGGACCATGTGACCCATGTGATCCTGTGACATCACGGCAGGTCCTTCATCGAACATCTGTTGTTCGATGAAGGACCTGCCGTGATGTCACAGGATCACATGGATCCATGGTCCACTCAAATGCTCTATGATTGGACCATGTGACCCTGTGACGTCCACAGGTCCTCAAGCAGCCAAACTATCAGAGAGACGGCGTTCTGAGGCTCTGCGTACAATGGGAGAAGGTAAGTTAACTCTTTATTATTTTAACCCTTTCAAGCCCGAGAACATTGCATTCTGTAATTAGAATGCGTTATTTTCCCTTATAACTATGTTATAAAGGAAAATAATTACACATACAGAATACTCATCCCGAAACCAGACTTCAGTGATGAAGTCTGACTTCGGGTCTGGGTACCAAGCATGCGGATTTTTTCACGCGCGTGCTCAACGCACTACAAACGTTAGCACACGCGCGGAAAAATCGCGGCGATTCCCGCAACGCACCCGCATCTTATCCGGGCGTCAAACATGACGCCCGTGTGCAAGAGGCCTAAACATCTCTACTACACTGCAAGTCGTCTTCTTATTAGCTGGGGGTGAGGAATGAAAGAGAGTGGACTTTCCCTTTAAGGCCTCTTTCCCACGGGTGTCCCGTGTAAGGGCCGGATAGGATGCGGGTGCGTTGCGGGAAATCGCGTGATTTTTCCACGCGAGTGCAATGCGTTTTAATGAGTTTTGCATGCGTGTGGGAAAAATCGGCATGTTTGGTACCCAGACCCAAACCCGGACTTCTTCACAGAAGTTCGGGTACGGTGTTCTGTAGATTTTATTATTTCCCCTTATAACATGGTTATAAGGGAAAATAATAGCATTCGTAATACAGAATGCTTAGTAAAATGTGGATTGAGGGGTTAAAAAATAAAAAAATAAACTCACCTCACCCACTTGATTGCGCAGCCGGCATCATCTTCTTTTTTCTTCTTTCAGGACCTGCAAAAGGACCTTTGATGATGTCCTCGCGCTCACCTCGCGCTCACCTTCATTCAGCAGGACCTGCGCTGACGTCACCAAGCTCACCATGTAGTGAGCGCGATTAGCTCACCATGTAGTGAGCGCGATTACGTCATCAAAGGTCCTTTTGCATGTTCTTTGAAAGAAGAAGAACGAAGACGACGCCCAGCTGCGCGATCAAGTGGATGAGGTGAGTTTATTTTTTATTTTTTTAACCCCTCAATCCACATTTTACTAAGCATTGTCTATTAAGAATGCTATTATTTTCCTTGCGGATGCTTGCGATTTTCACACAGCCTCATTCATTTCTATTGGGCTTGAGTTGTGTGAAAAAACACAGAATATATTACCTGCTGCGATTTTCACGCAACGCACAAGTGATGCGTGAAAATCACCGCTAGTCTGCACAGCCGAATTGAAGTGAATGGGTCCGGATTCAGTGCGTTCACGTCACGCATTGCACCCGCACGGAATTCTGACCCGTGTAATAGGGGCTCTTAAGAGATTGCGGGTCACAGAGTACAGGACTACAGGCAGGAACGGACTTGCCCAAAACACCGTCTTTGGCAGAAAATTAAGGCGACGCCACAAGACGCCATTGTTAATACTTTCCAAGCACCTGCAGTTTGGATACACAAGTATAAATATATATACATTGCAACTGTACATTTGGCAGTTTTGGTGATAAAGCGGCAGGATCCAGACTGGAAGCAGCGGCAGAGACCAGCTATAGGAGGCAGCGCAGAGCAAGCGAAGAGGCGACTGAAAGGATGAAGGCACAGAGTCGTCTCCTGACAGGGCAGGCAATGGCTTAACCCTCTAGTTGCTGGAAGGACAAGCACTGCAATGCTCAGCAGGGGTGAACTCAGATTATGAATGTAGAGGATCTAGGAGGAAATGAAGTGACAACAAGAAACACTAACAAATGTAGCATCTACTCTTCTTTTTATCCTCTTTGTCTCCGTTTTTTGGGCTACCCCGTCCCTCACTTCTTCCTGCCGCTTCCTCTGTGACTCCTGCTTGCTCTGATGCCTCTCTCTGTGGTTGTAGAACTTCTGCCTGATGTCTTTTTTGCTGATCTGCACCCTGCTGGTGTCTCAGGTGATCTGCTCTCTGCTCTTCCCACCCCTGCCGCCCATCTGCCTCCTGTGCCTTTCCTTTCCCTGTTCTCGCTTTATTTCGCACACCTGCTCGGTGCTGCCCTGCGGCTTCCATCTCTGAGAGGCTGTACGCCATTGCCAGCTGCAGATCCTCATCTTCATCGTCGCTGTCCACCACCAGGAAGGTCGGGGACGCCGTCTGGACATTGTGTGGAGGCTCCCTGGTCTGGGTGGTAGTGGGCACATTTTTAAGATCTCTTTTGCTCATCTCCAGTGCCAAAGCGAGATCATCTTCGACCCCTGTAAAAGGACAAGATCGAGCGCAGATCTTAGTACATTATACTATATATTAATATTTGCACATAAAACCCAAAATATCAGTGTTTACTAAAGCAGGGTCAGGGAGTCAGTGAAAAGAACAAGGGTCGGTCCCAATAAGACATGTCATGTTTAAATGGACCACTAGGGGGAGCAGGCAGTATTGGATGCATGGGAGCTGTCCTTAGAGTGGGGGTATATGGCCACTTTGCCAAGCGGAGCCTGGAGTGTCAGTCATGGGGCAAACAGAGACCCTCACGAAGGAAGATGTTACAATTGGATCAACTGTTTAAATAGGAAGTTTCTTTAGGGTCCATTCACATGTCCGCAATTCTGTTCCGCATTTTGCCGAACGGAATTGCGGACCCATTAATTTCATTGGGGACAGACGATGTCCCGGCCGGGTCCGCAATTGCGGATCCACACTTCCAGGTCCGCAATTGCTGACAAGTAAAGGCAATTTCTATATAGTGCCGGCGATGCGCGGTCCGCAAATTGCGGAACGCACATCGCAGATGTCCGTGTTTTGCGTATCCGCAAATCACACACGGACGTGTGAATGGACCCTTAGTATGAGAATCCGTCACTTTATGAGGTTCAATAATCTAGCATGCCTCACGGTCCAGCACTTATCAGGTCCTCTGTAGCCGCATTTAGGAGAATTAGCATTTTTATACAAGTAAACAAAATCAACTATTTGCAAATTTTGCAGAGCGTCACCGCCCCCTAGTAATAGAAAGCGGATACAGCACGCATAAAGAGACGCTCAAGATACAGAAACGTTAACATCTGATTGGTTGGTAGTGCGCATTAACCCCTCACTGACCCATGGTAAAAATGTACGTCGTGTCCAGTGCCGGCTCCTGCTCCCAGACTTAAATTTTCGTCTCTTGTGGGTACTGTCAGTGCACCTGCAAGATGGTTTTATGTGCACAGATCCCCCACTGATCACAAGGACGGGATCGGGCACTGCTGACCCTTTCATTTTCTACGGGACTGCTGGAGACTGTTGAGTGCTGTATGCTGCTCTCTCCAACAGTCCCATAGAAATGAATGGAGCAGAATGCTGCATGCCCGGCCACCCATCCCACTCACATTTTCTGGATGGATGGGGGTCCCAGTGGTCAGACCCCAACTTATGTACCAGTTATTCCCTATCCAGTGGATATTTTTTCTAACTGGAATACCCCTTTAAGGTGAGACACTGGGTCACCCCAGAGAAATCTACTGGTCACCTGGAGTCATTCACCAGTCCTTACCGTTCACCCGGGTGGACTTCAGCTGCCCGTCCTCCTCTACCTCTACCCGCTCCACTCCATTTTCTACGGTCCTGTAGGGAAATAAATAAATACATTGATAATGGGACTACTGGTTAATACACAGTCTATTACTACCAGGTTGTGCCTGAAGGTACGAGGCATGCTGTGCCTCATGACTAGGTCTATGCTACTTCTTTACAGGTGAATGCTGACAGTGATATAGTAACTTTGCAAATAGTCTGCATTGATGACACTGATCTTGACTCACATCATGAATTGTGCTCCATTCATATCCAGAGCTGCAATCATAATTCTGTTAACTGCACTGTTCTAATAGACTAAACACAAACAGACTGGATGATCTAATAATCCACTGCAGCTGATGAACTGCATGGTGAGAGGGATCGGTAAAAAGACCTAGCGCCTCTTTCACACAGGCGTGATCTCCGCGCGGGTGCAATGCGTGAGGAGGACGCATTGCACCCGCACTGAATCCGGACCCATTAATTTCTATGGGGCTGTGCACATGAGCGGTGATTTTTACGCATCACTTCTGCGTTGCGTGAAAATCGCAGCATGCTCTATCTTGTGCGTTTTTCACGCAACGCAGGCCCCGTAGAAGTGAATGGGGCTGCGGGAAAAATCGCAAGCATCCGCAATCAAGTGCGGATGCAGTGCGATTTTCCCTCAAGGTTGCTTAGCAATGGGACCAGATCTTTATTATTTTCCCTTATAACATGGTTATAAGGGAAAATAATAGCATTCTCAATACAGAATGCTTTGTAAAATGTGGATTAAGGGGTTAAAAATAAAAAAATTATCTCTTCTCTCTTCTTCAAGCATTAGCTGTCATCTAAAGGACCTGTGGTGACGTCACATCACATGGTCAAATCACATGATCCATCACCATGGTGATGGACCATGTGATTGGACCATGTGATGAGCTCGGTGACGTCATCACAGGTCTTTTAGCCGGCAGCTAATGAATGAAGAAGACAGAAGAGATCGCAACTACGCGATCAAGTGGATAAGGTGAGTTAATTTTTTTTATTCTTAACCCCTTAATCCACATTTTACTAAGCATTCTGTTATAAGGGAAAATAATAAAATCTACAGAAAACTCAACCCAAACCCGAACTTCAGTGATTAAGTCCAGGTTCGGGGCTGGGTACCAAACATGCCGATTTTTCCCACGCGCGTGCAAAACGCATTAAAACGCTTTGCACTCGCGCGGAAAAATCACGCATTTTCCCGCAACGCACCCGCCTCTTATCCGGGCGTCAAACGTGATGCCTGTGTGAAAGAGGCCTAAGGCCTCTTTCACACGAGCGTGTCCGGATTAGGTCCGGATGCGTTGCGGATGCGTTCAGTGAAAACTGTGCGATTTCACAGGCAAAGCCATTCAGTTTTGCCTGCGATTGCGTTCAGTTGTTCAGTTTTTTCCGCGCGGGTGCAATGCGTTTTGATGCGTTTTTCACGCGCGTGATAAAAACTGAAGGTTTACAAACAACATCTCCTAGCAACCATCAGTGAAAAGCGCAACGCACCCGCACTTGCTTGCAGATGCAATGCGTTTTTCACGCAGCCCCATTCACTTCTATGGGGCTAGGGCTGCGTGAAGAACGCAGAATATAGAACATGCTGCGATTTTCACGCAACGCAAAAGTGATGCGTGAAAAAAAACGCTCATGTACACAGACCCATTGAAATGAATGGGTCAGGATTCAGTGCGGATGCTATGCGTTCACGTCACGCATTGCACCCGCGCGGAAAACTCGCTCGTGTGAAAGGGGCCTAAGTCTACCATAATGGAGCACGGCAGAGCATACGAGTGCAGATACTGAACCAGCAGGGGATGCAATGCAACAGGAGGTCCTGCAGGTCAATCAATTTTAAAAGAAGCTCTGGATACCTGTACAGAATTGTATGCAGTAAATCCAGAGCTAGAAGTTGGGGTATCTATAGGGCGTGCAGGGGTATTATATAAGGCACACGGTAGGCGGGGCCCTGGTACATATTTTTGTATCAGGAGCCCAGGAGCTGGAAGAAGCAGGGACCGGGGTGATCTCACCTTCTGGTGGTTATCCTCTTCCCATTAACTATTTTAGTGCTGGTAGAGACCGAACAAACGTTTCCAGTCACCCCGAACCCGTCGCTTCCAAAAGACGAAAAAGAGGAGAAAACTGTAAAGGAAAAATCACTTCAGATTATTACTATTATGCAACGTCTAAAAGAAAAACAAAGTGTTTAACGGGTCTCTGCTGGCTGTCAGTGAATGGAAACAAGCTCTTTCTTATATTCATATACATTCTTATATTTAGAAACTGAAAACCTGTCCTGACACGGTCTTGCTCACAAAGCTGGTGGGATTGGTACAAACATGTGGCACTTTAAGGACCATGGTTTCAGCTTTACCTCTGCTACTGGGAAAAACATCGGAGAAGAATGGCGCGGAGTGGGCGTGACGCATCTCATCGCTGCGCACTCCGGGGAACATGAAGTCATCACCTGCAAGAGACAAAAAGTCGTAATGAAGAAAATTCAACACAAGGCGCTATGAGTTTTGTTTTAAATCTAGGTAATAGGTAGTTTATCATAGTATCATCGGTTGTACTTCTTTATGAGGCAACTGTTCACTGCCCCCTTAACTGATACCCCGGGAGGGGGGGAGGTAAGACCACCGAAATGGCCCCTCGGCCTCACACAAGGCAATGCAGAAAGAGGGTTAGGGTTAAAGGGACTTTGGGAGACTTTTGTTACTGACGATCCATCCTCTGGATAGGTCATCAGTTTCTGATCAGTGGGGGTCCGACACCTGGGACCCCTGCTGATCAGCTGTTTGAGAAGGCACTGGAGCTTATAGTAGTGCCGCGGCCTTTCTCAGCTTTCCCTAGGCCAGGGATGGGCAAACTGCGGCTCTCCAGTTGTTGTAAAACTACAATTCCCACCATGTCCTGCTGTAGGCGGATAGCTGTAAGCAGTCTTTGCATGCTGGGAGTTGTAGTTTTGCAACAGCTGGAGAGCCGCAGTTTGCCGATCCCTGGCCTAGGCCAGTGACGATGTCTTTATCAGTCACATGACCTATAGAAGTGAATAGGGCTGAGAGCGATAACAAGTACAGACACTATACAATGTACGGCGCTTTACTTGGTAAGGATGAAGAAGACCACAGCGCTTACAGGAGCACCACTGCCTTCTCAGACAACTGATCGGCGGGGGTCCGAGGTGTTGAATCCCCACCAATCAGGTCATCAGTATAAAAGTCTCAGAAAATGCTATACATACAATCGCAACCATATTTTTAACTTTACAAATAATTGGCTTTGTGTATACAGCTCCTATGCAGAACTGTGTTTCCATGGTTACAGACTACAAGCAAATATGTGTAGTCTGATCCTGCAGTTGTGCATTAGACTACACAGGAAGGAGGAGACACAGGCACACAATAAGAGAGTAAGGGAACACTCGCTGCATTCTGAACCTGCAGCTCCACAGGCGGACTCCTTCCAGGCGTCCGCACTACAACCTCGGAGAATCATCAGCTCTTCCAACATAAAATATTCTTTCCCTAAAACACTAAATTTTGTGATGACTGCGGGGCTTTACAATACAGTGCTCTTTGATCTTTGCTAAACTATTACAAAGCAAAAACTAAAATCTTGCATTGACATAAGTCTTCAGCCCCTTTACACAGGGCACAAGTCTTCAGCCCCTTTACACAGGGCACAAGTCTTCAGCCCCTTTAAGCAGGGCATAAGTCTTCAGCCCCTTTAAGCAGGGCATAAGTCTTCAGCCCCTTTACACAGGGCACAAGTCTTCAGCCCCTTTACACAGGGCACAAGTCTTCAGCCCCTTTACACAGGGCACAAGTCTTCAGCCCCTTTACACAGGGCACAAGTCTTCAGCCCCTTTACACAGGGCACAAGTCTTCAGCCCTTTACACAGGGCACAAGTCTCCAGCCCCTTTACACAGGGCACAAGTCTTCAGCCCTTTACACAGGGCACAAGTCTTCAGCCCCTTTACACAGGGCACAAGTCTTCAGCCCCTTTACACAGGGCACAAGTCTCAGCCCCTTTACACAGGGCACAAGTCTTCAGCCCCTTTACACAGGGCACAAGTCTTCAGCCCTTTACACAGGGCACAAGTCTTCAGCCCCTTTACACAGGGCACAAGTCTTCAGCCCCTTTACACAGGGCACAAGTCTTCAGCCCCTTTACACAGGGCACAAGTCTTCAGCCCCTTTGCTCAGGACTTAGCTGAAGCCCCTTTGGCAGCGATTCCTTCCGTTTTCTTGGGGATAAGGCCACACGGTTTCCACCTGGATTCCACCAGGTTCACTGTCCTATTGGAAGGTGAACCTTCAGCCCAGTCAGAGGTCTAGAGCAATTTGGATCAGATTTTCACTAAAAATATCTTTGTACTTTGGTCACGGTGGAGGGAAAGCTGAATGGAACAGTCTCCTTGTTCCCTTCAGCAGGATGCTGCCACCACCATGCTTCACTGTAGGGATGGTATTGGGCAGGTGATGAGCGGCGCCTGGTCTCCCCCAGACATAATGCTGCCACCACCATGCTTCACTGTAGGGATGGTATTGGGCAGGTGATGAGCGGCGCCTGGTTTCCTCCAGACATAATGCTGCCACCACCATGCTTCACTGTAGGGATGGTATTGGGCAGGTGATGAGCGGCGCCTGGTTTCCTCCAGACATGATGCTGCCACCACCATGCTTCACTGTAGGGATGGTATTGGGCAGGTGATGAGCGGCGCCTGGTTTCCTCCAGACATGATGCTGCCACCACCATGCTTCACTGTAGGGATGGTATTGGGCAGGTGATGAGCGGCGCCTGGTCTCCTCCAGACATGATGCTGCCCCCACCATGCTTCACTGTAGGGATGGTATTGGGCAGGTGATGAGCGGCGCCTGGTCTCCCCCAGACATGATGCTGCCCCCACCATGCTTCACTGTAGGGATGGTTTTGGGCAGGAGATGAGCGGCGCCTGGTCTCCTCCAGACATGATGCTGCCCCCACCATGCCTCACTGTAGGGATGGTATTGGGCAGGTGATGAGCGGCGCCTGGTTTCCTCCAGAAATTATGCTGCCCCCACCATGCTTCACTGTAGGGATGGTATTGGGCAGATGATGAGCGGCGCCCGGTTTCCTCCAGAAATGATGCTTAGAATTGAGGCCAAAAAGTTTAACCATGGTTTCATCAGACCAGAGAATCTTGTTTCTCACAGTCTGAGGTCCTTTTGGTGATTTTCTGCAAATTCCAGGCAGCTTTCAGGTGTCTTCACTGTGAAGAGGCTTCCTTCTAGCCACTCCGCCATAAAGCCCAGATTGGAGCAGTGATAGTTGACCTTCTGGAAGTTTCTCCCATCTGCACACAGGATCTCTGGAGCTCAGTCAGAGTGACCATTGGGTTCTTGGTCACCTCTCTTACCAAGGCCCTTTTCCACTGATTACTCGTTTTAGTGAAGATGCAAATCTAGGAAGAGTCCTGGTTCTTCCATTTAGGAATTATGGAGACCACTTTGCTCTTTTAGTGCAGCAGAAATTTTTTGTCCCCTTCTCCAGATCTCTGCCTCTACACAATCCTGTCCCTGAGCTCTACAGGCAGTTCTTCCCTCCTCATGGCTTGGTTTTTGCTCTGATGCATTGTCAGCTGTGAGATCTTATATAAAAAGGATGAGTCTTTCCAATCCTTTATTAACCACAGGTGACTCCAATCAAGGTGTAGAACATCTCAGAGATGATCTAGAGAAATGGGAGACCCCAGAGCTAAATGCCAAGTGTTTTAGAAAAAAGGTCCGCCTACCTATGTCCAGGTGATATTTTACTTTTACCTTTTTAATAAATTTGCAAACATTTCTAAAATTTCCTTTTCACTTTCTCATTACGGGGGATTAAATGTAGAATGATGGGGAGAAAAAAGGGATTAAAAAAAAAAAATGAGCAAAATGTAAACAAAGTGAAAAGGTCAGAAGACTTTCTGGATGCGCTGTATAAATGAGATAATTGGAAAGGCTCGTAGGCAACGTGAAAAACACCCGTCCTATCTGATCACAGCCTGGGGTTCCTGCCAATATACACTCTTTATCTTGCCTTCTGCATCAGTGTCTTGAGCTCCTTCAGTTTCAAACTGAGCAGAGATCTGAAAGGGAATCTGTCACCTGCATTTTACTCCATTTTTTCCCCATTAATCCAGGTGTAATAAATTACCTTATTTCGATAAGTCGTCTTCTTTTAATTGTGTGTCTTGTATTTTCTTCAAAAAAACGCTTTATCCCATATGCAAATTAGGCTCTAAGGAGCCCAGAGGGACGTTTTTCCTCTTCCAAGGTGCCCGGGAACGCCCCCCTGATGTGCCCGGCCTGCCTAATTTGAAAAATAGGAACACCTCCAGCATATAAAATCGGCTTCCAGAGGCGAGGCTAAGTGATTGCAGTGCCAGCGATTGCCTGCGTGATCGTGGCAACGGAGGGCAACAGCCTCACTGGGCTCAGCGCATGCCGAGTCACGCTGTTGCCCTTAGTTGCCACGATCGCGCAGGCAATCGCCGGCACTGCGCCTGCGCGAGATTTTGGGATGTTTCTGTGGCAGAGAGCGGAGGTAGCGAGGGGGGGCTGTGGATGAGCACTTAGCCTCGCCTCTGGAAGCTGATTTTACATGCTGGAGGTGTTCCTATTTTTCAAATTTAGGCGGGCCGGGCACATCAGGGGGCGTTCCCGGGCACCTTGGAAGAGGTAAAACGCCCCTCTGGGCTCCTTACAGCCTAATTTGCATATGGGATAAAGCGTTTTTTTGAAGAAAATACAAGAAACACAATTAAAAGAAGAAGACTTATGGAAATAAGGTAATTTATTACACCTGGATTAATGGAGAAAAAAAATTGGGTAAAATGCAGGTGACAGATTCTCTTTAATGCACAATAATCCCGACTAACAATAAAATCCTAAACAGTTTCTATACTACACCCGAGAACAAAGAGATTAAAAGATCAAATCCTGTCAACACTATTCAGAATTGATTGAGATGCAGGAACTGAGAAACATAAACATACCAAAGAAATCTGAAAAAGGGTCTCTACCACCAAAAAATTCTCTGAATACTTCCTCAGGGCTTCGGAATGTATAGGTAAAACCTTGGTATCTGGAGTTGGATCTTGAAGGTTCTGTTAACAAGAAAAAACAAAATAAGATTAAAATAAATGTAGACAAAGTAATAGAACATCAAGAAAAGAGTCACAGAATGGAAAGTTTATTCTAGATCCATAATTTTGCAAATATAAGCAGTAATATAGTAGTTATATTCTTGTACATAGTAGCAGTATTATAGTAGTTATATTCTTGTACATAGGAGCAGTATTATAGTAGTTATATTCTTGTACATAGGAGGCAGTATTATAGTAGTTATATTCTTGTACATAGGAGCAGTATTATAGTAGTTATATTCTTGTACATAGTAGCAGTATTATAGTAGTTATATTCTTGTACATAGGAGCAGTATTATAGCAGTTATATTCTTGTACATAGGAGCAGTATTATAGTAGTTATATTCTTGTACATAGGAGCAGTATTATAGTAGTTATATTCTTGTACATAGGAGCAGTATTATAGTAGTTATATTCTTGTACATAGGAGCAGTATTATAGTAGTTATATTCTTGTACATAGGAGGCAGTATTATAGTAGTTATATTCTTGTACATAGGAGGCAGTATTATAGTAGTTATATTCTTGTACATAGGAGCAGTATTATAGTAGTTATATTCTTGTACATAGGAGCAGTATTATAGTAGTTATATTATTGTATATAGGGGCAGTATTATAGTAGTTATATTCTTGTACATAGGAGGCAGTATTATAGTAGTTATATTCTTGTACATAGGTGCAGTATTATAGCAGTTATATTCTTGTACATAGGTGCAGTATTATAGCAGTTATATTCTTGTACATAGCAGCAGTATTATAGTAGTTATATTCTTGTACATAGGAGCAGTATTATAGTAGTTATATTCTTGTACATAGGAGCAGTATTATAGTAGTTATATTCTTGTACATAGGAGCAGTATTATAGTAGTTATATTATTGTATATAGGGGCAGTATTATAGTAGTTATATTATTGTATATAGGGGCAGTATTATAGTTGTTATAGTTCTGCATATTACAGTAGATATTCTTGTACATAGGGGACAATATAACGCCCATATGCCCCAACAGGGGACAAAACCTATATATACAAATATTATACTCCGTTTGACAAAACGTATTGAAGGAGCCTTAACGATATATGTGATTGAAATAAACTAAATACAGTTTGCTGGTTACTTTTACTGTTTAGGGCGTATTTCTATTCTATTTGCATATACTTTATTCTGCGGCAGATATGAAGTAAAACTCACCAGGTCCTGAGAATCCGTCTTTACCATAACGATCATAAGTTTCACGTTTGTTCACTGAAGAATAAAAGAAACAAAATTATGACATTTTACTAACAATATTTACATTTAATAAACACATTTTAAATGAAATAAAAAGTGGTCTCATTCATCAAAGCTGTGAGAGGAAACGGCCCGTGTTGTTCACAGCAACCAATCACTGCAGATTTTTCCGTATTTTTTATTTATTTGGTTAAATACCTATGTAGGGGTTGTGCCAAGTTTTTAAGTTATCCCCTATCCACAGGATGGGAGATTACTAGCTGGTTTCTGGGACCCCCCACCGATTATGAGCACAGGGGTCCTGTTCTCCCCTTTAGATGGAGCAGCAGGTCATGCATACGCACTGCCACTCCATTCATTCTCTATGGGAGCGCCATAGATAGCTGTACCTCATTTAGGACCCCTCCCTTTATCAGACCATTTTATGGGCATTGCATAGACCAACATTCAGGTGACTTATGAGGCTCCTTGCAGCTTTCTTTGGTGGCAATAGAGATTTCAGCAGCTGGAGATATAGAAATCAGCTGACTGGGGACCTCATTTTTAGGAAAGGATTGTCTTGATGGGATAACCCCTTTAAAGAGTATTTCCATAAAGAGTATTAAATCTCTAAAACCAAACAGAAATATGAATCCTCTACAAAGTCTGAAAAAAAAAAAAAATCTGGTAAGATATATATTTGTTCTATCTGTTTTTTTGGAAAGCTGGGTGATAACTAGTGTTGAGAAAATGGAAGCTTACGAAGTGGAATTCAATTCAAATTTCTGAGAAAATTTGGATCGCTGTAAAGCCGAATTTCCTAGTGCTTCGCGGTATTGAATTGATTTTCCCTGAATAACGGTAAAAAAAAAAAAAAAAAAAAAAAAATCATACTTGCCTCATCCGTTTGAGCGCGAAGAGCCAGCCGACGCCATCTTGATGGAAGATGCCACGCGAAATCCAGTGCACGGTGAAATATGACGTCATCACGGGCCACACAAGATTTAGCGCTGGATCTACAATCAAGATGGCGGTGGCCGGCTCTTCGCGCTCAAAAGGATGAGGTAAGTATGATTTTTGTTGACGGACATACGGACAGCGATCCGGTTCAGATCCCCTCCGGCAGAAGTAGAACGTGTCGGAGGGGAACTAAGGACAGAACTGATCCCATAGGTTTCTAAGGGATAGTCCACACGTCTGATGCATCAGTTATGATGCCGGATGTCACAGAGCGCCAAAGAGAAAACCGCATTTCTGTCCGGCGCTATCAGTGGATAAATGCCGGGTATGTGAACATATACGAGTTGTGTCCGGCTCCCGGCCTGGAATAGCTGCCTGGACACAACTGATATATATGAAGTGGGCCCCTGATCCTGCAGCTGATACGATGCTGCCAGTGATGTCCAGAGGGGATAGCGGTTTATTCCTCTGTCCACACTAAAACAAAATGTCTATGGTAAAGTCAGGAAAAATAGTAGCCATGTACGGCCTGTGAATATCCACTGCATAGCCAAATACAGGAGCAGGTCAGCTCCATACCGTCTGATAGCACCTCATAGGCCTCTGCAATGTCTTTAAACTTCTTCTCTGCAAGCTCCTTGTTATCTGGATTCTTGTCTGGGTGCCATTTCAGAGCCAATTTACGATACCTGAGAGAACAGAAAACACACAAACCAGGACCGGCAAAATTAATAAAAAAAAAGCAATTTAATAATCAAAATGATAGCCATTTTCGTGTATTGTACATATAAGGCAGCATTATAATAGTTATATTCTTGTACATAGGAGTAGTATTATAGTAGTTATATTCTTGTACATAGGAGTAGTATTATAGTAGTTATATTCTTGTACATAGGAGCAGTATTATAGTAGTTATATTCTTGTACATAGGAGGCAGTATTATAGTAGTTATATTCTTGTACATAGGAGGCAGTATTATAGTAGTTATATTCTTGTACATAGGAGCAGTATTATAGTAGTTATATTCTTGTACATAGGAGGCAGTATTATAGTAGTTATATTCTTGTACATAGGAGCAGTATTATAGTAGTTAGATTCTTGTACATAGGAGCAGTATTATAGTAGTTATATTCTTGTACATAGGAGGCAGTATTATAGTAGTTATATTCTTGTACATAGGAGCAGTATTATAGTAGTTATATTCTTGTACATAGGAGCAGTATTATAGTAGTTATATTCTTGTACATAGGAGCAGTATTATAGTAGTAATATTCTTGTACATAGGAGCAGTATTATAGCAGTTATATTCTTGTACATAGGAGCAGTATTATAGTAGTTATATTCTTGTATATAGGAGGCAGTATTATAGTAGTTATACTCTTGTACATAGGAGGCAGTATTATAGTAGTTATATTCTTGTACATAGGAGGCAGTATTATAGTAGTTATATTCCTGTACATAGGAGACAGTATTATAGTAGTTATATTCTTGTACATAGAAGCAGTATTATAGTAGTTATATTCTTGTACATAGAAGCAGTATTATAGTAGTTATATCCATGCAGTAGTTTTTGCTGGTAATCATATTCGGTTTGTCTTGTCAGGATGAGAACTGAACAGACTTGAAAAGTAACAACCACTTGTTGAAGCGGGAATTTGCTTGGGGCAATTGTCACTTAACTTCCAACAGTAAAATATATGTAACATGCCTGAGTCTGGGGCAGCCGACCTAACTGATAATATGTAATATATCCATTACATTACTATTAATCTTTCCTGGTGAGCTTGGTTCCTTTCCTTGGTTGAACTTGATGGACTTAGGTCTTTTTTCAACCGTATTAACTATGTAACTATGTAACTTACGCTCGTTTAATATCATCCTGGGTGGCGTTTCGGGGAACTCCGAGGATTTCATAATAATCTCCCATGACTAACAAGAAATTCTCTGGAAAGTAGAAGAAGGGATAAGATTAGAGATATATGCATGCCCAGCAGTGATGCAGATACAGAAATAGCGGTTGACTGAATTCCCCTACAGTGGCGACCTTACACCCCCCGCCCCACCCGGCAGCCATATTATTTTGGGAAACAGTTAGCACATAAATGCAATTCCATGCCCTCCATAAATGCCCTTAGTCAGTCACTGCATCCACTGGACCATGGCTAAAGGGTTAATGCTATAATGATATGGTTCATTACTAGGGTTGAGCGTACCTGAATTTTGCGAGTTCAGGTACGGGACCCGAACCCGGACTTTTTCACTGAAGTTCGGGTGATTTCATTATTTTCCATTATAACATGGTTATGACTGGAAATAATAGCATTCTTAGGCCTCTTTCACGTGACCGTATGGTTTTGCAGTCCGCAAAAAACTTATCTGCAAAAAAAACACGGATGACATCCGCTTGCATTCCGTTGTTTGGGGAACGGAACATCTGGCCCCTAATAGAACAGTATTATCCTTGTCCGTGATGCGGGCAATAATAGGACACGTTCTATGTTTGAACGGAACAGAAATACGGAAACGGAATGCATACGTTTCTTTTTGTGGACCCAATGAAATGAATGGTTCCGTATACGGACCGTATATAGAACACAAAAAACGGCACGTACACACGCAAATAAAATGTTTGTGTGAAAGAGGCCTTAAAGAGGACCTTTCACCTAAAAATGCATGTGAAACTAAAGATATACCCTTACTTGCCTGCCCGCCGTGGTGCTTATTCAGCTCTTCTTTTTTCAATATGTGCCCCCGTTTGTCCGCGGTGCCCCCCGCAATATCTCCTGCCGTGTATGCTAATGAGCCATTCGGCTCAACTGGGCGGGCCTGCAAAAGTTCTCCTGGGCGTGTCTGTCTTCTCCCTGGCACGGAGCGCATCCAATCAGCGCGCTCCGCTCTTAGCCAGGGAGAAGAAGCTCCAGTTCTCGCGAGAATAGGAGCAATTTCATCCATCCTGTTTCCGCCTCCGACACTGCTCGCCGCGGGAATCGAAGATGGCACCGGCAGCAGGATAAATGAAATTGCTCCTGTTCTCGCGAGAACTGGAGCTTCTTTTCCCTGGCTAAGAGCGGAGCGCGCTGATTGGATGCACTCCGTGCCAGGGAGAAGACAGACATGCCCAGGAAAACTTTTGCAGGCCCGCCCAGTTGAGCCGAATGGCTCATTAGCATACACGGCAGGAGATATTGCAGGGGGCACCGCGGACAAACGGGGGCACATATTGAAAAAAGAAGAGCTGAATAAGCACCACGGCGGGCAGGCAAGTAAGGGTATATCTTTAGTTTCACATGCATTTTCAGGTGAAAGGTCATCTTTAAGACAGAATACTAAATAAAATGGCCATTGAGTGGCATGGTGACATCATCGCAGGTCCTTTTGCAGGTCCTGCAGAAAAAAGAAAGAGGATACCGGCTGCGTGATCAAGTGAATTAGGTGAGGTTTTTAATTATTTTTAAACCCTCAATGGCCATTTTATTTAGCATTCTGTCTTAAAAATGCTATTATTTTTCGTTAAAACCATGTTATAACGGAAAATAATAAAGTGAAGTTCAGGTGGTCCCGAACACGAACTTAAGTTCGGCTGAACCCGGAGAACACGAACTTCCACGGGTTCGCTCATCCCTATTCATTACCAAAGTTGTTAAAATCTTTACTGTGATGTTAACTATGCATTATGCATTCCATTCATATGGGTAGGAAAAAGTTAATGTCAGTCTTTAGTTTTAATTGCCAGCTAATGGGCTGTTCCCATTTTCCCTTGGTAAACACAGAGTCTGCTGTTGTATAAACTAGAGACCTGTTTACGACCAAAACGGGCGCTCTTTCCAGGAAAATACCATTCCTGAGAGTGAAAACAGTCAGAAAAGCAACTTTACTAAGGATTTAGCGCTGACAGAAGGAAACACTGAATTATTGCAGACGGTTGAGGACCATAAAGTCCATGCTGGACTGAAGCAGTAAAAGTAATGCACGTATACACCTTTAGACTTTACTGCATATGGTTAGGGTTAATTGCTTCCGGCGCCCACCACACTTTTTGAGACAGGATAGCCATCCGATCCAGGACTGCAATCTGCAATTGGGCATTGCAGAGAATTATTCAGAGTTTGCATAACTTCGGTCTCTTTGGGAAGTTTTCTAGTACCTATAGGGAGAGACTCACTGAGGATCATCACTACAGCCAGCTCTTATATACAGGCTTTGTGAAAAAACTACTCCAACATAACTGAGAACTGTGCCTACCGCTGGTGTTTGTACTGCAACCCCCATCATCTATACAGAAAAGAGAAACTTTATTTTATTGTAAACAAGCAAGTCTGGACATTGTCTCCGATTCTCCTGCCTTGCACCCTGCTTTTCGTCTAATATCAAGTGCATCCCAACCACCATTAAGCAGGAGATCCCCAAAGTCCAGGGTGTGTCCCAAGGTGAAGAAGGGTTGCCCCCCTCCATTCACTGCACGTGCGGTACCTGGGGACCGATGGGGCCGGGATTAGCAACCTGACCCTACGATCACCCTCGATCACTACAATCACCCTCGTTGCTACTGCCACCACTCCTCTCCAGACTCGCACACCCTCTTGCTGTGGGCCAACACGCTGCACACATACACCACTACTCTAGACGTAATCTACTTCTTCAAAAGCGAGGGAAGGCATTGTACACCACTGCTGACCTTGTCTGATACATAGGAATGGCATAATTGTGTGAAGTGGAAAAATACTGATGCCACCCTCACCTGGCCCTGTGCCCCTTTTCCGATATTAATAAGTGAAACTGGAAGCTGCAGGTGATACCTGAACATGCAAACCTGGCCGCAGGAACATGATGTCAAGTTCTAATTTTACTATCAGGAAGAATAATGGGGCCACAGTCCTCCGTCCTCCGCTCTATCTGACATTTTCCATACGAGAAGCCGCTGCTTTCTTTTTCCTCGCTCTGATAATCCATGAGAAAGCCGGACATATGGGTACATGCTAGAAACGAGATCCCTGGTACAGCCTAGTGAAAGGAGTACCCCATCTCATACAGAGAAGGCATATCCCTGGGAGAGGTGATACCAGCAGAACTCACGAACCCCAGCTGCGGACAAGAACAGGGCATGTTCTATCGTTTGCGGAGCAGTGGACCGGAAGTTCGGGGCTGCGCTCTGCAAATGCGGAAGCGGAGAGCACATAGTGTGCTCTCCGCTTCGCGTCCAGCCCCATAGAGAATGAATGGGACAGCACCCGTTCCGCAGAATTGTGGAACGGATGCGGACCCTTTTGCGGACGTGTGAATGGGCCCTAATCCATATGCAGTTAAGTGCACCAAGGGCGGGCCCAAAACCACTCTGTGCACCTTTTTCTCTCCTCCTTCCTCTTCCGGCCCCTCCCTCTCCTTCTTGACTGACAGGGCCAGGTTCCTGCATAGTCCTCATTAGACGAATAGCCCATTGATTTAATTGAAAACAATTGTAATACTTCCTTTCCCCTGCTGAGGCGCTGCAGGGAAATGACATCCTTGCTGTCATGTTCCCTCAGAGATTGCAGCTGATCGCTCAGGTATCATGTGATTTGCAACAAGGGACAAATCCGTGGAGTTCGCCTACAGGGACCTGACAACTCATCCTCGCCGTCTCCACCTCCTGGGTATCCTATACCTTCTGCATTACAACGGGACTCGGTTCCTGTTAACCCTTCAAGTTTCAAAAACATTCGCGGTCCGTCCTGAATGTCTCGCCCTTCCCGGGTCAGATGCCAAAGACATGTGACAACTATTTATGGGACGTCTGCCCATCCGGATCAGCCAGACACACACAAACTAGCGAGACAGCTGCTCCTAGGACCCTGGGACTTTCTGGAGAATCTGATACTCGTGAATGTGCAACCCCCCCAATAAAGGGACAAGGTGGGGTCCCTATGACTAAAAGGAGGTCCTCACCCGATGCACGTTCAGTTCATGGCACAAATACCCCAATCGGCCCTTGCCATCCTTGGTAAAGAAATCGGCCGGGGCAGAATACCCATCCTATGTGGCAGCCAAGGGGCCCCTCACTCAGCTCTTTCCATAACCCCATCCGCCTCTGGCTGCCCTGAATGTCTGAGGTTGGAGTACTCCTTTAAGTCAAGCCCAGAAAACAGACAATAAACATCGCTCTGGTGATACCTCCAATGCTTGGGTATCTCAGCTATGTTGATGAATTACTGGAGATTCCCCTTTAAGATGTGATTTGTAGGCAGCGATAGGCCTGTTCTGCGCCAGTCACTGACTGACACCCCCTCCCCCATACGTCCTGTATCAGCCGTAAAAAATATCTTCTTTTTAGAATGGACATATTTGGTAAAAAATAAGAGTAAACTGTGAAAAGTGCCATGTATGTCTGCTGCGGCGCCACCCACAGGGGACAGTGCTGACTGACACATAATAGAGTAGGAATTGTGGGAAATATCTTAAGGTTACACAGACCATTTACTAACCCAGAGTCACCGGATCAGTGACATCGTCACCTCCGAGGACAGAAGCGACTGTCACATTATATGGGGATTTCTCACTGACCGTAAAAAGCACATCCTCGGCTTTTATTTCACTCACTTATATAGCGCTGACATATTCCGCAGCGCTGTACAGACATTATCTCTCGCTGTCCCCGGTGGAGCTTACAATCTAAGTTCCCTATCAGTAAGGCCTCATGCACACGACCGTATGTATATTGCGGTCCGCAAAAAACACGGATGACGTCCGCATGCATTCCGTATTTTGCGGAACCGAACAGCTGGCCCCTAATAGAACAGTCCTATCCTTGTCCGTAATGCAGACAATAATAGGACATGTTCTATTTTTTTGCAGAATGGAAATACGGACATACGGAAACGGAATGCACACAGAGTAACATCCGTGTTTTTTTTGCAGACCCATTGAAGCGAATGGTTCCGTATATGGTCCGCAAAAAGAAACGGAACAGACACGGAAAGAAAATACGTTTGTGTGCATGAGGCCTAAGTCTGGAGTGTGGGAGGAAACCCGAGAACCCGCAGGAAACCCCCACAAACACGGGAAAAACATACAAACTCCATGCAGATATAGTGACCTTGGTCGGACTCCAACCTAGGACCCCAGTTCTGCAAGACACCAGTGCTAACCACTGAGCCACAGCTAACCACTGAGCCACCGCAAACCACTGAGCCACCGCAAACCACTGAGCCACCGCAAACCACTGAGCCACCGCAAACCACTGAGCCACCGCAAACCACTGAGCCACCGCAAACCACTGAGCCACCTTGTTGCCCACAGCAACTTACAGATAATCAGTGCCACATAACACTGCTGATCTTCTCTGTCACAGATACCTCTTTACCTCTTGACATGTACAGAGAAGAGGTTCTTCAGATTATAATACACACCTCAGCTGCTGCAGAACCTCCTAATACACACCTCAGCTGCTGCAGAACCTCCTAATACACACCTCAGCTGCTGCAGAACATCATAACACACACCTCAGCTGCTGCAGAACCTCATAATAAACACCTCAGTTGCTGCAGAACCTCCTAATACACACCTCGGCTGCTGCAGAACCTCCTAATACACACCTCAGCTGCTGCAAAACCTAATAATAAACACCTCATCTGCTGCAGAACCTCCTAATACACACCTCAGCTGCTGCAGAACCTCCTAATACACACCTCAGCTGCTGCAGAACCTCCTAATACACACCTCAGCTGCTGCAGAACCTCCTAATACACACCTCAGCTGCTGCAGAACCTCCTAATACACACCTCAGCTGCTGCAGAACCAGATCATACACGCCTCAGCTGCTGCAGAACCTCATAATACACTCCTTAGCTGCTACAGAACCTCATAATACACACCTCAGCTGCTGCAGAACCTCTTAATACACACCTCAGCTGCTGCAGAACCTCCTAATACACACCTCAGCTGCTGCAGAACTCCTAATACACACCTCAGCTGCTGCAGAACCAGATCATACATGCCTCAGCTGCTGCAGAACCTCATAATACACTCCTCAGCTGCTGCAGAACCTCTTAATACACACCTCAGCTGCTTCACACACACCTCAGCTGCTGCAGCACCTCCTAATACACATCTCTGCTGCTGCAGAACCTCCTAATACACATCTCTGCTGCTGCAGAACATGGTGGGCTCTGGTGACCGTTTCGGTACATGAGTTACTGTATATTACATGGCATTAGATATTCTTTTTGTCATACGGCCTCACCGTTATATTCCACCATTCTATTATGGTATATAACAGGACATATGACATTCTCTGATATCACATGATATTTTGGTCGAGCCGCGGACACTTACCCTCTCCTCAAGGTCTCCTAACAATACGAGGCAGATCTCTTGGCTGTTTTGTAGCAGCTGCTGTGAGAATAGGTCGCGGTCGTGGAATGTAAGTAGATGCTTCTGGCACCGATCCGGCGTCAGGCCATAGTACAGCTGCTCTTCTGAACGCTCCTAGTTAATAAAGAAGAGTGTGAGCGTGTCCTCCACGATGCCTGCTGTATTCTCACAACCCCAGCACCCGCTGAACACCCGTCACCCGCCTGCACCCTCCGCCATGTCTCTTTGCCCATAATGAAGGCTAATCTCCCCGTGCAGATTAAGGGCCAATCTGCTAATCCCAGCTGCAAACCAGTATATTATCATCCCTAACTAACTGGTGACCCTGGGACACACCTACCACATAGCCATGCACAACTGTTACATTTTATCAGCGCCTCTTAACCCCTTACTGACAGGTCCTGATGACTGGTCCGGTATTATAATAGTATGGGTCCTCCTCACTCCCAGTCCACTCCAGTTCACCCTATCACACCATGGTGGGAGAGATCACACTCACAGTACTGCAAACTGTTACACTGTGTCAGCGCCCTGTAACCCCTTACTGCCCAGAGTCTAGGATCTTCTCCTGTAGGTACCCATGTCTTCTTCTTCCCAGTGACCGGTGAATATCATCCTATCATAGTGACAGCGCAGGTACAACTCTGCTCAACTGTTACCATGTATCATCACCGATTAACCCCTTACCCTCAGTTCACACTTGCGCGTTTTACAGCGCGTTCGAACGCGCTGTAAAACGCATAACCGATGCAAACCAATGCTTCCCTATGGGACTGGTTCACATTTTCGCGTTTTACAGCGTGTTCGAACGCGCTGAAAAACGCCCGACGCATAAACAAGTACTTGAGGTTTTTTTGGGGCGTTTGTCGCGCGTTTTGGCCCATAGACTTCAATGGGAACGCGCAACGCTTGTATTTTGCGTTTTTGACACTGATAACGCGCGTTCGAACGCGCGTTTATGAATTTGCAACATGCTGGAAAGGCCAAACTTCATATAGACAGGGATATTTGGTCATTGGACAACACTGCAGTCAATCACACAAATGCGCGTAAAACACGCGTTTACTATTGCCAAAAACGCGAGGAAAACGCGCGTCTCAGAAACGCTGAGGTCTGAACCCAGCGTAAGTCTAGGATCCCTCGGTAATTTGTTTGCGCTTCGTTTGGTGGTAAAAGCAGAATTGCGTTATGGATTCCGTTACCACGGACCATAATGCGATTCTATGACGGAATGCCTTTAGAGGTCTACGGGCTGCAAAACGGATCCGTCCCGTTTCCGTTACGCAGTGAAGTCGTCTCCTGATCCTGAGTCCTCTCCTGCATAACGGAAACTGGACGGATCCGTTTTTGCAGCCCATAGACTTCTATTATGACGGAATGAATAACGGATTGTCTCTAAGGGCATTCCATTATGCATTCCGTCATAGAATTGCGTTATGGTCCGTGGTAACAGAATCCATAGCGCAATTCTGTTTTTACCACCAAACAAAGCGTGAACAGATTTCAAAATATGAAATTCGCTCGTCTCTAAGGCCTCTTTGACACGAGCGTGACGGATCGGCTCCGGATGCGTTCAGTAAAACTCGCACCATTGTGCTAGCAAGTTCAGTCTTTTTTGTCTGCGATTGCGTTCAGTTGTTCCGTTTTTTCTGTGCTTGTGCAATCCGTTTTGATACATTTTGCACGTGATAAAAAACTGAAGGTTCACAAACATCTCTTAACAACCATCAGTGAAAAACGCATCGCAGCCGCACTTGCTTCCGGATGCAATGCGTTTTTCACTGAAGCCCCATTCACTTCTATGGGGCCAGGGCTGCGTGAAAAACTCAGAATATAGAACATGCTGCGATGCTCGCGCAACGCAGAACTGATGTGTGAAAAACAACGCTCATGTGCACAGCCCCATAGAAATGAATGGGTCCGGATTCAGTGCGGGGGCTATGCGTTCACGTAACACATTGCAACCGCGCGGAAAACTCGCCCGTGTGAAAGGGGCCGAATTCTAACCAGTGGATATCATTCTATCTCATAGTACAAGCCCATATACAACTGTTACTCTGTGTCGGCCCTTATTAACCCCTTACTCCCCCACAGTCTAGGATTCTCCATACAGGAGTACTTTGTGGGTACTTTCACACTTGCGTCACTTGTATCCGGCAAGCAGTTCCGACGTCGGAGCTGCCAGCCGGATCCGCCGTTCAGTGTAACTGACAGCATTTGTAGACGGATCCGTCCTTCAGTTGTTTCGCAATGCCGGATCCGGCACTAATACAAGTCAATGTAACTTAATGCCGCATCCGCAAAACACGGACATCAGCAATGTGCGTTCCGCATTTTGCAGACCGCACATCGCCGGCATTCTCATAGAAAATGCCTTTTCTTGTCCGCAATTGCGGACAAAAATAGGACATGTTCTGTTTTTTTGCGGAACGGAAGTGCGGATCCGCAATTCTGGATCTGGCCGGGACATAGAGTGTCCCCATAGGAGTGAATGAGTCCGCAATTCCGTTCTGCAAAATGCGGAACAGAATTGCGGACATGTGAATGGGGCCTAATGACAGCGCAGGTACAACTCTGCAGAACCGCTACCTTGTGTCTCAGCCCCTGTTAACCCCTTACCCCCCAGAGTCTAAGACCCTCCAGTAAATTCCCCACTACGTCTGGCATCCGCCGGTGGATTTATCATTTATTTATTTTATCTGTTTATGTTACTTATTATACTTTTTTATTTCCCACATCCTATCACATAGCTCAAACCCACAGACAACTGTCACTCTGTATCGTCCCCTATTAACCCCATACTCCCCAGAGCACATACAACTCTGCAGAACCGCTACCTTGTCTCAGCCCCGATTAACCCCTTACTGGTCCCATGCTAATGAGCCCCCAACATAACCAAATTATCCTGTCTGATAATAACTTGCCGGTCATTCTCCTGATGCCCCCATGTCAGCTGTCAGGGGCCCCCCATCTCCTGACTGCTGTTACACTCTATCATCTCAGTGACGTCACCGCTGTCAGCTGTCGTTCTGACGTCACATTCAGTCCTGAGATACAAAGTTCCCTGAGGACTCCTAACTTCTGGCGGGTTTTGATCGCCTGTCCTTGAGACCTCAGGCCGGCCCCTCACACTCACCTCAGCTTCGGTCCTCGCCGGTCTCCAGGTCGCCTCCTGTCCGGTAGACGTTATATCAGCTCGCCTGTGACGTCACCGTCAGCTGAGGAGAAACGTCCAGAAAATACCAGACGAGACTTTACCTCCTGACAGCCAATCAGCGCCCGGCCTCCGCCTCCATCACTCACATTCCGCTCTCTGATTGGCCGGGCTGGGGAGGGAGGCGGGGCCGGCCGTTCTGCTGCCTGGACAGTGTGATCTCCGCTCGTATATGGTTTTTTTAAGAGCCCTGCTTGATGGCAGTGAATGGAAGCATTCTTGTTTACATCCAGAAGCTGTACACCTGTACAGGTATTTGCCATACATTGTGCGGGTCAGTACGATTACACGGTTCCAGTGCACAGTCTGGAGTATCAGGTTTTCAGAACTGTAGCAAAACCAATTCAGCACCAGAAACAGTCCAATAAAAATCCAAGGTTTATTTCTTGAAAAGAAAAAAACGCAAAAAACAATCTGCCTGGTCGGTGCGGGCTCCTGTACATGGATTATTTAGTTTTTTTTTTTTTCTAGCAATAAACCATTTTATTGCCTTTTGTTGGGCTTTTTCTGGCGCTGGATTTGCTTTGCTACAATTTCAAATTTATGCTGTTTTTTTTTAAAAGAAAAATTCAGCTTTGCATCGCCATATTCTGACACCCATACGGTTTTGATTTTTCTGTGAGACAAAGCTGTAGTTTTTATTGGTACCATTTGGGGTACCGACAACTTTTAGATTTTTTTAACATCATTTTTTGGGCAGACGGGGTGACCAAAATACAGCATCTGAGGGGTTAAATGGGCGGAAACGGCGTTATCTCCAATAAAGGTCACTGCAGGCGGTGTCAGCTGTATAAGGGCTCATTCATACGTCCGTATTATTCATCCTTTCGTTTTTCTGTTTTTTTTTGGGCTGCCTACTTCAATGGATCCGCAAAATAAAACGGATGCAATACGGATGTCACACGGACGTCATCCGTATTTTTTGCGGATGTGCATGTGCCCTAAGGAGCAGTCGTGGGGCATTTGGGACGTGGCCATGCTGCAATCAGGAACGACGTGGCCAAACAACCAGATTTCCCCTTAGATTAGAAAAACATGGCTGCAAAAACAGCTTCACTTGAATATGTCCGCAATCCGGAGCTGCGGTGCAGAACGGAGGCACGGAACCCCACGGAAGCACTATGGCCGCCGCACGGATGCCCGTGAATTACGGTCCCCAGTGCACGGAACAGCCGTGTGCATGGGGCCTTATACCTTGGATCAGAGGCCCAGGACTCCAGCCAGTGGTCTTTCTTCAATGGGGGCAGACCGTACAACTGCTACTGGGCCCAGGGCTCAGAGCGACCATCTTCCAGTCAGTAAATCGCTGCACTTTTATTCATCTGCCAGTAGGGGGAGCTCAGTGCACAGAAATGATTACAGTAACTGTATAAATTCCCATGCACAGAGCTCCCCCTAGTGGTGGCTACAAGCAGCCAGCTTTGTCATATACAAACTCAAAGTTGGGGCGCAGTGTAAATTACAGCAGAAGGACATGATTTGCAAATCTCATATTTTATTCGCAGTAGATATCGAAAGTGAGATATTTTACCATTTCACGAAAAAAAAAAATTACCTACGGTAATTACCTCGTTTAGAACTTGCTGGCAGAGACGCATCTCAAAATAGTTGGGTCAGAGCCTCCTATTGTGTGGCACCCCCTGGGGTCAGGGCAGGGTCCTACCACTGTGCAGCATCCCCTCTGTCTGTAAGTGTCTGGGAAGCGAGGAGACCAACTGAGGAATGCTGTCCCATTCTTGCCGGATGTAGGGTTCTAGCTGCTCTACGGTCCTGGGTCTTCTTTTAACGTATTTTTCATTTCATGACGCACCAAATGTTTTATATGGGTGAAAGGTCAGGACTGCAGGCGACCAGTTCATCCCCGGGACTCTTCTTCTGTGCAGCCATGCGGGTGTGATGGGCGCAGTATGCGGTGTAGCATGGTCCAGCTGAAATATGCAAGGCCTTCCCTGAAAGAGACGTTGTCAGGATGGAGCAGATACACTGTCCAGCATTGATAGCGCCTCTCCTGACGTGTGAGCTGACCACACTATAGGCACTAATGCAGCCCCAGAAATGCAGGCTTT